>JARFIW010001700.1:1817500-2417500 GCA_036346225.1 Platerodrilus igneus
TCCGACAATATAAGGTATCATATAAATTTAAAAAAATTAGACTCTTAACAGAACTAGTACGATCATTTTCCTAACGAGTGCATCCACTACGATAAGAAAATCAGACAAAAGTTGACACAACAACTTAAAAGTATCAATACAGATACATTCACACAAAAACAAACTGTTTTAAGGTAGTTTTTTTTAAAACGGTAGCACCCTAAACACACAACGATGCCTAATTATAAGCCGTTAAATACAGGTACACCGTTCCAATATGCTAAAACAACCGAGCATTTAATAAGATATCAATAAGAAGCGATAGCACCTCACCACAAAGTTCAATAAAAAATAATGAAAAAAATGTTTATAAGTTATGTTGATTTCGTAGAAAAAGAAAGAAATAATGCTATAGTTAAATGTGGGCGACTGCAATAATTCAGAGGAAAAACACATGGAATAGACAATCCTAGTTTTTTGAAACTGCGAACATGGACTATTTCTTACAATGGCATAGGTCGCGACTCCTATGTGGGTCCAAAGAAAAAAATCATCCACTCAACATCAGCTAAAACCAATCATAAAAATTCAATGAGTTATTTCAACCAAAGTTACGACAATTACCACACAAAATTAAATGACGTAAAAAAAATACTAAAAACCAAATAATATTCTGTAGGAAAAGTTCGAAGATTAATTAAATGAAACAACAGTTATATTGGAGGGTGTAGAGAATGAAGTGATATATATCTAACGGTATGGTCAAGGAAAAGTCAACCGAAAAGAAAAAGATAGCTAATTTAAGGTAAGTAAGTTAAACGTGTAGGGGGTATACACAGTACAAGAGAGGAAATAAGCAATTAAAGTTACTAATTGATGGTGAGAACCAAAAAATATTAGGTAAATCGTCAGGGGAATGGAACGTGAAAAACTTAACTAGCATTTGAGTCAGCAGAGAATGGCTTAAGGTCTTTAATATGCCACCTGCCTTGGCGTTTTCCTTCAGCATCCCGAAGTCCGTAGATAAGCGGACTAATAACACGAATGACCTTACAAAGGATAAATTTAGGGGCTAATTTTGAAGAAAATTTCTTAGATGCATCCGATAAGACATAATTCTTTTTCCAAACTTGTTCGCCCAAGGCGAAAAAAATATTTCGTTTACGTAAGTTATAGTGGTCCTTACTCTTTTCGTAAGCTTTTAACAAATTTTTTCTAACGTCGTTAAAGATAGAAGGTAATGATTGTTGGTCTATGTCCAAGCGTACTTTATCGTCAAATTCAATTACGTTAGTATCGTCAGGCACTAAACCATAGTAACTCCCATCTATTGGGGTATATCTTCCAAAAACAAGAAATGACGGAGTGAATTGGGTTGCTTTGTGTTTAGATGTACGCAAAGCTTGAGCAATTTTAAAAATATGTTCATCCCACGTAGTATGGTCTGAATCAATATAGGAAGAAATAGCGGTAACTAAAACTCTATTTACTCTTTCGGTAGGGTTTACTTGGGGGTGGTATTTTGCGTTAAATCAAATTTTTTGTACTTTGTAACTTTTAACTAAATTCTGAAAATCTTTAGAGATAAATTGTGCCCCATTGTCACAAAGGATAATCTGAGGGACACCAAAGATAAGAAATACATTTTGTTCTAGGAATTTAATTATAGCAGCGGATGTAGCTTTACGTAAGGGTTGCACCATAACAAATTTAGAAAACCAATCGGTGACAACTAAAAGATATTGGTTACCTCTTTTCGATCGGGGGAGAGGTCCTAATAAGTCAAGCGATATTAATTGAAAGGGATAAGATACACGTTTAAAGTTACCCATTAAACCAGGACGAGCGTCTTGCGAACTCTTATGACAACCACAAATTTTACAGCTCTTAAAATAGCGACAAACAGATTGCTTAAGTGTGGGCCAGTAATATAATTCAGATATTTTAGCGAGAGTTTTTGTAACACCAAGGTGCGCAGCTATGGGGTCATCGTGACATAATTTGAGCATCTCACTGCGGTTAGCAGTAGGCACGACAAGTTTCCATTCAGGAATATTAGATATTTTATGTGGAGAAGAAGATACAAATTTATATAGTCTATTATTAGTTACACGAAAGGTAGGAAATTTATCGGGATTGTCAGAAACTTTTTTAATCATATTGAGATACCAGGTATCAGGAATTAAATTTGGAAGGTTAAGAGAAACAACATGACGATATAAGGCATACGGTACGATATTTAATTTGCCAGGCCTATGCCTAACATCAAAAGTGAATTGAGTGATACGCAAGTTCCATCTTGCCAAACGACCTGCGGGTTGTTTTAAGTTATTAAGCCAAGTGAGAGCTGCACAATCAGTGATTACGGTAAAATGTGTACCTTCAACATATCCTCTAAATTTCTCGATGCCAAATATAACGCCCAATAATTCTCGTTCGGTAGCTGAGTATTTTTGTTCGGCAGAAGTTAAGGCGCGACTTGCATAAGCAATTGGATGTTCTAAACCATTGCTTACCTGGAACAACATTGCACCTAAACCAGTAAGCGAGGCATCGGTTTGTATATAAAACTTTTCATCGAAATTGGGTGAAATTAAGATAGGTGCTGAAGTGATTAATGTTTTAATTTGTTCGAAAGCCTGCTGAGATTCTAAATTCCACTCGATAGTTTGGGATTTCTTTTTATTTTTAATTAAAGCGGTAATGGGTGCAGATATAGTTGAAAGGTTGGGTAGAAAATGCGATAGTAGCTAATCATTCTAATTAAACGTTTGATTTCGGTAACAGTTTTAGGTGTTTTGAATTTAGTAATAGCGTCGACTTTAGCAGGATCTGCTCGTAGGCCAGTTCCATCGATAATAAAACCAAGAAATATAAGGGACGAACAACAAAATTGACACTTTTCCCAGTTTATCTTAAAACCTGCTGCGTTTAAACGTTCTGCAACCTCATTTAATGTAGCGATATGTTCATCAAAGGAACTTGAGATAACTAAAATATCATCCAAAAATACAAAGGCACGTTCCTGATGTAAGATAGGGCCTAACGTTTGATCCATAGTACGTTGTAGGGTTTGTGGTGCGTTACAGAGACCAAATGGCAAAAAATTATACTCGAAAAGACCTCGGCCTGGAATACAAAAAGCAGTTTTTTGACGAGAAGATAGGTCGAGAGGTATCTGATAAAAAGCTTGTCTAAGATCGATAGATGAGATAAATTTTGCGTTTCGAAGCCGGCTAAAAATAGAGTCAGTTCTAGGTAGAGAGTAAGCATCAAAAACAGTCACGGAATTCAACTTTCTGTCATTAAAACAAACACTTCATTCGTCATTCTTCTTACGAACTAATAATACGGGAGACGTCCAGGGTGAATTTGAAAGAGAGATAACACCAGATTCTAACATTTTATCTATTTCAGCATGTAAATGTTTTGTAATGCAGGCGATAACGGATATTGACGTTGCTTAAAAGGGAGGGCATCACCTGTAGAGATAACATGTGTTGCAGTAGTAACGCACCCAAGTTCAGAGGTATTAAGTTTACGAAATTTGTCGATTGTAGAGTTAAGAATTACATTTTGGGAATCACTAAGAGAAATTTTGTTAGATATTCCTGTAGATGCACAGGAATTTGTTTTAAGAGAGGTTTGCCATGAAAAATCCTGGAAATAAAGCGACAGATTAAAAAGTTTACAGAAATCCACACCTAGTAGAAAAGGATAAGCTAATGCAGGAACAATCAAAAATGAAACGTCACGTTCAAGTGATTCTACTCGAATTTTTAACTTAAGGGAACCCGTTACATATATTTGATTATCGTCAGCTAAATTTATGGAAGTTTTTTCGGGAACAATTTGAATTTTAATATTTTGTTTAGATAATTGATGTAAACCTTCGTTATTTATAAGGGAGCATGAAGAACCTGTGTCCAATAAAGCTATTACATTTAAGGAACCAATCGAAATGGGCAAGTGTGGACGATTATCAAAGGGTTTCTTAACAAGTTGTAAAGCGGCAGACTTTTTATGATAAAAGGAATTAACGGTTTGTAACCAATTAGACCACTCTGATGGAGTAGTATAACATAATTTTTCTAATGAAGGTAAGGCATTTTGAACATTAACAGTAGCGGTATTATTGTTAGATAAATTTAATAACGGTACAGCGTTAGAGGTAGTTGTATGGTTTAAATTTATTGACGTCTGGGTCAGTTGAATGATTGGTGTTGAGGACGATTTTAATTTCTTGAGATATTCACGCCTTGAGTTGGAATATCTCGACGAGAGTTTTCCGATACATTAGGATTACAGTTCGTGCAGTTAGATTTATAGGTATTTGCGCGACCACAACCATAACAAAAAATATTTTTGGGGTATGTGCAGACATTATAGTTATGTCCACTTCTCTTACAGTTCCAACAGGTAAGTGAGTTATTAGTTACGGTTGAAGGAACATTAAGGGTAGATAATTTATGGGAAGCTCGAACTTGACAAGCTAAATCGGGTTCTAAAAGGCCAGATTGTTTTTCTGGGGAAGGACGGTATTTATCAATTCTTAACTTCACTTCCTGAAGAGAACGACATAAATCTTTAAAGTGGGCCAAAGAAGAGATGTGTTGTAAGGCCAGACGTTCAGAAAAATAAGGATTTAAATTTCTAAGTAACTGATCGATAATTTCAGATTCTGAAGGTTTATTATCGAGTCTACTATATTAGGCTTCTAATGAGGTAATGAAGGAAACAACATTTTCGTCAGGTCCTTGGGTTCGATTTCGTATCTCGTTCCAAAGGTCGGTAATATAACCATGCGGAAGAAAATCTCGTTTCAAACACGCAACTAACTCCTCCCAGTAGAAATTTGATCTCGAATGTTTCGGTACCATATTAACGCGGGGTCGGAAAACAAATCACCTGCTAAAACAGATAAATCCTGATCGGTACACTGGCGAGAAATTTTAAAATCATTAATTCTGTCAAGGAAGGACGATATAGAGACTTGCGGTCAAACCCTTGAAAAGTTAGACCCCATTTGTAAACAGGTAGGGATTTTCCTAATGGTTGAGGTTGAGCAGATACGAGATTTGAAAATGGTAACGATATATCTGCGTCTGCGTTTGGATTGAGTCTCTCAAGAACAATCCCTTCACGTAATAATATTTCTGACAATAAATTTTGGTTAGCGTCGTTCGCTTGTTCATCGTCATATAAGGACAATAATTCTATACGCTGTTTGACATGCGTTACTCTGAAACTAAGCGGCTTAACTCGATATCACTGGGGCCAGGATCTATTCTATTTATTATACCAGTTATGTCGTCCAAAAACAGTTTAATTTCAGATACGTTATGAGGCCAATCGGAAACGGTTTTCTTTAAAATGGGGACGCCTTTTATTTCCTGGGCTAAAATGGCTCTAAGTTGTGATCGTCTATCATTTTGATTAGATGCAGGGGTAATATTTCTGCACTCAATCTCGTAAATGAGCTCCAAGGACTTAAGGTGTGCTATATTCATGTTGGATTTATATTTGAGACACGATATATATGAGATATACACTACTAAGGTAATTCAGAAGATAATAAACGGTAAAGCTACTTCAAGTCAATACGGTAAAGATATTTAAAGGTAAAATTTCTTATGAAAGCATTCGTGAGGAATAATATTCAAATTTAATCACGCTAAGTAACCAAAACACTAAAGAAACACGTTTAGAACAATACGAGGGCAAGGTTAGTGTTTAATAAAGGAATATATCATTGATAAACTACAAAAAGACACTCCAAATTATAAAAAACACGTAGGTAATGTGTTATTTAACAAAAGCAACAACCCGTAGTTTAACGTTTCTTAAAAAGATATTAAAAAAAGCCAATTTATTTCGTTCAGTGCTTTTAAACACAAGGTTTTTCTTGTAAAAGTAATTGAAATATTATTAATTAAACAGGTAAATCACTAAGGCACTTTTAGAATATAACCACAAAACAGTGTATTCACGGTTTTAAAAACGGTCTATTAAAGTCGAAAAAACAGACAAGAGTTATGTTTTAATTTAATGTAAAGTAGATAACTTCATAGTAAACCGTGTTTAAAGCATGCAATTACTTAAAATGCTTATGTATTTGTATTTATTCATATATAAATGATGCACTCACCTGTATAATTTAAAAGCAGGGTCAAGGTATAAATCCTAAAAACTTGCAGTTCTGTTTAGAACAACTAAACACATATTTCAGATAATTTCAGTTATCAAAAGCACACCATATTTAAATTGGGAAACCATTAAATCAGCCAAACATTTTAAATACACAAGCAGTATATATCAATGTCAAAATGGCCGCCTACCTTCACAACACCATAGCAACTGATTTTGACATCTAAAGGAATGTGGCGTGTTCCAAAACACGAATATAAGATCTCAAGGTTAACAGGTATTAGATAATTGATTTTTTAGTGAAAAATCTATAAATCACATTAGGTAATACATTGTATATTTATAAAGGAAGTATGTATCATAACCTCACACATTAAAAGCGCCAATTCTTACGATTTAAAAACGAATTCTTACAGTTTAAAAAAACGTCGATAAATACATCGCGCAAGCGCGGAATAAAAAAGCGACGCCACTGGCAGTTGGTAACGCTAACCTTTGTACAGATTTTGGCGCGCCCATCTGACAATGACGTCACCAATGTACAAATTTAATACACCATTATCGGAAGATATAAATTTAAGACAACAGTTTATAACAACGAACAAATTAACAATGAAAGTACTTACATAAGAAATCCGACGTCCGGCGGGTTGAGTTAAAGTTGACTTCTCGGTATCTCAGAGCTCCATCCCGGAGTGATTAGAGATGGTGCTCCGGCGTGGAATGCTAGCGGGGCATGGCCTCCTATTAGTCCTCCGGGTCGTGCAGTACGGTTCGGCCAACGGCTACAAATTTCTCACCTACCTATGCAGGAAACGGATCAGGAAACATGGTATAAGGGCGACAAACAAAGATAATCAAGCAGGGATATCTACATAGATAAAGATAACGATAAGTTACCGAAAACGTCCACTGCACTCGAAGGTTCTGGCAAAAAAGCCTCGTTACAGAGAGTCACGGAAACACTTGTCCCCACTTTTCCCTGCTCCACTCGAGTCGCGCGATCTGGCGCAAACGCACTGTGACGTAACGGAAATACGCGCACTGAGTCTTTTGAATTTATGGCGCGAAACTTTCGCACCTCAAAATTAACCTAAAACAATGTTTAGTGCCAATTTGGCACGTAACAAGATATCGAAGACATACTAGGATATGTAAAAAGATAATAATTACGCGAGATTTTAATGTAGTGGTAGGTGAGGGTAGGGAAGGAGCGGTAGTAAGTTTATTTGGTTTAGGCACGAGAAACGACAGGGGAAACAGGCTGGTATAATTGTGCGACAAGAGCAATTTAATCATCACAAACACATAATTTCAACATCATACTAGAAGACGATATACGTGAAAGATGCCAGGCGATATAGGAAGATATCAAATAGATTACATTCTTGTTAGACAAGGGTTTAAGAATCAAGTAAAAGACTGTAGAAGCTACCCAGAAGCAAATATAGACACTGACCACAACATCGTCATTATGAAGACCGTACTTAAATTTAAAAATTTGTAAAATAGAAACGGAAAAAGGCACTTTAACTTAAACCAAAAGATAAAAATATACAAGAAAAATTCAATAAAAAGTAAATGGAATTGCTGAAGGAAATCGGGAAAATATATGATACTAAGAAAGTAGAAACAGAATGGAGTAACATTAAATCCATCCTAGACATGGCGGCCACAGATTTATTTATGTATTTATTTATTTATTTACGGTTGAACAAACCATTTAACAATAGAAACTTATATCAAAATAAATTAAATATAAAAAAGAAAATTTACGCTAACCTTTTTTTTTATGACCTATGTATTATCATTCAAATTAAACAAATTCCTCCGTAGTAATGTCTTAAACTTATTGAAACTTAGATTAACGATATCAATATCTTTCATATATAAATTAGCAAAATGCGAAATACGAGAAGTAATACAAAAGTGCTTTCCATAATTTGTTCTATGAAAATCAACATTAAATAAATCATGATTTCTTATAATAAACCTATGAGATAAAATACCAAAACTTTCAAGAATTTCAGAGCAGTTAATTACACTATTAAATACTTTTTATAAGAAACAAAGATAAAAAAATAAACGCCTTTTTTCTAAAGTAGTTAAACCTAGATAAGTTAAAATAGTAATATAGTTTTCAGAGGAGTACATAATATTAAATTTAAAACAAACAAATTTAACAATTTTTTTTTGGACATTTTCAAGTCTATTTTTATGACTATAAGTATTAGAGCTCCAAATAATAGAACAATATTCTAGTATGGAGCGCACATAGCTAATGTATAATAATAAAACTGTTCTTAGTTGATAAAAATCTTGAGATTGTCTTTTTACAAAACCTGCCATTTTATTGGCTCTGTTTAAAATATAGTCAATTTGTATGTCCATATTTAGGTTTCTACTAAATAACACACCTAAGTCACGAATGTTTAAAACAGTGTCCAAGACTACATTGGAGATAGAATAATTATAACTATTATCAACACGTTTCTTTGAAAATCTTATACATTTACATTTGGAGATGCTCAAATCTAAATAATTTTTGTCACACCATGATTTTATTGAATCTATATCCTTTTGAACTAACAAGCAATCCTGTACTTGCTCAACTTTCCTGAAGATTTTCATATCATCAGCATACATCAAAATTTCACAGCTCTTAATTACAGATGTAACATCATTAATATACAATACAAACAACAATGGACCAAGATGAGATCCCTGTGGAACACCAGAGTTAACACTAATTGGATGTGATTCCTCATCATTTATTTTTACAGTTTGTATTCTGTTAGAAAGATAGGAGTTAATCCAGTTCACAATTTGATTATCAAAACCTACAGAAGATAACTTAAGAAGAAGCAAATTTATGTTGATGCGATCGAAAGCTTTTCGCAAGTCCAAATATATACAATCAATATTATGACCAGATTCTAGATTATTAACAATGTAGTCAACTAAGATATATAAATTGGTGGTTGTAGAACGTCCTTTGACAAATCCATGTTGTTGAGAAACGATAGTGTGCTTTATGGCACTATATATTTGATCAAAAATCAATGATTCAAATATCTTAGCGATAGATGACATTATAGAAATGCTTCTATAATTTTTTACATTTGATCTATCTCCATTTTTGAAAACGGGAACAATAAACGAATTCTTCCAGTATTGTGGAAATTCAGCTAGATGTATGAATTTATTAAATATAATTTCTAAAGGTTCGCATAATACCCAGGATAATTCCTTTAAAAATAGCGGTTTGAACTCCATCCGGACCAGATGAAGCTTTTCTATCTGAGTTCAATTTCTTTAAAATATCATCAGATGATATGTAAACAAGTTTTTCATTCATGACTTCATTAATACAATTACAAAGATAATTAGTGCTATTGCTATTGTGTTGACAATAGACTGTTTGAAAATACTTAGCAAACAAGTTTGTGATGTTTTTCATATCACTTGCAGTATCTGTATCATAATTCATAGTGTTTGCTATACCATTATTTGCTTTTGGCGAGTCAATGTAATGCCAAATGCATCTAACATTGACAAAAATTTGTCTCTCAGTATCATTGATATATGATTTCCTACATCTTGTAATAGCATGTTTACAAAGCATTCTAACATTTTTAAATTCATTATAATTGTCAATTGACCCTGATTGCTTGTATTTTTTATGTAGAATCTTCTTTAACTGAATTAGTTGTTGACATTTCTTATCAAACCATCGAGGATACTTTTTTTTAGTATTACCTGCTTACGAGAAATAAATTTTTTAATTGTGACATTAATTATTTCATAAAAATTTCAAGACAATGGTCTAAGGATATAGATTCATTCAAAATTTTCCAGTCTATACCTTGAAGGTAAATGCCTATCTCATCATAAGGAGCATTTATAAAATCAATATATGTTTTTAAAACATTTTGACTATCTATATGATTTAAATTAGGAAAGTTGATTAAAAGTGTTAAATGGTGTTGATTACAAGGCTCAAGTAAAGGATCACTTTTAGTCACGATAATTGAGTTAGTGTTACAAAATACTAGATCCAAAATTACTTCATTTTGATTGATTACGTTATTAAATTGATTTAAATTGTAATATGAAAAATTATCAACTATTTCAGCTTCCATTGGAGTGGTTATATGTGAAGGTATTAGAAAATTAGAATCATCAATATTATTCCAAAAAATATTAGGTAGATTATAATCACCTATTAAACATATTTTGTGTGTAGGGTATTTCTCACAAATGTGTTTAACAAATGTTACATGTTGCTCATATATCGCAGTAGGGGAATTAGAAGGTATGTATACAGCACATAATATTAACTGATGATGACCTAGGTGCAATTCAATAGAAACCGACTCAATGTTCGTGTTTAATTCGTTTACATGTTTGGAAGATATGATTTTATTTATGGCTATCAAAACACCACTTCCTAGTGTCTTTACACTGGTGATTGATTACCTATCTTTTCGATAAACAATGTATCGTGAATCAATTAACTCACAACTATTAAAATCATCAGAAAGCCATGTTTCCGATAACACAATTATGGAATAGTCGTTATTTAAAATATTATCATAAAGATTTTTAATTTTAGTCCGCAAACCTCGAACATTTTGATACACTATATCTAAGTTTTGTTTTTGTTGTACTGTTGATCTTGAAAATTTAAATTAGTTTTTGATTTTTTTTTATCAATAAAATTTCTTATTGCAACCCCATTAGGCCAAAAAGAAGGATTCATAACATTTTCCATATATGCAGAATTTATTGTGAGCATAAAAGAACTGTAGCTTTCAGGATATTTAGAATTAAGTTTTTCTATTGTAATATGTGTAGGAATGTTATCTTGCAAACATTCATTCAATTTATTAACCGCAAGGGATATAATTTTTTGTTCGTCAACAGTGGGATTAATTCGTGTGAGATGCAATTTAGAGTATCTAACTTTGCGTGCAACAGCAATAAAACCATCTGATGATATACAATCATTATTTACCATTCCTGTTCCAATAATTAACTTATTCTTATTTCTGATAAATGCAGACTGATTAATCTTTAAATCACTATTATTAGAATTATTACAAGCAACAACACTGCTATATGAATTTTTATTTAAAGCATGTGGCAAGACACTTTCTGTTGATTGTTTACCAGATAATCCATTGTAATAATCTAGACTTATGTCAACCTGCTTGTCTTTTTGTAAACAATCATTAACAAGAGCTTTTTCAGTACTAGCCTTACTAATTAATTTTGAACCAGTGTTATCTTTAGTAAGTAATTTTATTAAGTCAATATTGCTAGATTTTAATATAACAATTTCTTCCTTCAATTCTTTAATTTGTTGTTTTAAAAGTACTGTCTCTGATTGGACTATCTCAATTAAATTTTTTTTAAACTCATCTCCTAGAAAAAATGAAGAACTTGCCCCATATTCATTATGCGACTCTTCTTCTACTTGAATTTCATTAACAACACTTGTTATCTTAGTTTTATTATCATTATTCAAAACTGCATTATCAATACCTCCATTGTTGTTGTCACAATTTAAACAATAATAAAGTTTATCTCCATTACTATTAACTTTTATGATACGTTTTCGGTCACTACATGAATAATGAATTTTGCTTCTACACTTGACACACTCAAAATATTTTGATACTATTTTTTTACTACAATATGAACAAAAATTAAATGGTAGACTTACAGATGACTGTTCATTGGTAGCCATTATGAATACACTAATTCTGGGGTATACATAAAAAGAAAATGAGAAACCATAGATAACAAAGGATATCCTGAATTTAATAGAAGAAAGACGAAAATACAAAAATAAATCAGATGAAACAGGAAAACAAACATACAAAGCCATAAAATGGGAAATTATTCGCAAATGTAGTAAAGCTAACGAACGATGGATTGATGAAAAGTGCAAAGAAGTACAAACTAAGATGGAAGTAGGAAAGACAGATGAATCATACAACCTAATTAGAATCAATTTAAGGGATATAAAACCGTATAACAAAAACATAAGGGACGCGGGAGGAAACGTCATTATAGAAAATGTAGAGAAAGTGGGTAGATAGCAAGAATATACAGGAATTTATATGCAGGAGAAGAACTAACAGCATTAGAACAGGAATCAGATATTGAAAAGAATGACTTGGGATATCCTATACTTAGAGATGAGTTTGAATTAGCATTAAAGGGTCTGAACAATGGTAAGGCGCCGGGTACAGATTAAGTGCAAGCAGAAACTTTAAAAGCCGCTGGACAAGAAGTAACAGAACGTTTCTTCCAACTTGTAAGCTATATGTATGAGACAGGCGAGATATCCAAAGATTTGAAACGTAACATCATAGTAACTATATCAAAAAGGAAAGGCGCGGATAGATGTGAAAATTTTCGAACAATTAGTTTGACAGCACACGTGTCAAAAATATTAACTAGAATTGTACAAAGACAAATGGAAAAACGAGCTGAAGAAATACTAGAAGAAGACTAATTTGGGTTTAGGCAAAACAGGAGAAAACGGGAGACTATTTTAGCTCTGAGAGTGATAATAGAGAAAACAATAGAAAAAGGGGAAAGCGTGTATGTAAGGTTTGTAGATCTGGAAAAAGCATTCGATAATGTAAAATGGAAAAAATGTTCGAAATACTCAAAAGATTGGAATGAGTTATAGGGATAGACGAATAGTACATAGTTTATACAAAGAGTAAAACAGCTGTAATAGAATTAGAGCAGGAACGTAGAGAAGTAAACATTAGGGAAGGGTGAGACAGAGATGTGCCCTGTCCCCATTAATTTTTAATTTGTACATTAAAGAGGCGATAAATACCGTCAAATGCAGAGAGGCATTTGGAATTACTATGCAGGGACAAAAATCGATATGCTGAGATTTACAGATGATATAGCGGAATTACTATCTAGTAAGGAAGAGTTAGAAGCTGTTCTTAATGAAATGAAAACGTTTCTAATACAGAGATACGGTATGAAAATTAACAAAACTAAAACCAAAGTACTAGTATGCAAAGGATGGGAAAATAAATCAAAAACAAGATTACAAATATGTAACACGAACTTACAAGAGGTTAAGGATTTCCGCTACCTAGGAAGTCAAATAACGCAAGATGGGAAAAGCGCAAAAGATATAAAACAAGGATTAGCACAAGGTCGTGCTACATTTAACAAGAAAAAGCAGCTACTGTGTTCAAAGACAACAAACATAGAAACAAGTAAAGGATTGCTTAAAACATATGTGTGGAGCACAGCACTGTACGTCTGTGAAGCCTGGACAGTAGGAGAAGCGGACAAGAAAAAGATAAAAGCCTTTGAAATGTGGTGTTACAGACGTATGATGAAGATATCATGGAAAACAAGTTAGGAACGAAGAGGTACTAAAAATGGTAGGGGTAGAAAGAAATATGTGGAATACGGTAAAAAATAGGAGAGATACGATGATAGGCCACATACTACGGCATGAGGAAATAGTGCGGAATATATTAGAAGCAGAGATAGGAAGAAAGAGAAGTAGAGGCAGACCTAGGTTAGACTTCTGCACACAGATAGTGAAAGATGTAGGCTGTAGGAAGTTCAGGAAAATGTGTAAACTAGCTCAGAATAGAAATCAATGGAGGTACGCATCCAACCAGTCCCAAGATAGATAAACTAACGACGAAAAAAGTAACTGTACTTAAACATAATGATTATTATAAGCAACTACAAGTATTGGTTGGGCAATATTCTCGAATAATGTTAATTGTGTGAAAGGATTTACTGGAAAACTATTATTTCGGCAAATGTTTAAGTGTTGGAAGATCTTGGCAGCCACAGGCTGCTTAACCCCCTTCACAACTTCGGTAGATTCGTCTAATTGTAATTTACTCACGTGGAGTTTTTAAACGTAATATTAATTCTTTCTTCAAAAAGCTGATAGATCTGTAATACGGCAAGCAACAGTTTATCAGAAAGTGACACACTATCAATTTCTTTTGCAAATGTTTCCCCAATTTTACACATAATTATATCTTCAGCACAAGGTTCGATTAATTTTTCCCCAACCGTGTAAGTTTCTCCTACTTTACCAATTCAATAACTAACGCAATAGAAAGGTTCCAATGATGTCTTATTATCATACAACATATAATTTGAAACAGTCTGTCCTCTTTTCTTATGCTTGTCGCGTTTTCGTTTAAAATATTCAATGTTTTTATTTTTTAATTGTGGATGCATCGTCTTTAAGTGTTTTTGTAATTATGCTGGATTTAAACTACTATTAGTCACATCCTTTTCACATTCGACACACAATCCGTTTAGTTTATTTTTATTGTCCAATATAATCCGTAGTTTAAATAAGAGTCACCGTATTTGCAGTTTTTATGAATATTTTCTGTCGAAGCAACTTCCTAGACGGTGATATGTCCTTTTATTAAAGATGGAAGTCTAGAATTCAGAAGTTCAGAAATAGTTTGATTTGAAACATTATTTCATGTGTCCATAATTTCTTCATTATAATTATCTTTTTATTTTCCGGTCTTCGACCATTCATCTGATGTATTTTGGGAAACAAATTCCGATAAAATAATAAAAAGATAATAATTCATAAATTATAAAGAAACTTATTCTCTTAATAAAAAGTATTTTTGTCGAAATTGTACTTCAGCCAAATAACCTACAACAAATTGGAATTTTCCAGACAAAAAGAAATTTACATAAAGAAATTTAATAATCTATTTATAGAGAAAAATAACACGCAAACTAAAACGTTGAAAACAGTAGCACCATGCTAAACACCGTCATAAATTTATCAAACAGAACTATTAACGATACAGAAAAACTAATGCTATCAAAAGGTCTGAGTATTTCAGTAACACCAAAATCAATACCAACATTTGAAATAATCAGCTGTACTGAGAAAACAGCGAACGAACTCAAAGAAGATCAAGCAAACAAATTTAGATTACGATGCAAAATCGAAATAGAAAAGAATCGGAAAATAAATCCAAATGTAAGTAGTAACAAAATAAAAGTAATTGGCAATCTAAAAAACGATAACTCGATTATAATTCTACCTGCTGACAAAGGCAATGCAACAGTAATAATGAATAAAAACGATTACAACACAAAAGTCAACGAACTGTTAAACACTGAGAATTACACTAGTTTAGAAACAGACGCAACAAAATCAATTGAAAATAAAATATACAAAGCGCTATATAAATTTAAAAATAAATTCGAAAACAAAGAAAGAAGCAAACTGGTCCCACATTACAATACACCACCCCACTTTTACGGTCTACTAAAAATTCATAAAGCAGACATTCCTTTGAGACCTATCGTAAGCTTCATAGATGCCATAATTTAGCAAAATTTCTCATAAAAATTATAAATCCATTAGCAGGCAAAACGAATTCTTTCATAAAGAATAAATAACACTTTTTAGAAAAATTATCAAATACACACACAATGGTAAGTTTTGTTGTAGTAAATCCCTTCACAAATGTCTTGTAAACAAAACGCGTAAAATGATAAAAAACAAACTACAAAAAGATGTCAACCTTAAAGAAAGAACAAAACTAAGTATATCATCGACGATGGAATTACTTGATGTATGCGTCAATACCATATATTTTCAAATAAATGACCACTTATACAAACAGAGCTTCGGAATGTAGTAATATATTCATGGAAGAATTCGAAAAAGATGTAATATTCACTCAAGAACTGAGACCACTAATCTGGTGGAGATACGTAGATGATGTTTATGCTATTTGACTTCATAATACACAATTAATCAGCTGATTTCACGTTAAGCGTATTGGCTACCTAAAAAAGCTGGTCCAAGGCCGCAACATAACTAATTAGAAACTTTGTAGATTCAATTAACAAAATAGAACCAACTATTAAATTCACATATGAATGAAAGCTACACGGAAAACTTCAATTTTTAGATATTTTAGATGCAAAAGAGATAAACAACTAATACATAAGTATACAGAAAACTAACACACACAAACATATACTTAAACTTCGATTTAAACCACCCACACTGTGTCAAACGAGTAATTATCAAAACCATGTATGATATAGCAAAATTAATATCATCAAACGAAAAAATTTTAAAGAAAGAGAAAAACCTAGTCAATTGTACACTAATAAAAAACGAGTATCTTAAAAGAATGATAAAGAAAGAAATGAATAAAGTCCCAAAAAATAAAAAGAAGAAAAGAGAAACAACGATACGCATCAAAAAATGCTCTCAATACCACACATAAAAGGATTCTCTAAAAAATCCAAAGAATAGCAAACAAATTCAAAATAAATACAGTATTTAGGACCAAAAATATACTAAGAACACAATTAACAAAAAGAAAACCCAAAATCGCAATAAAAAGTTCAAAAAACTGCATCTATAAAATACCGTGCGAATGTGTAACAAGTTTTATATATGGGAAAGTTCCAGACTATTTGAAGATCGATTAAAAGAATATAAATCATATATAAAAAATAGAAAATTTGAAAAATCCATGATTTGCCAACATGCTTGAGATTCCAGTCATAAAACAAAATGGGGGGCCGCAAAAATTATTGACAAAGAAGAAAATCACCAAAAACGCAAAATCAAAGAAGCTGCTTATATAACCCTATATAAAAATAACTGCGTAGCAAACGAATCCATAACTTTGAGTAAACAATGGGTTTCTTTACTAGAAGAAATAACAAAAGAAATAAATGACAATCAAATGCCCCCAATATTTAGGTAGGATTTGCAATTTTTTCCTGGGTTTTCTTTAAAATATTAACATGAAATACAGCCTACATACATGATTTCTGTTTATACAGACAATAACTAATTACATAACAATAAGCATATTAACAGCCTCCGTAAAACAGCCTTGGTATTTAACATGTATAAACCCTCATCACTATATACAATCTTCGTTGAACGGAAATGGTATCTGACAAGTATAAACCCGCCTTAGGGTCGCCTCAGAACCATATAAAATATTCGTAGAACAACATTAGTATCTGACAAGTGTAAACCCACCATAGGGTTACCTCAGAACCATGTTAAAATCTACCAAAGAGGTGGCCTAAATCATAATGAGTTTTCCTCCTCAAGATAAATATAAAAAACGGCTGCTTAAAAAATGTTTTACGATCCTCGAGTTATTGAATTTATATGAAATTTAACTATATAAAAATTAATCAGCTGATTTCACGTTAAGCGTATTGGCTACTTCAAAGTCGCTCCCAGGGCACAACACAAATTGAAGGATTCATTTTTCTAAACTTTAAAATTTTCATCTAATGTATTCAAACCAAATATATCGAACATTAATAAATCAAAATCATCTTCAATTTATGTCTTAAGTGTTAAACTTAACAATTTTTATTATTTTGGCAACGATTTTAGGTCATGGATCGAAACATAATAAAGACGATTTTAATAACTACGAGTGGTTTTATTCCCAAAGAAGATCAAGGAAAAGTTGTTGGCTTCTTAATCCTCAGACTGGTTTGATCTAACTCTCCATGATAACCTATTTTGAACTAACTTATTCATTGATACGAAACTACTACATTCTACATCTATTTGAATCTGATTATCATATACATGCTTCAGGCTGCTTTTACTATTTCCGCCCATTATACTTTCCTATATGCCTCAAGATATGTCCAATCATCCAATCTCTTCTTTTTTTTACATTTCATCACGGTGCTTTACTCTTACCAATGCGCATTAATAACTTCTCATTTGAAACCTGATTTGCCTACTTAGTCTTTAAAATTAGTCTGAAACACCACATTTAAAAAGCCTCTATTCTCATTCTTTCAGTGCTACATATCGTCCACGTTTGATTTCTATACAAAGCTACGCTCCACACAAAAACCTTCAGAAATGTTATCCTAATACTTAAATTATTTTTGACGTCATCAGATTTCTCTTTTTTAGATATGCTTTCCTTGCTTGTAGGAGCTTACGCTTTTGTCCTCTTTGCTTTTACCATTCCTGGTTATGTTACTAGAGTAATAGAATTTTGCTACTTCCTTCAATGTTTTATCTTATAAACTAATCATTTCATTTCTTTTTCTACCAACTCATTTTTGAGGCACCTATACTGTCTTATATTTTGCATTCCTAAATTTTTGGGTGGTATCTATCAAATGCAGGATCTTTTGTGTTAACCATAGATTTCTTCTAGCCCTTTTTCATACCTTTATCAATGTTTCGAAAGATTTAACTTGATCTGCTAAATTTTCCAATAAATCTGTCACATACTTATTTATAAAAGAAATTCCTTATTTGTCAGGTCTGTTTTCCTTTGATGATTATAAAAGTTTAGTGATTTCTACAACAGCTTTCAGACCAGTAAATCTCATTTATTACAACATATAGTAATGCATTAAACATTTCAAATTCAGAGATTTCATCGTATCATTGACTCTGTGGTCACAAAGCCATTACGCCTTTCTTTAATTTTACAGGTTACATTCTAAAACTGAGGATGCACTTTGGCGTCTTTCAAAAACGTAGCTAAGTTATTTCTTATAATTTTAAACTTACACTATGCGCGGTTCAAAAAAATGAAGCTAGCTTACTGATCTATTTTACAATCTTCTTGAGGCAGCGTTTAGTCTCGAGCTCTTTGCTATCAAGAGAAAGTAAAAGTTCAACCTGTCATCGTGATTTTTAATTGATTGGAAATAAAAACTTTTTTCCATCGAAAATCAAAATAGTTTATCAGTCCGTCGGTCTTGCTGTCTGTCTGTGTCCGGGATTCGTTGCAATTCTGCAATTCGCACAATCTCCACAATTTAAATCGGATTTTGATGAAATGTCGAAAGATAATGTGGATTATGCCCTAGATGGCCATCAATTAATTTCAAAGCTACCGGATTAAGGATGCGCCTTCCGTACGCGCATGCGTAAAATTATTCAAATTGCAATTTCTCATGATATCAAAGTTCGAATTTCCTAAAATTTCTAGAGTAGTTTAGAATTGACGTTTAACTAATCTTAAATGAATTTTATCTTGGTCGGATCATTAATAGTCATTGTGCAAGCGCAAGAATAAAATCGTTGTAACACGAATAACTTCCACAATTTTCATCCGATTGTCGATTAGGCCTTAAAGGGTTCTCTATGTATTTCCGTGTCCCCGGATTAACGATGCGCCTTGCATATTTTCTCACCATCTAATAGTCCAAATTCGCTAAAATTCGGAGGATAGTTTAAGATTGATCTTAGATTATCCTAAATAAATTTCTTCTTCATCAGATCATAGATAAGGCACTGCGCATGCGCAAACGTAAAATCCTTTTAAGACGCATATTAACTAAAATTTTTATCCGATTTCAATAAAATTTTCAAAGATTATGGAAGTTAAACCTTAGATGGGAAGTGCTTATGGATTAATGGTTCGCTTTGCCCACGCATAAGTTCCCCAATACCCATTAGATTTTGTTGACGTTTGCAGGTTTTTGGTTGTTCAATAAGTACCTACATGTTTTATAGGGGACTAACTAGGTATAGATTACATACACAATTGAGTACATAAACAACGTGCCGTAGCCGATTTTCTGTATTCGTAAAACATTCACGCAAGCAAGCAATCAGAGAATCATTACATGAAGTTCACCTCATGCGAAACAATTTTTTCAATGTTAAGTTCTTTATAGAAAAATAATTCTTAACAGTAATGGTTATTTCTTGTCAGCGAGATAAACTTTTACCTAAAGAAATTTGTTTTTGTTTGAGGAATATGGGCCATCCAATCATTCAAAACGAAGATTAAAGTGTGAATCGCAAAATGTATATTTTGTATTAGACGATAGATTAGATTTTTTTATTAATTTTTTCTTGCAAACAAGAATATTGCCTATCTATTGTGACTGCACTAGCATAACCTTGACTCCTACGTTTTTTAATATTTCACCATTTTTCTTTAAGCTTCTAAAACTTCATGCTCAAAACTTCACTTGTTTGGGCACATAATCTTACATTTAAAAGTTCATAATTACAACTCCGCAAGCGCGGTATACTAGACACCACGGCAGTTGGTAGCGCTAATCTTTATACAGATTTTGGCGCGCCCATCTGTCAATGACGTCGCCAATATAGAAATTAAATGCGCAATTGACGGAAAATATATATTAAAATCGCAAACAGTTTAAGATAATAAGGTACTCACATAAATAGGTCCAGATTTCCACGAAGTACGCCAAGCGTTCTTCAAGATGGCTGGACTAGATCTCAAGGCTCCATTCCGGAGTGTTTAAAGATGGCGACTGCTAGCGGGGCATGGCCTCCGATTCGTTCGCGGGGTCGTGGATTACGGTTCGCCCTAGGCGGCTTACAAATTTATCTTCTTTCCTATGTAGGGACGAATAAGGAAAGAGGTATAAGGGGCGACAGACAGATAAGCAAGGCAAGGATCTACATAAATACAAGATAAAGACACAATATGATACCTAACACGACCACACTTCTTGAAATCCCAGGCAAAACAGCTACGTTACAGAGTCCACCGGAAAAAAAAAACCACTTTTTGTCCTTTCACGCGTCGGCGCGAAATTATTCGTCCAACCCACTTTTGACGTGACGGAAATACACGCCAAGTCTTTTGAATTTTAAGGCGCGAAAACTTCCGCACATCAAGACTAAACTAAAAAATGTTTAGTGCCAATTTGGCACGTAACAATAGTTCGTAAAATTCTAGAAACAAATGGTACCGTTTCGTTACCTTTGAGTTTCACCATTCAGTTCGGCGAATAACACAAGCAGAACCAATTAACGCTTTGCTGCATTATAGTCTTTTTACTAAGCATATGTGAGAACCTGTTTTAGCAAGTTATCTTGCATCATTTTTGAGAAATTGAGCCTTGAAATTTATAATTTATGCATCTTAATTACATGGGAATTAGTTAAGGTAACCTTTTCTTAATTTTGTTAAAAATGAGCTTATCCTAGTAACTTTAGTACAAATGTTAAAAAGGTATCTTGGTTTTTAAATTTCAGGATTTCCGTTTTACTTAATAACAGTGAACTATTCCTTTTAGATAAATCTTTAAAGGTGTTATTTAATTAGTTTTGGCAAGCAGCATTTTTTGCTTAAATACGTCTTTCAAAATTTAAAAAAGGTGTACGAAATGGTACAATTTGAGTTTTATATCCTGTGTTTTATTATTCTATTATTGTTTCACATTCAAAGTTTATTCTTCATGTACAAATGGTCGTAGATTCGTAGATACCAATTTTTGGTAACTGATTTTGATATTCGACATTTGGTTGGATTCGTATAATCATGTCTTGCAACGTTATCAAAATTACGAAGATTCGTTTTCTTTAATTCGTTTTCCTGCATTCTGCAGAGAACAACTTTGTGGTACTAGACCGTAGCTAAATTAGTCAACCACGAAAAAAAATGTGATATTGAAAACCTTAGTATAAGATGAGTATTTTAAAGTTTTCATTTTATTGCAATATTTAATTGTAATTATTCTTATTAATTGTGAAATTTAATAATTTGCTCCTACAAGAATAAAGCCCATCTCATTTTAGATAACATTCCATAGAGTGAACTAAGGACCCCACTCTTATACGCTATCGCCCAAAAACTTTTAGGTTTTATCGTAATCGCGTCCTTCCACGCCCGCTTCATTTCTTGCATTTTGCCGGAGCCAACTTCCGACCGCACCGCTTTCTTTTAGAGTTTTCCCAGACCTTACCTCAAACTCTCGTTTATTATACTATTTTTCACGGAATCTATAAAACTAACCAATCCCTTAACAAAGATTTTGGTGTGAGTACTTTACGGCCAATCTGCCCCATATAATATTTGGAAAATTTTTTAAGAGATTATTCAAATTTTTTCAAGATTTACATTTATTTGAACCATTTGACTACACCATAATAAAAATTATATTGTTAAGCACCAAACTTTTTTCGTTCATGACGATTAGTAAAAATCATTTCACATGGAGGTTCTTCGTGTTCTACAAGCCAAACAGAACCGTTTTCTGCTTGATTAATAATACGAATCAAGCATTCTGCAACAAACTTTGGGCTAAAATTATTAAGATGAACAAAATATACAAAATATTAATATATAGCTTACGACTGCAGCGTTAGGTGTTTAGTATCATCTTCGATGTATTGCGCATAAGCGGGATTCAAACATTTCTTATCAAACTTTTTGTTATTCACCAGGGGCGTATCTGTTCCACCTGGACAAACAGTCAATATTTTTACTTGAGTTCTCTTGTAGTTTAGATCTATTGCAAATGAACGGCTCAGACCAATTACGGCATGTTTTGAGGCGACGTATATCGGCATACTTGCAAACTCATCTAATCCACTTACAGACGCAATGTTAATAATTAGTCCTTCCTCGCCACTCTTGTATTTCGGAAGATATTCTTCAAGAGCCAATAAACAACCATGCACGGTGCCATTCTAAAAGTAGAAATTATAGGCAACATTAGCGCAATAATTATGCATACATGGGAATATAGGAAAAAAATTCTTAATTAAAATACAACACGAAAGGGCTTTAGAAACTTAGGTAATTTACATTTTATAATAACACTGTTGCATCATATTGTTAAAACGTCATACTGAAATTCATAGGAAAATACGTAGTACATTCTTTTTCAATCTGCAATTAAAAAAATCAAGGCTTCACGTTAACGTATTAAGTCCGACAAGCATTAACATATGTTTCATGACGCATCAGCTTACAAGCGTGGAACTGAAAATATTTCCATGCATTGCACGTTACCGAAAACATTGTAAAGTATTTAAATAGACCGGATCCATAATACGTCATAAAATCCAAGTGCAAGACCTCGACGCTTATTATATGGTGACCGTGTGTACATTCCGGTACATATATTTCTCATACACCAAGATATCCCTTGACATTAACCATCAGTGCAAGTTCGAACGAATTCGATGTGAATTAGAACATCTAGGATACCAAGCCCCCCCGCCGCCATCGAATGATAATGGTAGGAACCATTACAGCATTAAGACACATTCAATCAGTTATACTTTATGGTAAAGAAGCGACTATCAATCAAATTAAGCGATGACTAGTGTTAAGTAATCAAAGTACGGTAGTATCGGGTTTGCGAGTGAAAATATCTCTCAAAAATTGCATTCGTAACATGGAAGTAAATGAATTCCTGGTAATAGGTGAAAGTGACTCTGATCAATTTATAGTTCTCCGCAATTCTTGCTTTGGAGCAGAGTGGTCGAACCTTGTATTTAACTGGGAAGCTGTAAGTGATAAAACTTTTGACTTCCTATCTGCTATATTTTGTTACCATT
This sequence comes from Platerodrilus igneus, assembly GCA_036346225.1. Taxonomy (NCBI): domain Eukaryota; kingdom Metazoa; phylum Arthropoda; class Insecta; order Coleoptera; family Lycidae; genus Platerodrilus; species Platerodrilus igneus. The sequence continues at coordinate 1,840,986 of JARFIW010001700.1, forward strand.
ATGCACCTTCAATTCAATAGCACTTAAATTTTTAGGTGGTGCACGCTTTATGTACAAGCGAAATGTAGTAGGAATAAGCAACGCGATTGTCTTCATAGAAATTTATATAAATAGTCAGATTTGTTGGAAAATTAAATAAATTTAAGGTGTCCTTTTTATATATCCGCACTTTTGCCAAAATTAAGGTTATATTCTAGTTTATTTAAGCTGGATTAATTATTAAAACTTATGATTCTTATTTCTGCTAATATAGATTAAGTAAAAGCCTCATCGTTTTTTTTATTTGTGCTTAGGTTAAAGTAGTAGTGGAAATGAGTGTGAGCAGAGTTTCATAAGCCTGTCGAAAAAATAATTCTTTAGTCGTCCCGGAGATCACTCACCATCTATGAGATAAGATTGGGACATTTTATTGGATGGAGAGTTCAGAGAGCTTTTCTAGGTAGGTTGCACGCGATAAAGTTGTACAGTTCTAAAAGGATTTCTTTTTTTATTATTGAACTCACCCTTCGCCACTAAGCTAGCTGGCATAAATCTTTCCGTTACGTTTCAGGTCAATAGCGTCAAACTTACACGTAAAACATATATTAAATCAAATCTTTAAATTTAAACTGTCATTAGATTTTAAGAATATACTACTGAATATTCAAAGGGCTTGAATTACTCACCTCGTTTCCATTGATAGGCTATGAACGAACTTATCATACTCTTGCCTTTGTACTATTACCATCATGACCCTTACAAGTAAATCTTAAGAGATTTTGATGCTATTGAAATTTATTACTCCCTCTGTTCGAAAATGTGGTAACATTTCAAAAAAATCATAGGATATTATTTAGAGTTTCAGAAGGAGCAGACAGTAATCATTAAATTAATATAAATGAAATTGATAACTAAATGACAGTCTTTATTTGAGAGCCATTACTTCTTAGTTAAGAGAGATTGTAAAGATCAAAAATGTATCATTTTATTAAAAATAAAGCTTCAAAATGGAATATTTTAATCAAAATAATGTGAATTTGCAAGGAAGAGATGTCAAATTGAAGCAATTGATTAATGAAAAAATATCGTGGTGTCTTGGAACAGTTATTGCAGACGAAGAAAGAACTAAAATTAGAATACGATGCATTAATAAAGGTGTGGCTGCATTTCATATAAGCTATTTGTCCGTTAGTAGAATCTGACATACAGCACAAATTGAATACAGAAAAGGTAAAATTTGTGCCGATGTTTCTTAAAAAAAATGAAATGAGGAAGGAAGCGAAAATTTAGCCTGCAAATTTGACAAAGATAGAAAATACTACTATATCATCAAGTTACGATTCGTAGAAGTGTTTTTCAATTCCTTCGAAACTGAATTTTTGGCGCCGGTCCTTTCCCGCCTTCGAACTTTATTTAACCCTTCTTTCCCCAGCCTCTTTTCACCCTCCACTTAAGCACTAAAAAATTCGATTTCCCACGCGTTCTCTGTCTTCGCTCTCTAAATCTGGCTTCTCAAGGAACTGGTTCGTCCATGTGTTTCCGCGCTTCTCGCGCAAAGCCATTTTTACACGTGTTCTCTCGTTTTGCTCTCTAAGCCACAATTTTCAAGGAATTGGTTTGTTCACGCGTTCTCGCGCTTCGTGCTCGAAGTCTAACTTCTCGAGAAAGTGGTTCGCCTACATGTTATCACGCTCGAAGCCTACCTTTTCGAAAAATTCGTTCGCCTACGTGTTGTCGTGATTCGGGCTCGAAGTTTCTAAATGTATATCACACTTTCGGACAAAAAAGTTTAAATGTTTAACGTATTGTCGGTCACCTATGCATGGCAAGGTAGATACCGATAAACCTGTGAAGGCCTTATTGAATGGTGTTAGTGCACTAACAGCAAGGTTAATAACACTATTAGAATTTGTGAACGATACCTAACATGTTCTACAAGTGCTTTTGTAGAACAATTTCGATCGTCACTTCTTTATATAGAGTAAAATTTTTAATAAAGCATTTAATCGTTTTCGATAAGAACACATGTGGTTAGCAGTAACTATCTTTAATAGAAACACTGATAGTTCCAGGTATTTAAGTTTGTTACATGATTCTAAGTTGGCGTATTTAAATTGAAAGGTTTGGTAAAACCTATGTTAGCAATTTTAACATCAAGGAACTTCCAAAAAGGTTCCACCATTCGATTTCTTCACGGGTATTTTTCACCCGTGATTTGGCGATAACGCATAACAACAAAATAATAGTTGTTTGTAATCATAATCTCGTATACGTAGTATCAACTTAAGGATGAATAGCGCTTTGTAACACTCCACGTTGTCGTCAAATTACAGGTAAGAATAACATATGTGAGCAGTAGATGTTTTTTGAAAATTCCTTAAATTATAGTTATTTAGTGATTAAATAATTTTTACCTTTTGTGCTGGGGACACCAACGAATTCGTGAGAACCAAGTGTTTTAAAGGACTTGACTTTCAACTACCGAACAATATCATCATATTAAACTCGAGTGCGCGTTAATTAAGTGCGAAGTGTGCCTTTTGCATTCTTTCATACTTGTCCAATTATCTTAATAGTACCTGATGTTTCCTTAAAGTGTAGGTACAACGCATTTCGCGGCAAGAATCTTGATCAAACATACGAAACCGTCTTCATAAAACACTGATCTACCCGAAGACGAGCGGAGGATGCCTTGACTCCAGCTATTAAGTCAGGTAAGCCATTAACATATTTTTAATGGCTATCCATAACTGTTTAACGGTAATAATTTGTAATCAAATTTAAAGGCGTAATAAATTACGCCCGGTGTTAATACAATAACTGATGCCAAACGAGAAAAGAAATTATTCGTAATACGTTCAGTGTACAGAAACAGCTTAAAGTTTTTTTTGAAATTCAAAGTTATTGGTTTAATATTAAAACTGTTCAAGAAGTAAAATGACTTAAAAGATTCTTAAAAAGACGGTCATCTTATTATTTGATTCGAATCATATATGCTATAGTTTTTAAAGTATTTACTGCAGTTTCCATTTTTGAGAATAAAATCACAGGAACATTTAATTAAAAAATAGTGTCTAATAATTTTTGATTTAGTTGAAGGAATTTTAGTTAGATACATCAAAGTTAATATGTAGTCAGTATTTCTCTAGAACGTATCAACATTTTCTACAAGACCGAGAAGAGTAACTCAGCAGATAACAAATAAAATTACAGGGTTGTGACTTTAAAATTTCAGAAACTGTAAATAATTAAATTGAAATGAGATTAAATAATGTTGAGAAATCTAGTTTCTGGTACTGTGTATAGAAATTTACATAGGAAATTAACTGTTTTCTCAAAATTGATCTGATAACTTGGAAAATTAGAATATATTTCTTTACATACATCAACTAAAAAATTATTGGTTCCGTATAGAAAACCGAATATGGTTCATACTTTGTCCTGAAACGAATAAATGTTCATCGTAGATACCAATAAACATAATAGGTTCAGAAATATAAAACAATTTGTTGTAGACAAATTATTTAAATTTTTAGTAATAGTAATCAGATTTTTGGAGACGTCATCATCATCATTACCGTTACCTTTTCAGTTCTCGAACTCGTTGGGCCCGTACCTACATTGTTTTCTATTGGGAGCTAACCTACACATTTCTCTGAAATTCCCACAGTCTACATCTTTCACTATCTATGTGCAATAGTCTAATCTAGGTCTACATCTGCGTCTCCTTTCTTCTTCTCTACTTCTAATATACTCCGCATTATTTCTTCAGGTCTTAATATGTGTCCTGTCATTCCATTTTTCTAATTTTTTACTATTTTCCACTTATTTCTTTCTTTTCCCACCATTTCTAGAACCTCTTTGTTCTTAACGTTGTCAATGATAGAGGTAGAGGGGACACAGTGTAGCACGAAAAACAGTGTTACACTTCCAACAGACCGTCACCTAAACCGCATGTGTCACTCTCATCAAAACACTTTAAGATAGCAATTGCCACTTTCAAGTTCGTTGATGTTAGACACGTTTAAAAAGTGCTTGAATCAAGATAGATTTAGTTGAGTCTATTCACTAGCGAAAAGTAAAATATAGGGATAGCAGAGAACGTGTTTTATTCACACTCAGGTAAATGTTTTGAGATTTTTTTGTAATAAGATTAAATAGATTCTATTTAAACGACAATTTCTACTGCATAAACATAAACTAAAAGTATTTCATAGTATTGCATTTTTATATAGTTTAAAATATTCGCATGCGGGGCACAATGTTACAGAATGCACAGTGTTACATGTAACACTGTACCCCCGTATGCAAAGCTATAGTGTTCCATTTGTTCCTTGTTGTAGATATGGTGCGAAATAGAAAATTTGAAAGGAAAATTTCCAATTTTAAAGAGGAAGCGATGAAACATGATGTACTAAATGTAATTAATAATGGCAAGTCTATAAAAACTACAGCCAAAGATGAAAATGTAGTACATATGGCAGTAAAAAGATACGTGGACAAATATAAAAATTGTTCTGAAGCCGAACGTCCATCTATACTTTTTCAACCAAACTATAAAGTTAATCAAGTGTTTCCAAAGGGCCTAGAAGATCAGTTGAAAGAATATCTTATTACAGCATCAAAAATACATCACGGACTAACTCGAAGAAGGGTTATGCAATTAGCTTTCCAACTGGCTAAAAAAACAATTTGAAATTGTCCGATTCTTGCAATACGAAGCAGCAAGCTGGTGTAGAGTGGTTATATGGATATATGTGAAGCGTAATCTACAGCTTTCTATAAGACAGCCTGAAGCTACAAGTTTAGGACGAGCTACAAGTTTCAATCGCACCACAGTCCACGAATTTTTTGAAAACTTATCTATTGCGTTCAAAAATTTTTCAAATGGTCCCCTACCATAGAACATATACAATCTAGATGACACAGCTTTAACAAATGTATATAATCCACCAAAACTTGTAGGCCAGAAAGGTTTGAAACAAATTGGACAAGTGACCTCCAGAGAGAGAGAGGAGTTTTAGATACAGCGTGCTGTTTTATAAATGCCAGAGGAAATTCGATACTTCCTTTCTTAGTATTTCCGAGAGTTTTAGGGATCGAATGCTTACAGGTGCACTCCAAGACCAGCAGGTAGTGCTGCAAAGAATGGCTGGGTCAATGGAGTTGTTTTTATTGATATTTTAAAACATATTCATTGCTTTGCTAAAAGCACTCTGGAATCACCAGTATTATTAATATTAGATAATTATGATTCCCATAAAACCATTGCCTCTCTAGATTTCTGTAAAAGCAATAGCATTACGTTATGGACCTTATCACCTCATACTAGCGGAAAGTTACAACCCCTGGATAAAACTGTGACAAGTCACTTAAAATAAATTTTAATGTAGTATGTAATGACTGGATGATTATGAATTCAGGAAAGACAATCACCATATATGAAATTGCTGGTTTATTAGGAAAGGGTTAATCATTAGCATTTACTCCAAATAATATCACAAATGGTTTTAAATTCACTGGAATTTGGCCTTTTAATAGAGAAGTTTTTACAGATAACTTCTTTCTATCTTCAGCAGTAACGGACAGACCACAACCCCCGAGATGCCAAGAATTTTACAACGAAAACCAACTTCCAATTCATAAGACTCCAGAGAAGTCTCCATCCCTGTTAAGTGAATCATTTCCACAGGTTGATACGATTGGCTCACACTCACCAGTGCCATCATCTTCAAAATTATTACAAATGCCTCTAGGTGAACAAGGTCCAAAATCCAGTACATCGTTGTCTCTTGTATCACCCATCGACATACGCCCATTTCCTAAAGCTGTTCCGAGAAATGAAAATAACAAAAGAACCCGAAAGCGTAAGAGCCAAGTCTTAACCGAAACACCTATAATGGATGAAATTACAGAAAATTTAAAGAATAAAAAGACACCAGCTACGCGGAAGATTTTCAAATCAAAATTGTCTACATTAACCAAAAGAATGAAGCCAGACACATCATCAGATTCAGATTCTATTTCACTTGCTGACAGTGACGTTAGTGACATTGCGATTGATTTTAAGGAATATATTGATTTTGATTGTGACACCCTTGAAACCGAAAACTATGTGTTAATTAAAGAAGGAACAATGAAAATACATGTAGATATGCCTATAGAGCATGTTATAGCCATATCTGCTTCTGAGATTAATGTGGTGTACATCCGCCGTTTATTTCGTTCGTTGAGATTTATACACACAACAGAGGAATATTAGTTCAAAAAATCTCAGGTAATGCCGAAATTACCACCACCAAAGCCATTAGGGGAATCTGTTAGACAGTCAGAAATGTTGATATTTCCATCGGACCTACATGTTTATTAAAGTAAACTAAAATAAACGTTAATCATAACATATTTTTGCATATGCTTTATACAATATTTAACTAGCTTTTCCTGTGTGTATGTTTGTAGCACTCTTCCCCACCACGTGCAACAGTGTAACCTGATGAAGGTGAACAGTATAACAAAAATTTAAAAACAATAAACAAGTTTTTAAAGTAAATTGTAAATGTTAAGGTTTCCAATTTCTAGTTATCTACAACTAACACTTGAAACATTTTAATGCTGCTAGGTCATGAATTATGGATCCTATAAGAAATTGTTTAAGTCTAAGAATAAGATTTGCGTAACACCATTTCCCCTCTTACCCTACCTTTATTCTACGTCTGTAGTACCACATTTCATTACCTGTCCGCTTCTCCTACTGTTCACGTTTCACAGCCGTTGTGTGGGGTGCTCCACACATATAATTTCAGCAATCTTTTCCTTGTTTCTATATTTGTTGTTTTTGAACATAGTTGTTGCTTTTTCTTATTAATTGCAGCACGGCAATGTGTTTGTTTTTGTTTTATATTTTTTGCACTTTTCCCATTTTGTGTTATTTGGCTTCCTAGGTAGCAGCAATCCTTAATCTCTTTGTAAGTTTTCGTTTTCTATTTGTATTCTGGTTTTTTACTTATTTACCCCTCCTTTATATACTAGTACTTTAATTTTATTTTTCTTAGCTTCATACCGTATTTTTCTGTTAGCATTGTTTCTATTTCATTAAGAGCTGCTTATAACGCTTCCTTGTTAGATGATAATACCGTTATAACGTCTGCGAATTCAAACACATTCATCGTTTGTTCCTGCATAATAATTCCACATGTCTCTTCGATTACAAGTTAAAAATTAACTGGGATAGTGCACATGCCTGTTTCACCCCTTTTCTAGTATTTATTTCTCTACGTTCCTGCTCTAATTCTATTACAGTTTTTGCTCTTTGTATAAGCTATGTATTATCCCTATCAGTTTTATTCCATGGTGTTCAGTATTTCGAACATTTTTTCTCATTTTATATTGTCGAGTGCTTTTTCCAGATCAACAAACTCTATATACGCGCTCTCTTGTTTTTCTATAGTTTTCCTCATTATTACGTTTAAAGTTAAAATGGGTTCCCTGGTTTCCCTGTTTCGCCTAAACTCAAAATGATTTTCTCTTAGTATTTCTTTAGCAGCTCGTTTTTCCATCCATCTTTGTGCAATTCTAGTTAATATTTTTGATACGTGTGCTGTCAAACTTATTGTTCGAATATTTTCACATCTATCAATGCCCCTCTTTTTTGGTATAATGACTATAATGTTCTCCTAGTATTCCTTCAGCCCGTTTTTCCATCTGTTTTTGTATAATTCTAATTAATATTCTATACACATGGACTGTCAAACTTATTGTTCGAAAATTTTTACATCTATTCGCACTTTTCTTTTTCAGGAGAGTGACTACAGTGTTACGTTTGAAATCTTTGGGTATCTCGCTCGTCTCATACATATAACTTACAAGTTGGTAGAGACGTTCCGATACTGTTTGTTCAACGGTTTATAGAGTTTCTTCTTGTACCTTATCTATACCCGGTGTCTTATTTTTCAGATTTTTTTTAATGCTAATTTAAACCCATCTCTAAGTAATAGGATATCCCAATTCAAGCTTTTCAATGTCTGATTCCTGTTCTAGTGCTTTTAGTTCCTGTCCTATATATTCTTGCCATCAATCCACTTTCTCTATATTTTCTATAACGATGTTTTCTCCTACGCCCTTTATATTTTTGCTATACGGTTTTATATCCCTAGTATTCATTCTAATTAGTTTGTATGCTTTACCTCTCTTTCTTAACTCCATCTTAGTTTGCTCCTCTTTGCACTTTTTCTCAATCTATTGTTCTTTAGTATTCCTGCATTTGAGAATAATTTCCCATTTTATGGCTTTGTATCTCTGTTTTCCTGTTTCGCCTGGTCTGTTTTTGTATTTCCTCTATTAAATTTATAACCCATAGTTTCTTAATTTTTTGTTTATACCCCAGAATATTGCTGACCGCCATGTCTAAAAGAGATTTCATACACAAATACAAAAAATTAAAAAAAAACGCATAACGCTCACATTCCATTAATATTATACAGTTATAATGTGCTCTCGTAATTTAAAATATAATAACCAATGGTTCGCAAGTATGTTCTTGAACAAAAATTTGTACGTACAACTGCAATTAAGCTATTACGATTCGTTTCCGTAGGATTTTGTGTCGGAAACCTTCGCACATCAAATATGTTTTGCCCCAAGTTCCACCGCAGAATTACTTAATTACTTTATTTTCTTATTATTGTCCATTGTCCCTTTTTTTATTTTGTTTTCTACAAATACTAATTTTTCTTAGTTAAACTTGTTTTTGCGCTTGTGCTTTTATTAGCGCAAATAAATTTTAAATACACATTTTTAGGCGACCAGAAATTTAAATATATTCACGTTGTCGCAGTTAACTAACGTGAAAATTACTTACTAGATTAATAAGTATTTTTGTTCCCATTCTGCATCGTTCATAATTCCTTGCGTTATTGATTAGAATGTCAATATTTTGGAATTTTTTCAGTGTTGCCTTGAATGCGTCTATAAGTTATGCATAAATAATTTTTATTTGCGCATTTACTGAAGATACCTTCAAATTGCGATTTGATTGTCACGTCAGTTTTTATAAAAATTGCTCGATCTCCTTCAAATTCTTCGGCAATTTCCTTAATGGCTTGATTACCAAATTCGTTATCGATATCGGCTATCGTACATCCCTAAAAATTTCTTTTTAAACAATTCATTTAAGCATCTTTATACCTTTAAGCCATTGCGTAGCAATTCTTTTGCATATTGTAATCCCATACCGGACGCACCTCCAGTAATTATGGCTACTTTTCCTTCAATTTTAAACATATTTGTAGTTTTTAGCACCAAGAGGAACATGCAAGATTCTAATGAACACAATCACATTTTATAGACCTTGTTTTGTAACTAGTTGAAACATTTACAATTAGGTTATCAAAGATCAAGAAATATTGTGTTAACATCTTTGATATATACGTAACAATTTGGCCATTACAAGAAGATTAGTGCAAACATTTGGGGAACTATCGAGCTCGTATTGCGGGTGGGGGGGTAGAAGGGGTATGATCGTAGGATGCCCATAACAATATTGAATAATAGTTCACATATTACTATATTTTCCATTGACAATTTTTCGTTAAACTTCCATTGTAAACAAAAAATTTCTTCTTTTAAAGGATCTGCTTCTAAGAAAAACGAACAAAGAATGTATACCATTGTGTTCCCTTTGAAATCACTTTGGAAGCTTTAGGACTTAATAATCCGTATTTGCATTATAAGATGTGCTAGAGAGATAATGTGTCATGTGTCCATGATAACTGACTGCGTGAAAGTGTTTTCTTATCATGTAATCTCGTAAGCTGTGGGCAGGTATAATATGTTCTTAATATTTGTTTTGCAAGAAGTTTAAACGAAAGACTCAAGAGGACGCATACTGGACAATAAATTGTTTTGTAAAATTTACAAAGCTTCAAGAAAGTATTTATTTTAAGATTTGGTTTGCTTTATTTCCTTCTAAGAAATTCAAAAACTGGTCATGATAGTCATTACATTTGATGTATAACCGCAATTCAGTGCTGTACGTTATAGGCTAACGTTTTTTAAAAAAGCTTTAACAGTTATTGAATTAATTAGATTTAGGGGCCTTTTTAAAACCCTGAACTGGAAAATTCCAAAGTTATTGATATTGTAATGCGGACGTACGTAAAAACCATATAAAGGTTTAGTTCGCACGGAAAGTTCGGATATTGGCTAATCTTTGTGGTCTGAGAGAATGCAACGTCAGCATTTCTCACGCCTTGAACGGTATTGTACCCACCAACGTGCGTCAGAGAACTCTAACTTCTTTCGGAGGGGATAGAGATTTTCGTGCGAGCGAACGTATTTGAAACAAAGAACTTAATTATCGACTTCCTTCGAGTGATGACGTGTGAGTAGGGCTTCGATGTATCAATCAAGTCATTCTCACCTTCCGTTCTCATCCCATATCGTATCGGCACGTCGTTAAAGAGGGCTACAGCAAGGCAAGCATCGGAAAAATCAGTAATCCACAATGTAACCGCCCCTGTGTAGCAAGGAAATTGTAATAGGAACAGAATACTGGAGTAAGTAATATCTCTATTAACTTAGAGACGCATTTTGTCTCCCAGGTGAATTTAACTCCTAAGTAAATTTGAGGTTATGTAAGTGTGGTCATTGCTATAGTATTTTACTATAGATGGGGGTTTTTAAAAGGTTAACAATTTGGAACTAAGCGTAGGGTTCCTGTAATCAATGTGCTGTTTGTAAAAAAGAAAGGTATGCTACGTCACACACGTGATATAACGTATTTTTATTTAAAAGTCTTTCAGGTTCGCATATTGAATAACTGCTATTATCTGTTTAAAAAATATTGAAAATTTTCTATATTTAAACCTAAAAACTTTCTAAAATTTGATAAAAAACCTTCGATTATCTTCCTTCTAATATGCTTTAGAACTTTAATTTTTTCCGGTTGACAAACTGAAAACTTAAATATTTGATATGGCCGACGCCCGCATCATTTTCCATTATGCAAATTTAAGAATGACGTGTTAGTTTAGAAAACCTACTTGTTAAAAAAGTATTTAATACTGGTGTTGTGCTAGTTTACCGTAATATGTATTGGAGCACTTAAAAAATTTTTTTTCAACTAATTAATTGATATCTTAGGTAAGTGTAATTTATTATTGACATGTCGTCAAAAAATTTATGTATATCCGGGTATTTAAATAATAATTTTCTGGTATGTCAAAACCATTTTGAGTTATCTGTTTCATCCCCATGGTACTAATTTTGCTATTTAAATATATGTTTCGTTTTAGTGCTCTAATTAAACGAAAGTTTTTAAATACACCAAGTCATTAACTCTAAATTTTGTTTATCTAATCTCTTGAATGAATTACAAGAATATCTTTAACTTATTCCTTATCCACGTAGAGCGCAAATATAAATTGATCTCATGCGTATTAATGTGTAAATTCGCATATTCATAAAAACTTTCCTAATTGCGAAATGCTTTAATTGATTTTCATGACCCCTCTACATGAATTTACGTGTGTCTATAACAACCTTTAAGAATTACTTTCCATCTCAGTGAATTTGAGACATCAGGTTAGTTTAATATTCTGCTTATACTAGCTTTTGCAATTTTTATTTAGTGACTTGCTGAAAATCCCACACTGTCTTTTTAGTAAGTATAACGTATATGTCGTTTTTTATAATTATTTAAATTTAAAAATTGTCCTTTAAAAACTGAAGAGAATATATTGAATTTCCTTCTACTTGATAAATTAACATAACCTGAAAAATTATTTTACAAACTTTAAATAAAATAAAATTATTTGTTTGGCACTATTAGCAGTTCTAATGATACCTTATGTAAATTATACCATCTGATATCTTTATTAACTCAGGAATTAAATGATTTTTACTGTAAATTCAATTTTAAATGACCAAGTTAAATTTCTACTTGCTATTCTACCTTAATTATGTAAATATGCATTGCTTTTTTTAGTATCCATGAAAAAAATTTTTCCTGAAACATTATCTACTTATTGAGTCATTCCTATATCTAAATGATTATTAACACTTTAATCTACAAGTTTTTTAAACCTTTTATTTCATATGTAGTTTTCTGAAATTAAAATAGATAACTCTTCGAACCCTAAGCTTATCCTATTTTAAAGGGTCATTATTTGTAAGTAAATCAAATTTCTTTTTAAATTTGTATCTTCTATTTTCGTTATTATTGCAGAACCTAATAGTTGTTATTGTGGTTGACTTATGTTTTGCCTGAACAACCCAGTGTATCTTATCGAATTGTTCTAGCTGATGTCAGAGCTGATGCTTTACTCGTAGATATCCATAGGATCGCTACCTTTACCTCTGTAATAAAAAGTCAGTTTCCACAGTTGCGAATACAAAAAATTTCTATTCAATGTGTTCTCCTACGCATATATTTCAATAAATTTTTATAATTTCGGTCATCAATCATTGTATATTATAGGAATGCATTTTTTGTTTATTCTGAACGTGTTATTGAGAGGGTTGTGCCTTGTCATTTCAAATATTATTTTTTATGTAGTTGCTGTATCGAAATTTTCTATTTTTGTCTTCAATTAAAAGTCTATCGTACAGTTATCACTGGGTCCATGACGATTATGTCTTTGAAATTATAGGGTGAATATATTTAAGTTGTTTACGTTATATTTGTTTGATTTTCTTATCGCAGCGGATGTGCTCGGTAGGAAAATGATTTGTCTGGGTCTCATTTGGAACCTAGTTGTTTTCGAATATCTACTTCGTGATATACATTTGATCTTATCATTAATATCGCAGGTGGTCGTTTAGACCAATCTGTCATAGCAGGGACATTACATTCTCTACTTCTTCTTTAGGATGCTTATCCTAAAACTTTATTTTTTCTTATCTTGCTATTTTCGTCTTAAACCTTAATTTTTTCTTTGGTGGACCTGTCTTAAGTTCTGAGACAACCGTCCATCACATAAAAATGATGTTCTCCCACTTCGGACTACTGACTACACTTTGACTGGTCGAGTAGTATTTCGCTATCCACCCTTTCTTCTTTCACTATTGCTCAATGTGATCCCTTCTTTTTATCTCTTCTACCTGGGTTGTGATATAGCTCCTAACCTCCCTTTTTTCGTTTTTTTTATTTTCTTTAGTTTCTATTTTGTGCGTTTGTAAAGAAACTTTGCTACGGTTAAATTACATAATTTGGACAACTTTTCGTGATTCTAATTTGTTTAAAAATATGGGTTTTTGTTGTTCTTTGTTTCGGAGGTTTTTTACTGGAAAGTTATTAGAAACTTATTGAAATGAGTTTAAACAAGCCAAAGTATTTAAGTGTCCAAAAACGCAAAATGGGACGTAAAAAAACAATTTAAAAAAAATTACCGAAAATGGATATTTTCTTTAAAAAGACAAATACAAATTTGGTACCGAGTTGTTGTAATATAAGCTGTAGTGGTGTCAATGCGCATAGCGATAATAGTGCAACAGAATGCAGCAAAGAATTAAGAATTTTGTTTTCATTTGTTTTTATTTTCAGTGACTGTACAAGAAAATTGTAACACGGGCCCGTTACGCTAGCTATAAAATTAAATCGGCAGGTAAAATTTAGTAAATTTGAAAGAACAAATTAAATATGAAGCACGCTGTATAATGGATTCCATGAACATAATATTTCAATCCCTTTGTTAAGATAACGCATGAGTCACCCAAGAGGATACACATCGCGACAATGGAAACCGTTGAAATGAGAGTTCCCATAAACCATGTAATGCAATAAATATGTAATGAATGAAGAGTGTTATGCAATAAACTTAATTTACAAATATCAGATTGTAGATACTTTAATGATGTATTCATTTATATTGCTGAAGACTGAAGGAAACACGAACGTTAAACTAAGTAAATAACATGATATTTCAGGTACTTTCCTCGGAATTCATTGCATAGACCCAATAGAAAGACTGTTTCATGACAAAAGCCTCGACTAAACATAAGAAAGAAGGGGGAATTAAATGATCATACTTAGATCTGACTGAGAAAGTGAATTAAATCTTCGCGATACGGTAATAAGAACAGGTCAAAATGCAATAATTTAAGTTGAAAGGCGGAAACTTAAAATGAACACAGCTCAAAGAAGATTTTTTGATTGATTTCTCGTAGGGAAAATATGCGGCAACTGACATAAGAGTAAAATATGCCGGAAGATGAAGGGTAGATTAACATACGCGGAAGGGAGGGGGTAAGAATATAATGTCCTTATGATCGAGAGTTCATGGAGGTTATGAACTTGGAGAGTTCACTCCGTCATTAACTTAGAATTTTGTGCAGTGTTAGATCAAGAGAGCTGTTGTTTGGAAGACGAAAATGAAAATATCGAGTAATTATGTATATGTTTTTTATGTATATATGAATTTTGAATGTAAACATGGTTGGTATTTCGTGACATAGGACATTAATCGAATTTGAAAGTAATTATTTTGTTGAACGAAGACTTAGAGACGGAATGAGTGCTTGTAAAATTTGAGCATAATGATATCATTTTAGAATATAAAAAATTATGTACGTAGTGATTTTACATTATTTTAAAATGGACAATGAGTATATTACTAAAAAGCTGGTATTTAACTGTTTGCTGTTTGTTGTTAACCGCGTCTCCAGAAATTGGAATTTATAAAAGTTATGTAATTTAATATGGAAATCGGAAAAAATTGGAGTGATTGTAGTATTATTGATGGATTACGTTTAAGGTTTTTTTAAGATTTTTTAGCAATACCTGGCCACAGTGAAGTTAAGGAATTTAGGTTTTTCGCTAAGGAAAGCGTATGTATATTTAGATTAAAATTATTTAGTGTTAATAGAGCTTAAGTTTATGTTGAATTTTGTTTGAATTTATTTAAATACTAATTAAACAAACACACTTGTAAAGGATATTCAACTATTCAAGCGAAATTGAATAGTATTCGTAAGCCATTTTATTTTTTAGTCTTATTTAACTTAGCCAAAATGTAATAAGTGTTTTAGAATATTTCAGCGAAAGGTAAATGTAAGGTGATAAAATTTACGAAACGGAAGTGAAGAAGAGCTATGCGAAATAATCGCCTCCCGCGTAGGGGTAATATCATAAGGGTTGCAGTGATAGACGGTTTGGCTTCCTCAATAATGACATAGAAAAAGCTTTTCAGGGTAAGTAATTAGCTTAACGTAGTTTGTTTGTATAACAGCCATTTATTATTTCTTATTCCTCATGTTTTTCTATATGGTTTTTCCATAGGAAGCACCCGCACCACTTTAGTTAGCCGACACACCCTTATACTGTTACAGGGTTTCCGCTCTTTTTGGGAAAATCAAAATTTATTTGCTTAACGGTCATTTTAACTGTAAGAAAGTATTTTAAATTCGATAGTAAGCTATGCTAAAAAATACTTATATTACAAACGTTTGTGACAGATAAATGCTATAAAACCTTTAAACCATAGATAAAACCACACATTAGATGGGTAACATTTATGGCCGTGATTTTAGCATTGATTTAGTTCATACTACGCCCGCGAGATGGTACGTGTAATTTGTAATGCAGAAAACTGTCGGACGTTAGATGACATTTCTAAGATAAAACTTTTGTCAATGGTGACATTTGTGGGTATTGTTTAATTATTGTTATTTGTTGAACATTCATTCGGAATATTTAGTGTTTTTATTTGCAGATTAATTTATTGTGTTTCGCGTTTATTGACTTAATTTTTGTATTTAAAAAGGATAACTTTAGTGCAGGTTAGATTAATCTATAGGAACAATGGTTTTCTTATGCTGTGTGCCTTTGTGTTGTAAAAAACTGTGAAACAAAAATGCACCGGTTTCGTACTGATGACATCGTAAGTTTTGTGAAATAATTAAATATAATTGTAAAATTCCTATACAACTTCTGTGTATTGTGCGATATTGTACTGATGTTACTGAATAAAATTAAGTAAAAAGGACTTGAAATGTTGTTATAAAATTACAGACACCCTTTCAAATTAAAATTTCAGTTTAACAGAACGAATTTGTAGCTTTTATTGTATATAATTTTACCCAAAATATTGAAGCCTGAGCATTATTCATGTTCATAGTTTCTTTTTCTTGAGAAAATAGTATTTATCGAACGTTTTCATTTCTGAAAACGTCTGATAAATGATATTTTTTTTGCACGTGGTTCTTTGTTTCAAGAAAAAGGATATAATGGTAGAAGCTGCATAATTTAAATATTACCGCCATAATAGTTGTTTAGACTATGCCCGCTAGAGGTCGCGATGAACTTAAAAGAAGTTAGTATTAGGCCGTTGCTCATCTATTGTGGGTGGGTGTTTATCTATGCTTTAAACTTAGTATACATATTTTCTTGGATATTTAGTGGTACTATGTCGTATTGTTTGGCAGCTGCAAACAGAACGTCTAAAAAACCTAGAGCATACCAAACCGAAAACGCAGCAAACACCAAAAAAACGGTCTGGAAACTTTGAAATTCAGTACGAAATAAAAACGGTTAGTGACTTAAACTAATGAGAAGTTTGCTGATAAATAGCGATTAATGTAAACATAGATAATCATTTTGTAGCACAACGATTACAATAAACGAGGACACAAATGTTAGATAGAAAGTCCAAGGGTTACTAAATTGTCAATTAACAAAAATTAACAAAATTAGAATAGATGTTATACTTTAATATAAATGCGTCAAATTTATTATATAGAGGCACGGCTAATAGCAAAAGATTAGCTTTTAAATATGTGCTAAGATTAGTACAAATTCGTTAACAAGCATACCTATTATCTCTTTGTTTTTTGCCATCATGCTTAAAAATAAGTTAAATTTAAAATAGATAAGTAAAAAATTTGATGTAATTTAAAAATTCTGCACTTTAATAACACGGTTTGACATTAAAAAACCGTGGAGCTATAAATTGTATTTAGCTTTAAGTTCAAACATGCCTGAAGAACGCAATGTTGTCCTTTTTAGTCAGGCAATATTATAAATTACCTTCTTTGTTAACGGTAAAAGTTATGTTTCTTTACAAATTTCTACTTGCCTGAAAGGGCGGGAACCCCGTTACTGTTTTAAGAGTGCATCGGCTAACTACAGGGAGTGGGTTCCTATGGAAAAAATTATAAAAATAATAAAATGGACGAAATATCAATAACTGAATAAATACGGCTTACTTTGAAAGGCTATACTGGACGTCAGGGTAAAGGCGTTAAATGGTTTTATTACAGCAACTCCTTCGATACTTTCGCTAACCCAAGGACGATTATTCTGCATAGGTTTTCGTGCTTTTAATTTATCAAATTTCGGCACCTCATGCTTTATCTCCGATACCTTAAATATACTCGTTAGCTTTTTATCCATTTAAAGAAATTTTCAAATAACGGTCTCTCCCAAAATACAAGACTTCACCCTGAAATAGCTAGATATTCTTTCACAATTGTTCTATATAAGTTTACCTATATTATAAATAACTCCAAATAAACTTCTATCTAAGTTTAAACCCTATTAATAGTTAATTTCGTAAATATACATACATTAACAAAAAAAAAGAAACCTGATATAGCTCCAACTGGCAACGTATTATTAACAATACTTCTTTAAAAAAAATTTTACGCGTAAATAATCTACTGTTCCATTGTTCTAATTTCACAGATTGATCTATACGGCATAAAGCTACATCACCGCAACTCCTCATAAACGTTACGATCGGTTCAGAAACCAGCAATCACACGACTAATAAGGGCACACAGACTTATAACAGGATTGTCACGACACGCACTAAACAAACGAATAGAAATGGACTACACACAAGGACCAATACATGTACGAATCACCAAATACTACACAAGCAAATGATCAGAATACGCAATTCGCACATTCCAACAAATGGCTGACAAAACTACACGAATTGGACGAATTAATAAATGCTATTTAAATCGATGATTATCAACAAGGGAGACAACCCGATGACTACCACGATCATTTTCAACAGAAACCTCACTGTGACAAAAATAGACATACACCAACGAATACTGCGTGTGCTTGAAAATTAAATCTAGCACCGTAGGAGCATGGATCATCACAAACACATACTTCCAATTTCGGCACAACCTGAAACCATACTTGGACAATCTTACCGAAATTCTTGACGGTTATATGCGGACAAACCGACACTAGTCGGAGCGGACGCAAACGACAAATTTGCTCTGTGGCACAGCGACAGAACGGACGAGAGAAGAAACAAATAGAGGCACTGATATTCGTACATCAACTAGACGTAATTAACAAACCTAACAACCCATCGACATACAGTAACAGGACTGGAGTCGAAACAAACATCGAGATAACACTTACCAACGACAAAGCACACTAAAGAATACACTACTGGAGGTTGACCGACAACGAGACGAATAGCGATCACAACTTAATACTATACTAAATAGGACCTAACTCCGTCAGAACACTTGCACATAACCGCACAACACATACTAAAAAATACAACCTTAGAAATGCCAACTGGCAGAAACTGAAGGATGCTTTTTAAACGTCAACGCCAACAAAAACGCCAAACAACAACTACGCAATGAAAAATGTAATAGCCGGATAAAATACCCCGATAAAAATTTAAAAAGGTACAATGGACGTCCGAACTAACCGAACTAAAAAAACAAGGCCGAAGTACTAGGACAAATTACCAGACATCCGTCACAAGAGAAGAACGATAGCACCACTTGACTATATGCCGTGAAACAAAAGACAACTACATAAAATAACTGTACAAAATCAAAAACATATCTGGAGGGTCTTTGTAGAAAAACACTTACAGGTTAATCCATGAAGAATACCTTTCAAAGTAGTACCCGACATATTGAAAAGACCAACTGCATACTCGACTTTAAAAAAACCAACGGCACGGAAATAAGGAACTGGGAAGAGACGGTGAACATTCTAATGACAGCACTGGTAACGACGATAAACAGCAAGACGAAAGACCTGAACACACTGTCAAACGTACACAAGTGTCTGAACAAAACGGACATGGCAATAGACCTTGGAACCTACTACTTGAAACTATCCGGCCCTTCATGGACGAGAGGTTATTGCCGAAATACGGCGCTCAAGGCCACAGAACCAGACGGGTAACAGGCATAGGTGATAAGAATACTAGAACTGGTATTCGCGGTACGTAGCTTTTACAACAAATGCCTAAACCAACTTAAATTTCAGAACTTCTGGAAACAGACAGACGTTGCTATAATCCCAAAGGGTAAACGGAAAAATCCAACAAACACAAATTCATACAGACCAATATGCCTACTGAACATACTCGGTAAGAGATTTGAACGACTATTATACGGCAGAAACCGTGTGCACAGAGAACAGGTGGGGATACAACCAAAACAGTACGGGTTTAGGGGAGGACCCTCGACAGAACACGCGATAAACGCCATGACAAATACCTTAGTGAAGGCAACTCAGAAATACGAGATACTGGTCATGGTGGACATTGAGGGCGCCTTCAATGACCTATGGTGGCACTCGCGTTTTGTTTGCTTACAGCATGTAAGACGTTCACAACAACTATGTCACGTGTTTAGAAGCTACTTCCAGGATAGGTCAACCGGACCAAACATATGCAGTTCCACCAAGAGAATAACCAAGGGTTGCCCACAGGGTACAGTGTGCGACCCGCTCTTTTGGGTTATTGTGGCTATGGAACTGCTAAAGATTCTTGAAACCGTGGAGGAGGTGTTGTATGTCATAGCTTATGCGGACGACATTTTGATCGTGGTAGAAGGGGATTTTATGAAGACTTTCAAAGACAAAGCGACACACGGACTACTCAAACTACACAACTGGACTTTTAACAATAAACTAAAAATCGAACAGACAAAAACCACATACACAGTAATGAAGGGGACCTTTAAACGCAACCCACGCATTTTAATAAACAACAAACAAATGGCACGAGCACAAACATGCAAATACTTGGGAGTGACAGTGAACGAAAAACTCAATTACTATCACCACAACATGTTACAATGCGACACAGGCAATGCAAGCCGTTGCCAGCTTGACACAACGCAACTTTAAAATACCACTACACAACGTGCGCCTGTACCTTGGCAGTGTGCTGGTAACTTTGGTGCCGTACGCTGCGAGTGTATGGGCACACCAAATGACAATACTGAAACCAAGGCAAGCAGTTGACAGAACGCAAAGGGGCACGCTAATGCGATTGAATGATGCCAACAGGACGACCCCTGCTGATAAACTATCCATTTTTACCGGGATAATGCCGTTAGACCTGATAATAGGGAAAAGAGCGACGATGTTTCACCTTCGTGAAAACCAACTGGAGAAAGTAGAAGAAATACTATGATCTCCAGCAGACACGAAGAAGGGGAGAAAGTAAGCGGTCCTGTCCACATGGCAAAACAGATGGGACAATAGCACAACTGGGCGACGAACATACGAATGATTACCGGCCATAAAATACATCGAGGGGTCTACCACCTCGTCTACTGTCACCAAACCACCATTCCGAACGTAATCCTTATACACCAATTTTTCCATTTTTATAAAAATTTTGTTTTCACACTTTGTGAGTCTAAAACTGTTTCATGGCCGGCGTCAATAACGCTCTGTTCATATTAACGCATTCATTTTATAACGGTTTATGATTCTGTGGTGTTTTGAATCCAATGTTAATATATACAAATATTTTTGTAAGTGATGATGTCCTAATATAATATCATATTAAATAATCTCTTTATAAAATGTAATCTCCCTAAGCTTCTGTAAATTTTTAAAAGTGCATTCGTTGTTAAAATCTTACTAAACGAACTGAAATTAATAAATTTATCTCCACCGCTTAATGTTTGTATACGTAACGCTCCAGCGCTACTAATTTAACTTTTACTGGGTTTATAAGTATATAGGGCTGCATTTTTGGAAGTAAAATGAAAATAGGGCAAGCTTATCCAGGGCTCGCTCATATTGAAGCATTTCTATGTATATACTTGGGAAACAATATTTTGGTTGTCTTCGAAAATGACAAAATTATTGATGAAACTTCTAGAAAAAGATGCAGTACTTAAAAGTTGCTGTTAATTTAGTTTAATATTTCCGTTTTCTATCGTTTGCTTCATATGTTTATATCCTGGGTGGGCGGATGCAAAACAAGCTCAAACCGGCCGCCTGCATCAGACCCATTTTGGTAGATTTTAATATCGATAGTTTAATTTGTATAATATCATATTTATGCCCCTTATAAATTTGGTAGTTTGTTTGCATATGATATACCCAGTGTTTGTGAAGTGCATAACCGATTATCTTTGACGAGTGTCTTTCGATAAGAACATATGGGCGTCCGTGCTGTCAAGTTGGAAAAGGGAGGATATGGTATTATTTGGTGTTGGGCGCCGCATAAGAATAAGTTATAATGTAATTCAAATATTTGGACATTTGGAAGGACATCGGATATCATAAATCTAAGTGTATTAATTATATGTTTGTCATATGGTAAACGTAGTAGATGTATGTTTCTTATTCAGGTTTGTTATCGTTAAAAATTACGTTACGTTACAAATTTCGACTATCCCAGGAGGGGCGGGAACACTGCAACAATTTGAAGCGTGCACTGGACAACAGTGCTGATGCGGTTAGTTCCTATGGAAAAATGATAAAAAATAATTAAATATAAACAGATAAAATGGCCGAAATACAAACGTACTTTACAAGTACTAATGATATTTTCTTTGATATTTTCTCCAACTGGAAGGCGGTTATACCGGATAGGTCTCCGTGCTTTTGGTTTTTCTAAATCTCGTCACCTCATACTCAACTTCTATCTACCGTACCTTAAAAATATTTATTATCTTTTATCGAATTAAAGAGATTAATAAAATAGAGGCCTCTCCCGGAATATGACTTCATCACGGAGTGGCTGGAATGTCCTTTGCCAATTCTTTCTTCCAAACTTTACATATATTATAAAAATCTTTAAATAAAATTTTATCTAAGTCCAACTCATACCAACTCTACCTAACCATTCTAATGTCTATTAAAATACCGAGTTGGCACTCATGGACTGACAATTTCACAATTGAGCTTACATTTACATTTCTTATTTTTTTAAAATATTCAAATATCCTCCGCTAATAATATTTTGCTAAAATAATACAAACCTATTTCTGTCGCTATTTCATAGTCCGACATGATCATTATGTAACAGAATATTATTTTTACCACTACAGAGATGCAAGACATTCTCGTATAAACCCACAGGCATATAATTATACATCATAAACAAGCAAAAACCTCATATGGTACTCACATTCTAATGTTTCAGATTATTCTTAAAACTGAAGATGAAGGATGTCTCGGGACGTCAATGATTAACCTTGTTTTATTTCTTGGTCACGTTAGGTCCCATCATTCTATTTATTTAGATTCCAAATTCAATTGACGAGTGAAACCAATGCATCACTCTTTCATGATTTAATAACCCCGACTGACAAACATAAATTCCACGATTCACATGCTTGATCTTTCTGGCTTCCGTATTCAGTAAAGATCAACACAGTTTGACATTAGTCCCCGAGATCTCACGGCCTATATACGTCCGCTATCACTCAAATATCATTTTTTTCTAAACTTATTAATTCCCAACTCAATCGTTATAGCCCATTTTCTCATTTCTTTTAATATTTGTGTTCTCACACTTTGTGCATCTAAAGCTGTTTTATGGTCAGTTTTATGTTAGCAGCCCGGGTGAATGCATTAAATTTATGACGATTTATGCTTTTGTAGCATTCTAAACCCCATGTGGACTTATACAAATTTTATTGTGTACGGTGATGCCCTAATTTAATATCATATCTTTATAAAATGTTAACCTCCCAAGCTCTTTCAAGATTTTTTCTCATTGAACTAACTAAACTTCGTTTGCATGGGCAAAGTAGAACTTTCATTTTTTTTACAAGCTCTATAAATGACCATCCAAAGATCTTCGACCTTTAATTTATCAATCCAAATTTTATACTCTGTACACATGATGTGAACCGTATCGGCGGCATTCTACGCTTTTCGTGCTTTTCCATATTATGTACGATTGTGATGACCCGAGATTATCGTAAAAACTTAGTACTCATATCTATTTACAACCAGCGATAAAGCTTTATCTGGCTAATTAAACAAACTATTAATTATAAATTAAATGTGAATCTTAGATATGTATATTATTTTATAACTTATACATATTTTGTTGTTCTTTGATAATCACCAGCTACAATAAGCAATCTTCCAAGATCCAAGCCTTGAATTTCTACGCGTTTCATTTTCTACTAGACCATCATCATGTTTGATATCGAAGGAAAAGTAGCTCTAGTTACCGGAGGTGCTTCTGGTATTGGTTTGCAATATGCCAAAGAACTACTACGAAATGGTTTAAGGGTATGATGAAACTCAAAAAGTTACTCGTATTTTGAAATAATGTTAAGTTATTTTTTAGGGGTGCACTTTAGCGGATATTAATAAAATTTTTGGCAATCAAGCCGTGCAAGAAATTACAGAGGAATTTGATAAAAATCGAGTAATTTTCGTAAAAACTGATGTATCAGATAGATCTCAATTTGAAGGTAGTCACTAAAATATTCAGTTATTTTAAAAGTACCTATTTTGATTTTAGGTGCATTTAAAGCAACTGTAGAGAAGTTCAAGCATATTGATATCTTAATTAATAATGCAGGCATTATGAATGATTTTATATGGGAAAAAGAAATTCTTATTAATTTAGTAAGTATTTACAGCTAATACAAAAATATCGCTCTACTGCTATTAAAAATTAGTTAAGTACAAAATCCACAATTTTTGGTTCTGCAGTTTATAGTTTTTCAATATACTGCAATCTTCTAGATAAAGTTTCGTGAGAAAATATTGCAATTTTATTGACAGTATAATTTAATATTGGCATATGCAACATGAGGAGCTTCTCTTATATTCTTTTTAGTTGTACAAATTTCACAGAGTACTTAATTATCGAACATTAAATTTTTTTGCTTGTTTATTTTGATGTTCCTCTTATGATCTTCTTTAGACAGGACTATTTGTCAAAATTCTTTATTCACCCTCTGCGTCCTTCCTCTAATTGCTGTTGGCAAAGGTCGCACAATAGAGGGAGAAATAGTCAAGGGTGACATGTGTCGGATATCTTGTGTTTAATACGGATTAATATCTTAATAGTTTGTCTTTTTATATTTACATATATTGTATTAATTATATATAGTTAAACTTGTGTAATTTGAACACAGTCTCAAACTTGTGCAGAAACTGTACAGTATGTTAAACATTACCCCTTGTTAGTCTTGAACTCGCGCTTTCCTGTATTCAATTAGTAAATGCATTCTTTGTTTAGTTCTACTTTTAAGGTGTAAAAGCATAGGGATTCAGTAGAATGTGTAGTGTAATTTCACTTTATAATTTGCAATAAATTCAATTTATTGTTCATTGTTATTGTTTATCTACTCAATTAATACATGGTCCTTGAAGCAGGAAGGTTTTTACAATTACAATGGGTTTAATCAGTCCAAGAGGAGTGTGAATGTCAGGCACCTGCGGCTTAATGTAAGTCTTTTTCATATTACTCATCTCATTATACTCACAAAGCTAATTTTATTATTGCTTCAACTTGAACTGTATGTGTATCGTTGTATATACTAGTATTTTTCAGGCAATATTTAATTTAAAAATCGATTTCTTATAATATAATTACCTATACAATCATAATTACATTATTGCATTTACACAATCAATCAGGTTAAAGTATATCTAATTAATTATAATGGACGACAAACGGCAGCTAACCACAAAACGCGCTTAGATTAAAACAACATTCACACATTTCACAAAGTTTTTTGAAAAATGTGTATCTGATAAAAGTGATACAAATATTTTACAATTAGAGTCGCGTTTAGATCAAGCACTTCCTATTTTAGAACAATTTAATAATATTCAAAGTGCGTTAAACTATTAGGAACTATTAGGAAGAAGAAAGTAATGAACGGCAAAAATTTGAAGATCAATTTTACGGTATTATTTCAAACACAAAGCATTTAATTTCACAATATTAGAGTAATTCATCAATGATCGATCATTAGGGAAACAAATGTAAACGAAATATTAACGCCCAACAATAAATAAACTCTTCCCATTTAAATGCTAATATTCGATTTCCGGTTCTAGAATTATCAAAATTCTATGGTGATTATGATATGTGGGGCCAGTTCCGAGATATATTTACATCATTAGTACACCATAATACGTCTTTAGATAATATAAAAAATTCGTTTACCTTTTAAACTGTGTTAAGGGCGACTTCGCCAAGGTTATCGAAAGCATTGAAGTAACTAACAAAAATTTCGAAACAGTGTGGCACCTACTAGCGTCTCGCTATCAAAATAAATCAATTATAATTAAAAATCACGTCGGAGTATTATTTGAATTTCCCATCGTTAACAGAAACGCTCACTTAAGTCTCCTAAAATTAATTGATTCTATTCAGAAGCTTAAGGACGCGATCGGATGTATGGTTGGCTGCCTAAAATCCATCAAAAACAGGTTATTCTGTTTGGTAAATAACTTTTGTTGGATTTAAAATATGCAAAATGTAACTTCACCATTAGACTCACAAAACTTTGTACTTTCTAACGAAGGTTTGCTTTTTTTTTTCTAAAGTGGAGTAATAAGCAAGAAATAGCTGTTAAAAGTAATGTTAAAATTCACTTACTTTATTTTAGTTACTACATCTAACAGAATCAATTTGTATATAAAAAAAGCATTCGTTGGATAGCAGAATACATATATAATCGTTCTGTTAAAAAAAATTTCAAAAATATTGATCATGATAGCCGTAGTGTACTGAATGGATTTTATTGAATTATTACATTGATTGTACGCCATTTTAATAGAAGTTGTTCACGACTTTCGCCAAAGATGGCACTGTTAATGATGTGTAGAATAAGGTTTAAAACTAGAATATTTCAAATTGAATTATTCTGGACTTTGTTTTTGTCGCATTGAAATGAAGTAAACTAATACTATATGGTGAATTACCTTTTGATAAGTGTAATATAACAATGATTGGATTAATTGCGAATATTTATGAAGCCAAAAATGACATAACCTCAACATCCATGGTTGTTTGTAAACTTCCATGTTTATGTTTACAAGCGATAAGTAAATTATTACAGCAGTGTTACTTTGTGAAGCTTATACTATGTTATAATAGTTTTTAAAAAAAGGGTAGTGTGCCGTATCCTAAAACGTAACTAGATATTCTACAATATTCAATATAAGCAAAAAATTGCATCATGCTAGCAAGAGTAATGTTTATTAAAATATCTTAGTGGAACCATCGCAGGGAAATAGGATACATTTTGTTACAAATTAGGTTGCGAGTTTGGTACTCAGCAAAATGATTTACAAATTTGAACGATCTGGGAGAGGAGGTTCTCAAAAAACGATAATTTTTCCACATCATTTTACACTTCACTTTGGGGACGTTTATTTTCTTGTGTATCTTCACCAGGAGTCTGCAATGGTAATTATATTTTCAATTTGAAAAGTATCAAAATCAGCTTTAAATATATAGGCAACTTATTAGTGTTCCCATTCTTTACCCCCACGTAGCACACTTCCGTCATTATTTGGTCATACAAAGTTCACATGTAACGTCAAATAGATGTGATAACATTTTATCAAATTGTGCTGCTGGCAAAAAATGATTATAATAAACAATAAACTTCAAAACTTCCACTAATTATAAAATATATTTTAGGCTAAATTAAAAATAAAAGTGTAAAAGTTTAGTTAGGATTAAACAATTTACGAAACTAGACCTAACTTTAGGCATTAGAAATAAACCATAAAAGAATTCCTTTTTGGTTTATTCTGTCAAAAAATAGCTATTTTGTTACATTAAATTGACTCTGTCAAAAACGACTAAACGTTTATTTCAATAAATATTTTAAACTAATAGAATATTTGGGGTCTTCGGTATAATATTTTTCATCAAATGCTTATATCGAAAAAGGTATTTCCAATACAAAAAAACTTTGAGTTGTTACCTGTAAAGTGTGCTTTATTAAAACAAAATTATTACAAATGTTTTATTTTTAATGAATAACTAAGAAAATAAAAATAGGTTTAATTGTTGTAACATTTACAATAATGTGTATATAGGTATTTTTGAACATAGCTTGTTTCACATTCTCTGTAAGCAATTTTATAATATAGGAGTTGAATATTTTTATTTTCTTATCAATACTCGATTCCCATAGAACATCAGTCCAAGATAGTCTAATCAAATCCGCAAAGAATCTTTCATGATTAAATCGAGAAAAACTTCTAATAGTTACATTTATTGGTTTTGTGGTATCAAAATAAACATTTATTTCGCAAAAACTAATCTGTGATCCGAAACAATATCAGCATCAATAGTACACCTGCACGAACAAATAATTCATCACTTGAATATATATATATATATATATATATATATATATATATATATATATATATATATATATATATATATACTATGCGCGTAGGTTCGTTTATTACTAGGATGAATCCATAAGAATCAATGCAGCATGCAGCGTGTGATAATATTACTTAAATTGAAAAGATTCACATTGACATCACCTAAACATATTATATTATCCATCATTGGTGGTAAATAAGATAATATATTATCTAGTTCATCAACACAACTAAGCAGATTAGAGTTTGGGGAACTGTATACTGTGCCTACAGTAAAAGTTTTGCGATTTAATTTAAACATTATCCAAAATATGTTCAAGTATACGAGTCAATTGCAAACCAAACAAAATAACCTGACATTTAAGTTCCTTCCTTACGTACACACCAATCCCACCCCTGGACCCACTCTATCATTATGAAAAAAATTATACTCATTTATATTGACAGAGGTATTGGGGACGTATGAAGTAAGCCATGTTTCAGAGACACCAACCAAATTAAAATGCACATTTAAATGAGCAATTTTCATTTATAAACAATTATACTAGCCTAATAGAACTATTTAATTTACTTTAACTTAATTTAAACAAAACAAATACAAAAAATTAAAGCACTTGTAGCTAAATAAAAAGGGACCAAAAAAGAAAAAATGCAAAAGAGGCTATCTCCAATGTAACAAATTATTGTATTCTAACAATCAGCAACTTAAGTATAACTGTACAAAATCAAAAGACATATCTGGAGGGTCTTTGTAGAAAAACACTTACAGGTTAATCCATGAAGAATACCTTTCAAAGTAGTACCCGACATATTGAAAAGACCAACTGCATACTCGACTTTAAAAACCAACGGCACGGAAATAGGGAACTGGGAAGAGACGGTGAACATTCTAATGACAGCACTGCTAACGACGATAAACAGCAAGACGAAAGACCTGAACACACTGTCAAACGTACACAAGTGTCTGAACAAAACGGACATGGCAATAGACCTTGGAACCTACTACTTGAAACTATCCGGCCCTTCATGGACGAGAGGTTATTGCCGAAATACGGCGCTCAAGGCCACAGAACCAGACGGGTAACAGGCAAAGGTGATAAGAATACTAGAACTGGTATTTGCGGTACGTAGCTTTTACAACAAATGCCTAAACCAACTTAAATTTCAGAACTTCTGGAAACAGACAGACGTTGCTATAATCCCAAAGGGTAAACGGAAAAATCCAACAAACACAAATTCATACAGACCAATATGCCTACTGAACATACTCGGTAAGAGTTTTGACGACTATTATACGGCAGGAATCGTGTGCACAGAGAACAGGGGGGATACAACCAAAATAGTACGGGTTTAGGGGAGGACCCTCGACAGAACACGCGATAAACGCCATGACAAATACCTTAGTGAAGGCAACTCAGAAATACGAGATACTGGTCATGGTGGACATCGAGGGCGCCTTCAATGACCTATGGTGGCACTCGCGTTTTGTTTGCTTACAGCATGTAAGACGTTCACAACAACTATGTCACGTGTTTAGAAGCTACTTCCAGGATAGGTCAACCGGACCAAACATATGCAGTTCCACCAAGAGAATAACCATTTTAATTGAAGTTGTTCACGACTTTCGCCAAAGATGGCACTTTTAATGATGTGTAGAATAAGGTTTAAAACTAGAATATTTCAAATTGAATTATTCTGGACTTTGTTTTTGTCGCATTGAAATGAAGTAAACTAATACTATATGGTGAATTACCTTTTGATAAGTGTAATATAACAATGATTGGATTAATTGCGAATATTTATGAAGCCAAAAATGACATAACCTCAACATCCATGGTTGTTTGTAAACTTCCATGTTTATGTTTACAAGCGATAAGTAAATTATTACAGCAGTGTTACTTTGTGAAGCTTATACTATGTTATAATAGTTTTTTAAAAAAGGGTAGTGTGCCGTATCCCAAAACGTAACTAGATATTCTACAATATTCAATATAAGCAAAAAATTGCATCATGCTAGCAAGAGTAATGTTTATTAAAATATCTTAGTGGAACCATCGCAGGGAAATAGGATACATTTTGTTACAAATTAGGTTGCGAGTTTGATAAAGTGCTGAATACCGTTTCAGACTACGATAATAATAAAGCTTTTTGCGAGTATTTTATGTATGTGTAGTAATGTTACCGTAAATATAGCGGACCTCTAATTATTGACGTGAAGTACGAGTAGTGCGCATTAATTTAAAAGGTCCGGCTACTACAACGAAATTATTAAATGGATGCATGATATATGGGGGTAAGCACCACAAGTAATCAAGTTTGTATGCATGATATATGGAATGGTACTGTGAGACGAGGCGCATAGCTTGAAAAGGTATCAGATGGTAGAGGCCTGTGAATCCACTGAGCAGCACAGTAAATGGGGTTTTCTGGCAATCATCTCCGACGAGAAGGAAGCCTGAAAAATTCTCCAGGTAAATTATTTGAAATTTCTGTTGTTTTATAAACATTTGTGAAATTTGTGTTGTGTGGAAGACTTTTGGTGGCATATTTATGGTTGTATTTAGAATATATCAAAATTTTATTCAGGATAAAAATTGAATTGTAAAGGGTAAACGGGTCTGTAAATTTATTTTAATTAATGCAAGGTTTTAAAAGGCATATACAAACAAAACTGGGTTATAATGAGATCACAATACTCCAGTGTGAAGTCAATTTAGGGTAACATGTGGGTCCCATCTACTCATATCTCATTGAACTTGTTTAAAAATCATTAGAAAAATCAAGGACTTTAAAAACATACCATAATTAGAGTTTTATAATTATTGTATCAAACTGTTTTAACACATGTGTAAATATAATTTATCTGTTAATAGGTGTAAATAAAAAGTTGTATGGTTGAGGTATTATTTGGTAATTTTATTGAATGGTGTGCGAGTGTGAAAGAGATATGTCTGTAAATTTAGGTATTCAAGAAGAGGCCCAGCTGAGCTAGCCAGGGAAGCAGAAGAAATTTGAAGGCGATCTCATTAAGAGGAGTTAGAAGACCCTAATAAAAAGAGTAATCAAAAATTTTAATTTTTGAAATTTTTTTAAATTTTATGTTGACTAAGGAGGGGCACAAATTTTTGTAAGTTCCTCGGCACTTTTATGACGCCCAATTCGTGAGGCTCGAATGATTTAAGCGAAGGATCGATGTTATAGCTGCGTTCTCTAGTCCACGGCAATATATCTATGAATTCTTGAACGTAAGTCAATACTTAAAACAAAGATTGGTAAACTCTTGGGATACGCTCGTTCAACAATAAATACACTACTATGTCAAATCGTAATTTAATTTAACGTTTCGGCAACAAACTTCCGTGCCTTCTTCAAATACTAAAAAACGCAACGAGGTTAGTCACAAGTTCTAAAAAGTACACACAACGTTACTTACATAACTACTAAGACATAACTCAGTGGCAATATCTACTAAAATTAGCACAACATATATATTATTCCATTAGCTATAAATTCTAACAAAACAACACAATACTATACCCAAAAGGGGTTATAAACAACGAGTCAAAATAATTAATGCAGTGAGTGAAAAGAACAACTACAATACAAAGCAAACTTTGCTCACTTAGTTAAACGTTTATCTACTAAAAATTAATCGAAAAATTGACAGAATTATTTGATGAACGTATATCAAACAGGTACGTAATTAAATATTCAGTGATAACAACCAAATGCTGGATAATTCAATACTTCAAGCACTATATTACCATTAAGATAAACAATACAATTTAATGTGTAAGCCTCATACTACGATGAAATTATATAGGCTTGTGAAATCTATACAATCCTGAATAAACAGCACCCAAATTCTTCACATCTAACTTATTGTTTAATGGGTCCCGTTGTTGAAGAATGTAAAAGGATTCTAGGAACAATCTCTTATGATAATTTTTCTTAGAGTCCAAAATTTTCGTTCCATCTAAATCCGCTATATGTTTGGTGGCAAAAAGATGAGAAGACAAGGCGCAAAAAGATTTTCTTATTCTAGCATCGCTCTTATGCTGTATTACACGGTTCCTGACCCACTGTTTCGTCTGATCCACGTAACTTTTTTACAACTACAATGGACCTGGTAAATAACATTGTTACACAACGATTTCTCAGTTTTGTCCTTTAGTATTGTAAATAACCTACCAATCGTGTTGTCATATGTGCACGCTATAAAAATATCGGGTTGTTTAAGTATTCTGAAGATTCCAGAAGTTAACTGCTGAATATAGGGTAGTGTCTTAAATTTAGTGGTATTCGAAACAACCCGAGAAAGATTCTGCAAAAATTTAAAAAAAGAACTCTCTTTACCAGACCTATGGGAAATGAATTATTCAACAATGTACACTCCAATTGTTTAAAATTTTTATTACGAAATTCCGGTTCACATATTTTAAGAATACGTTGTTTTAGACAGATGATTGTATTTAACTTATGACGGAATGAATGATTGGAAAAGAATATATATACCTACCTGAATCTGTAGGGTTTTTTATAAATGTCAAACTTCTATTGGTTAGTCAAATACCTTATAACCAACGTATCCAGAAAGGGAATACGGAACTCTACTTCTTTCTCACACGTAAAAACCAAGTTGGAATTGAAGCTATTAAAAATATATAACGTATACTCTACTAAATGAACAGGGACAGAACATAGTATGTCATCAACGTATTGACCATAAATGGAAGTTTTAATTGATAGACAACCGTGTTTGTTTGAAGTTGACACTGGTTCAGCAGAAACATTACTGTCGAAAAGATTTTAAAGTTTTAAGAAACTTTATCCTAAAATAACTCCTAAACTGGATCGTTCGAAACTTAATCTTACAGATTACAACAAAAGACCTCCTTGCACTGCTTGGGGGTGTAATGTTAAAGTTAATCATGGGAATACGGGTACAACATTACCAATTGTAATCGTTGCTGGCGATCGAAAAAATTCACTAGGACTGAAATGGTTTAATGCATTGAGTATCAAGGTAATATTAAGTGACAATAAGGAAGTTGCGTGGAATAACTCTGAGACTAATACTACTAGTATTACATATGACCGAAGTACAAATCAAAAATTTGCGACGCTATTCGATAAATTCGCGGACGTTTTTTCTGAAGGCATATGCACTTTTAGCGATGTCCCTGTATCTCTAGGATAGATCAAAATTTTAAACCTATTTACATGAAGGCAAGGCTCTAAAGTCACTTGTTACAGAGGAACTTGATCGACTAGTTAAGCAAGGTGTTCTTATTCCAATTACGTACTCAAAGTGGGTTACTCCAATTGTGGTAGTGCATAAGAAAGAATCAAACAAAATCAGAATATGAGGAGATTATAAAAATACGCCTAACAGAGCATTGTCCAAGCATCTACATCCTATTCCTTCTGTGAACGAATTATTATCTAATTTGGCCGGTGGAAAGGTGTTTGGGAAGATTGATTTATCCCACGGTTATCAACAACTAGTGGTTGATGAAGAGTCTGCAATTGCCCAGACGATTATTACTCATAATAGAGCGTTCGCTGTTAGGCGTCTACAATTTGGCATTTCTGTGACTCTTGGAATATTCCAAGAGTTTATGAAAAACTTTTGCGGAATGTCGAAGACGCTGTGCCATTTTGACGATGTTCTCATCTTTGCTCAGAATAAAGAGAAATTTGCAAACCGAAGAAAAGTACAAGACTGTACATGATACATGATACATAACACGTGATACATAAAGCGTAGTTGCAAGCATTTTTGGGCATGCTTAATTTTTATAACATTTTTCAGAAAGGCAAAGCCATAGTTGTTGAACCTTTACATAGGCTCCTGAATTGCTCAAGCGATTGGGTTTGGCCTACTATCCGTAACAAAGCTTTTAAAAATGCAAAAAATAATTACTTCAAATGCGATGGTAGTACACTACGATCCAATGAAACCAAACACGATTACTTACGATGCTTCTCAATATTGTGTTGGTGCTGTTCTTAGCTACGTTTTACCAAACAGAGCAGAAGCTCCAATTGCATTTTACTCTAGACCAATGAATTTTACAGAAAGGAGATATTTACAGTTGGATCAGGAGGCTTTAAGCATTATTGCAAGAATATAAAAATTCTATAATTACTTGTATGGCAGGAAATTCACAATTGTTACCGCCCACAAACCACTTTTGGGTCTTTTGCTTCGGAGAAGCCAAGTCCAAATATTATTTTTCTAAGAATGCAACGTTGGATAATTACGCTAAGTACTTATGATTACGAAATTAACTACAAACCTGGCAAGCAAATTTTTAAAGCAGATGGGTTAAGTAGACTGCCTTTGCCTATCATAGAACAAAATATTGAAAACCCAAAAGAAGTTCTATTATTGAAATCGATAGAAGATTCCGCCTTTAGATGTTAAGCAAATTTCTTCGCTAACGGTTAAGGATCCCATTCTGGCACGTGTGTTAAACTGGATTTTGAAAGGATGGCCTGAAGGACGGGTATCGGAAGAGTTCAAAGTTTTTATGCCTACAGGAATGAATTATCGTCACATAAAGGTTGTATTCTCCACATATGTCGCGTGGTTATTCCAAAAGTAGCTGTCGTAGGAATTCTTGAAGTACTGCATGCGTGTCATCCCGGAATCGTCAAGATGAAAGCAATAGCAAGAAGCTACGTTTGGTGGCCAGGAATTGATGTTGAATTAGAAAAGGTTGATGAAGGTTGTAGAGAGTGTCAAACTAATGCACACTCACCTCCAGCTTGCCCAGTACTTCCTTGGAAACCTACAAATAAACCATGGTCGAGATTACATTTAGATTTTGCGGGGCCATATATAGAAAAGGTTTTTCTAATAGTG
This sequence comes from Platerodrilus igneus, assembly GCA_036346225.1. Taxonomy (NCBI): domain Eukaryota; kingdom Metazoa; phylum Arthropoda; class Insecta; order Coleoptera; family Lycidae; genus Platerodrilus; species Platerodrilus igneus. The sequence goes on from JARFIW010001700.1 coordinate 1,875,404, forward strand.
GTGGATTCATTATATAAATGGCCTAAAGTTTGAATCATTTCAATTACTTCTACTGAAGCAGTCATATCAACATTGTATGGGTTAATCGTTACTCACGGGTTGCCAGATACAATGATATCCGATAATAGAACTGCATTTACTAGCGAACGGTTTAAACAATTTTGGAAAATACTTGCAATTCGTTTAGTGACCACCACTCCTCATCGACCACAAGGAAACTGAATGGCAGAAAGAATGGTTCAAACAACTAAAGATTTTTTAAAAAATATTACTGGAGATTGGAAATTTAAATTAGCTACATTTTTATTATACCAGCACATTACTCGTAGCTCAACCACTGGTCTGAGTCCTAGCGAAATTCTTATGGGCAAAAAGTTACAAATTGTATTGGATAAACTAAATGCAGATTTGTCTTCGGAATTGCAACTTACAAGGGAAGAATCTCTTGACAGAGCTTTAGAGTTATCTAACCTACGAACATTTAACGTTAACGACACCATTTTCATTAAAAATTATAGTAGCGGTGATAAATAGATTCTTGCGATAATCTCTGAAGCTAGCGGGTCCGTTTCTTACAAAGTTAAATTGCGTGATGGAAGTATTTTGGCAGGCATGTAGATCAAATCAAACTTAGATTTTCTGTTACTTTAAATGGTGAGGGTAATGAACAGAATTCAATTACTTACCGCCATCATAAACATACAGATGTTTTATGTGACCCGTATATGCCGGCCGTTTCTAATGCGCCGTTAACGGATGAACAGGACGAAGTTGCTCCAATTCCAGCTACGTATGAGACCGCAACGAGTTAGACAACCACCGGTGTGATTATGTTGCTTAAGAGGGAAAAGTGTAGTTTGTGTTCTTGAGATAGTTAACTAAGATCTTTATGTTGCTAGGTATTCCGAAAACAAGCATGTCAATGTCAGGCCATTTCATATTACAAACAACTTTTAAAGAGTTTTCAAATTAAATACTTCTACTACTTTCAGAATTGTTTAATATATAATTAAGGCATACTATACAGTATCTATATTTAATTATTGCAAAATAAACAAATCTTTGTTTCGTTGTTGGTATATTTTTCTAAAGCTAACTGACATGTTTTTGCAAATTACTACACTTTTAAAGTAGCACAGCAGCGCATAGATATTTCGTAGACAATAAGCAATTATTGGAAAATAAATACTTTTTCTATGTACAAGCAAATATTGTCACTGTTTTATAGAAGTATTTCTAATGCAATCTCTATTTTCAGAATGGCACAATTCATGGTTGTCTGTTGGGGCTCGAAGAATATTTTCCAAAATACAAAAGCGGTAATGAAGCGGTTATTGTAAATGTATCGTCCGCTGCAGGATTGGATGAATTTGGAAGTGTACCAATTTACACAGCTACGAAACATGCAATAGTAGGCCTAAGCCGCTCACTTGCAATAGATTTGAACTACAAGAGAACACAGGTAAAAGTGCTCACTATCTGCCCGGGAGAAACAAATACGCCTCTACTAAATTTTGATAAATCTGAGCAAAGATGCCTTAGTTCCGTTTATAAAGAATTTTTCAAATGTGAATCCAACGTTCAACAACCGTAAGTTTTCTAACCTTTTTATACCGACATTGACATTCCTTTTAGAACAACGTTTGTTGCAAAGTGTTTAGTTCGAATAATTAGAGAAGCACAAAATGGTACAGTATGGGTCGTAGAACACGAAGAGACTCCTTTCGAAATTATTTTTAAGAAGCGGAACGAACGAGAAAAAGGAAAATTATAAAAATTTAATTTAATATTTAAGAATTATATGGGGTCCGTCAACAGGTTTGATTAATTTTCAATGGTTACAAATGAACACAGAAAATCAACAGATCAATAAATATAAAACTAAAGAAATATCTATTCGTTGTAATTTATCGCTTATAAGTTAGCTTTTAAAAATGATATCTCTAAGTATTCACCACAGCTGTTAATAAATGCCTGCAATCTTCGACGAAAATCCTCCATAACCCATTGCAACGCTTCAGGATGGGTATTTAATTCTTCCCTCTTTTGTAGTATTTTGTTTTTCAGGTCTGCTCTTGAAATGTGTGTGGTCTGTGTCTGTACACTTTATTCTTTATGTATGCCTAAAAACAGAAGTCTGGAGCACCAATATAAGGGGATCGAGGCCACAGGAAATTGTCAAAGCGCGCGACTATCTTCCCATTAAAAGCTGTTCGCAATCAATCTATCTTTTCCCGTTCTGTATGGCTCGAGGCGCCATCTAGTTGAAACCACACGTTATTTATGTTCATGTTCTGATGCCGAAGAGTAGGTAACAAATAGAATTTCTCGGTATCGTTTACCATTCACTTGCACCGCAACTCCTTCATCGTCCTCAAAAATTCGGGCGGATGAAGCAACTCCCAGGCACAACACATCATTCGGTTACTCATTCGCAATGCAATGTCTTTTCATGCACCTCTCGAGGATTCGAATGAACCCAATAGCGGAAATTTTTTTCATTGACGTACCCACATAATGAGCAGTTGTGCTGAATAGACGTACAGCTGCGCGCTCCGTAAATATATCAGTGCGATAGGTGAACTAGTTTAATATCATTAATATTACAGTTATTTGGTGTTAGCTGCATTGCTGGTGAGTTATTTGAACATGTTAAATAGTAAAACATATTTCAATATGCCTTTTACCCGCGATCAACTCAATGACAAATAATTTCGGGTAACAACAAGCAAATTGCTAAAGGACGTAAACTTTATTAAGGCTATCACTGATACGGTCACTCAGGCTGTCTCAGAACATTTTAACACAAAATTAAATGCTCAAAATGAAATAATTGCAGAACTAAAGACTGAGGTCAACAATTTAAAAGCCGTAAATGAAACATGTGTACAGGAATGCGATAAACTTGAACAATATACACGGCGAAATTCTCTTAGAATTTATGGTTTGGCTGAACACACAAATGAGGATATTTTGGAAAGCATTTTATCTATGTTTGATAAAAAGCTCAGTATTGTTATAATCGATAATCGATCGAGTTCATCGACTAGGAAAACGGAACCCTGATCATAATGCTGTAGGGCCTGTTATTGTGAAGTTTGTATCGTATTGCCGACAGTTAGTTTTTTCAAAAAAGAAGATGCTGAAAGGTAGTAAAATTTCAATCAGAGAAGATCTTACAAGTTACCGCTTCAAAATTTTACGTGCAGCTTCTGAGAAATATACGTGTAAAAATACGTGGTCCAGAGATGGCAATATTTATGTAAAATTCAATGGAGCTGTGAAACAAGTTCGTTCGATTGGTGATATTTAGTTGCTCTGTAATTACATACGACAACAACATATTTAGAGTGCCTTTAATTTTATTTTTAGTTTAAACTGAAATACGCTAATCTGGGATAACTGCCGACTGCAGCTCCCAAATATTGGTTCACCTAAAATACAATGCAATGTAACAAAGTTCTAGTTGCGTTATTTGGTAGTCTATAATCTAAGACTTTACTAAATAGTCCCTCATGTCTTAACTGGTGCCCTATCATTCTATCTCTCCTGACCTTCAATTGTTTCCACATACAGGGATCCTCACCTATCCTTCTATAAACTTCCTCGTTTGTTACTCTATCTGTCCAACTAATCTTTAACATTCTCCTATAACACCAAGTTTCAAAAGCTTCTATCTTTTTCTTATCTACTTCTTTAATTGTCCAAGTCTCACTACCGTATAGTAGAACGCTCCATACGTACGACTTTAAGAAACTTTTTCTATTATCTAAACTAATACTATTAGCTATTAGTAAGTTTTTCTTTTTTAAAAACATTTTTCTAGCTTGAGCTATTCTAGCTACTATATCCCTTCTGCTACGTCCATCCTTTGTAATTATACTACCTAAATAGCAAAATTCATCTACCTCCTCTAACTCGGTATTACCTATTTTTAATTTTGGTTTAGAACTAGGCTGTAACTCACTTGTCATTATCTTTGTCTTTACTGAATTAATTCTCATACTATAGTTACTTTGTAGTATCTCATCTAAAATATTTAAAAACTCTCCTGACTCTTTTCTAGACTCTGCTATAATGGCTATATCATCTGCAAAACGTAACATGTCTTTTTTCTGTCCCTGTACACTAATACCTATCTCTTTTCTCTCTTTAGCTAAGTTTAAAGCTTCCTCAATATAAACATTAAAATCAAGGAGACAGTATACAACCCTGTCTAACACCATTTCTAATCTTAGCTTCCTTTTCTATTTCATCAAATCTAATTACTACGCTTTGGTTGTTATATAGACTGTAAATAATTTTTCTATCCCTATGAGAGATTCCTATTTTTTGCAAAACCCTGAACATAACAATCCAATTAACCCTATCAAATGCTTTTTCTAAATCTACAAACGCAAAATGAGTCTTTTATTTTTTGTAACCTTTTTCGATAATTAGCCTAATCATTAGTATCGGTTCTCTAGTCCCTCTGTCTTTACGAAAACCATAGTGGTCTTCGCCTAAATAATTCTCAGTCAAAGCTTCTACTCTATTTTTAATTATTATTGTTAGTATTTTGGAAGCATGAGAAGTTAAACTAACCGTTCTAAAATTCTCACACCTATCAGCTCCTGACTTTTTTGGGATTGGGATAATAATATTTTTTTCGAAATCTATTGGAACCTCACCTGAGTCATATATTACTTTTACTAGTTCATATAATCTGTCTAAAGTTTTCTGACTTGCATATTTTATTAATTCTGCGGGAATATCGTCTATCCCTGGCGCTTTATTTAGTTTAAGATCCCTAACAGCTCTATCAAATTCCTCTCTTAATATTGAGAACCCTATTTCTACATCCTCTTCTTGGTCGTTCTCTAACTCATCCATATCGTCTCCCTTATATAAATCTTCTAAATATCTTTTCCATCTATCTGCTATCTCAACTTTATTTATTAGAAGCTCATTATTCTCGTCTCTAATCCCAATATATTTTTTCCTATCTTCCCCAAAAAACTTTTTAACTGCCCTGTAAGCCCTGTCTGTCTTACCTACTCTCAAATCGTCTTGTATTCCCTTACAATTCTCCATCCATTTATTTCTAGCTTTTCTACACTCGTGTACTATCGTATTTCTAACTGTATTATATTTTTGCTTACTTTCACTATCCACTTCTCTGAAAGGTTTAAGCTTTCTTCTATTCTCTATTAAATCTAATATCTCCTTTGTTACCCACGGTTTTCTCGCTTCTATTTTTTTCTTACCTATAGTGTGAGTTGCTGTATCATGTACAGTTACTTTTATTTCTTTCCATCTATTTTCTACGTTCCCTCTTACAGCTATCTCTTTGCTCTTAATATCTAATACTTGTTTATATTCCTTTTACCCTACTATCATTAAGCTTACCTAGATCACATCCCTCTCTTTTAACCTTTCTCAATTTTTTGAATTTTAGTTTACACTTCATTTTAACTAAGTTATGATCGCTATCTATGTCAGCCCCTGGATAACTACGACAGTTTTTAACTTTGTTTCTAAATCTTTGTTTAACTAAAATATAATCTATTTGGTATCTAGCCCTATCACCTGGCGCTTTTCAGGTATATCTTCTCCTAACATGTTGTTCGAATAGGGTGTTTACAGTTACTAATCTATGTTCCTGGCAAAACTCAACTAATCTTTCTCCTCTATCATTTCGTCTGCCATACCCAAATTTTCCTACCATTTTTCCCTCACTACCTTCTCCCACTGACGCATTAAAATCGCCCATAACTATTAAATTCTCATCTCCTTTTACTTTTCTCACTATACTATTTATATCCTCGTATACCTTTTCTACTTCCTCATCCTCGTACTGAGTTGTTGGCATGTAAACCTGTACTAAAACAGTGTCTGTGGGTTTTGTACTCAATCTAACCATAATTATTCTATTACTAAATTGTAAGTACTCTTTAACTTTATGCCCTAATCTTTTACCTAACACTATTCCTACGCATGCCTATCCATTAGTTGAAGAAGTTGTAATTATTCTATAATTATCTTTCCAAAAGTCATTCCTATCTGGCCATCTCACATCACTAATACCTAAAATGTCCAGCTTTTCCTTTCTCATTTCGACTAATAAATTCGTTAACTTATCTACTCTCAGTAATGACCTTACATTCCAAGTCCCTATCACTAAATCGAACTGTTGTTTTATATTCTTACGATGACGAGCCCCAAGTACCCCCTCCCGGAGGTCCGAATGAGGCAGTATTTTACCTCCGGACAAGAATTTTACTTGTGAGCTCTCCATCATATGTGTTTCGTGTTTTAGGCCACGCACACCTGGGAAATATTGTGGTAGGCTCTCATATCTTTCCACAACGCAGTTTTTAAAGATTTTAGCAAAAATCCGTATCCGTCACGGCCAACCCCCAACAAGCTTGTAAATTATTGAGGATCGCCCGAGACCAACCAACCCTCCTCCAATATCTTTTAGCCAGCAAGGCTGCTGCCCCTTGCTGCGCCTTTTAATCGCCTTTTACGATAAGCAGGCTTACTATAGTAGTATTCTTTATCTCCTACTATAGGGAAGACTCAGAAAGTACAATAAGGCTTTGTGTTGGCATTGGCATGGGTTTATCGGATCCGCACCGCTTATAATTAACGTGAGAGGCAGTTTGAATACTTTCCTCGCAAATACGATATTCGGAGAAACAAACACTCATTCTTAATTTTCATTTCTTTCTGTCCTTGTTCTTAAATAATTAGTAGATTAGGTACTTATCGCATAACACTGTGTATTAGAATTCGACATCGAATGAATAGACATGTTATTATTTTAAAAAACGAAATCAAAACCTTTTGCTTTGTATGTCTGTTATACTTGGCGGTTCGGATTACATAGTATAATAAATAATAATCCATAGCTCATTTCAAAGTGATTCTTTTAAAAGTTAGCCTGTATTAATTAGCACTAAGTAGTTAATTTTATAAATTTACATGCTCTGCCAAACCTGTAATTGTAAATCGTTCTTATATTAAACATGGACTACTATTTTGTCCGTCGAATATAAGTGCACTTTTGGTCAGGTACCGGCCTGCCTCTCAACGCAGCTTATAAGTTATAAAGCACGGAACTAAAACGCCAGAGGTCAGAATTATGTATAAAAATTGGTTAAAGTTTCTGAACTGCAATGAGCGTTGATCATTATGAATTAGGATCCACGGTCAGTTATAATTTAATAATAATAAATTAATAAAAGTGTGGCTAGATAAAAGTGTGACTAAATTTTAAATAAAAAATAAATTTATGAGTTAGTTTTGAATTTAAATTTTTTCTGTTCTCATTTTATGGTGAGGCACTGCCTCACCTGCCTCACCGGAGAAGCCGCCCCTGATGACACGAATCTACAAAAAAAACTGGGTTGTCGGAATTATAAGAACTTTGACAATGATATACTCGAGAAGGCTATTGATGCAATAAAAACCAAGAAATTGACTGTGAGAGCAGCATCAAAGAATTTAAAATATCACTAGGTACATTAAGCAATAAAATGAAGGGAAAGCATTTACAAAAATTTGGTCGTCCCACAGCACTTACTGATGTAGAAGAATTATGTATTGTTAAACACGTACAAGTTATGGCCACATGGGGCTTTCCACTTGATCTACGTCACATACGCAAGTTTGTTATGTATCATTTGGAAAAGGGAGGAAAGACTGTCAGCATATTTAAAAACAACCTGCTTTCATCCGACTGGGTGTGCAGTTTTTTGAGCGGGCACAAAAATGAAATTTTTGTTCGGCCATGTCAGAATATTAAAAAGTCCAAAACTTCTGTGTCTGTAAAGGTTATAAAAGAGTACTTTGACAATTTAAAAGAAAGTATGTTAGGAATACCTGCCACCTACATTTTTAATTTCGATGAAACAAATTTATCTGACTATCCTGGGACCAAAAAATGCAACTTTAAACGAAGAGTGACATATCCGGAACGTATTCAAGACGTTTCTAAAAGTGCAATATCTGTCATGTTTGCTCGCAGTTCATCAGGTGACATGCTACCAGCCTACGTAGTTTACAAAGCAGACAACTTGTGGAGTACCTGGTGGGAGAATGGTCCTCCGTAAACAAGATATGGAAGAACGAAAAGTGGATGATTTGACTCCTGTGCATTTTCCGACTGGTTTGCGTCTATTTTAGTGCCTGCGGGAAAGAAATTACCTGGCCGAAAGGCAATTATAGGAGATAATCTTTCAAGTCATTTTAATGAAAACAGTCATAAACCTTTGTGAAGAAAATGACATTAGATTTATTTGCTTACCCGCAAATACTACTCATCTGTGTCAGCCTCTGGACGTAGCGTTTTATGCGCCCTTAAAAGTACTGGCGACAAATTTTAGATGAGCGGAAAATTAGTTTGAGAAGAAAGAGCAAAACTCTGTCAAAGGATGAATTTCTTGGGGGCTTTTAAGCAAATTATTTAAGAAGCTGTATCCAGACGAAAATGAAATGTCTAACAATACGATATCTGAATTTGAAAAATGTGAGATTTTTCCACTTTATCCAGATAAAGTCTTAGAACGCTTATCTGATAACATGAAATGCGATAAAAATGAAATAGACCAAGCAACTTCCACTGCTGTTATTGAACTATTACAAAACCTGAGAGCAGTACAAGTTGTACAAGAAAGAAAAAAGAAAAAATTAAATGTTGCCGCCGGAAAACGTATATCCACAGCTGATTTAGAACCTGAGAATGAAGAAATTTTACATGTCGAAAATAACGATAAAGAAAATGAAATTACAGAAATAGAAATTTTGGTCGCCGATAATAGCAGCAGCAGTTCAAGTAGCAGTAACTCTGAAAGCGAAAAATGAGTCCGATAGTGACTCTGAAAATGATAGCGAGTATATGGACATAAATCTAGAAATTAACAAGTTTTATTTAGGGAAATTTGAAGTCAAAAATATTATTAAACACTGTGTGGGAAAATGAATTTCGACTGCAGAAGTGAAAGATAAAATGGTGGAACTTTCCTTCTTGCGTCATTCGTGCAAAATAAATTACAAATTTTTCTGGCCACATAATTATGGGAGACGCGAGGAATAAGTGGGACGAAGAAGTTGATATAGAGGTACAAGGAGATGGTATGTATTTGAATCAATTTGAGCAGGAAATGAAAGGTGAAAGAGAAAAGAGCTTAAGAATTAAGTGCCCTGAAGAAGTTAGAAAAGAAGTTGTAGCGTTTTTAGAGAAAAGGACAGAATTATTGGAAACTGCAGAAGATAACGTTGAAAAGATGGAAGTAGTAGATAAAACGAATGAAAATAGTATAATTGCAGGTGTTGAAGAAGAAATAAAGGAACTTTCGGTGAATGCAGCTCTTAAAAATAAAATAAATAAAGGTAGTAAAATATTAAATAATGATGAAATAATTTGGAAAGTATAACTTAATAATTCGTTTGGAATAATTGCGATTAGAGAATCAAATCGTTATTATAAGATGGAAATATTAGAGTGTAGATGGTACTAGTTAAGAGTTAAAGAAAGTTTAGTTAATTATAAGATAGAAATAGATGCATTGTTAAAAGGAGAAAAGTCCTAGTATGAAAAGAATATGCGTGTGTATTATAAAGTTTATATAAATAGTTGTAGATGTAGTTAGAAATAAAAATAGTAAAATTACTCATAATTGCTGAAAAATAACGCAAACTTTGAATTTTATATTTTGATTTGGGAGAAAATACACCCTATACAATGCAAGCTTATATTTTGCCAAGCGAAACGCAAGTGCCGTGTGTATAAATAATTATCCTGCAAAATTTAACCGTATTGTAAATATAAAGTGCTTCCCAAAAGTAACGGATATATTCGATTAAATGATTATTGACAATTTCTGAGTAAAAAACTCCGACACATCGATTTTTATTTTTAAATTGCCATTTAATTATGTAATTTTTAACCAACCACCCGTCAACCCCTAAGCGCTAGCATCCCCTACTTAAAAATTTTAAATAGCAATATACCCCTTGTGATACCTCAATCAATAGCATTTTTCATGCAGAAATAAAATTTTACAAAAAATTCTAAATCCGTTGATAAACAACTGTTTTATTCAATAAAAAATTATTCCCTTAAAGTGCCAATTATCGGGTATGCTTTGACAAACAAAATGTGTATAAAGTGTCAAATAGGTTTAGTGAAAGTACGTTAGATAGTGCGTGTTGCTTGTTTAATAATAAGTCAGCAAAAATGAGACTTAACGAAGCCGAAAGGATTGAAATTTAATGATGATTGACTTTGGAGATAGAATTCGAACGCACAAAGAAGTTCGAATTTTATTCAATGATATTCATCCTGACCTCCCCCCCAATTTCGCAATCAACGATAAGCCGAATTGAAAATAAATTTCGGAATATTGGACACGTACGCGATAAATCTAAAGATGGACGTCCATCAGCTTTAGATGAAGATTCAGAATTGGATGTCTTGCTATCCACATTCAAGCGTTGCGGGAGTCGCTTCACAGTTAAATGCATCAAAAAGTGCAGTCATAGATTTCTCCGTAAGCAAAAATTTCACCCTTACAAAGTGCAATTAGTGCAAGAGTTATCAGATGATAATTTTGATAGGCGAGCGCAATTTTGTGAGACAATGATGGAACTTGCAATGAAAATCCTGGATTGGAAGGAAATATTATGTTTTCTGATGAGGCAACATTTTATTTAAATGGTACCGTTAATAAGCAGAATCGCCGTTATTGGGCTGATGAGAATCCGCATTGGATGATGGAAGCAAATACACAATTTCCCCAAAAGATTAATGTTAGGGCGGGGATAGTAAATAATAAAGTTATTGGACCGTACTTTTTTGAGAGAACACTCAATAGGGAACAATATCTAAATTTTCTCCAATTTGAATTAATTCCGGCTTTAGCGGTACTACATCCGAATGCAGAAGATCCTCATTCACCTCATCCCAGTATTTGTCTACAGCAAAATGGTGCGCCTCCCCACTATGCACGTCCAGTACGGGAATATCTCGACCAAGTATTTCCTATGAGGTAGATTGGTAGACGAGGACAAATTGAATGCCCCGCAAGGTCTTCCGACTTAACCCGTTTGGACTATTTTCTCTGGGGTTATTTAAAATCGAAAGTGTAGTATAGAAAGTTCAACAAGTGTTTGTGTCTAGATTAGGACACTGCCTAGCCGCTAACGGACAGCAGTTTGAACATTTAATTTAAATTGGGTTTGTTTTTTGCTTTTTATTTAAGTATTGTTTATTGAATAAAACAGTTATTTATCAACCGATTTAGAACTTTTTGTAAAATTTTATTTCTGCATGAAAAATGCTATTAATTGAGGTATCACAAGGGGTACATTGCTATTTAAAATTTTTAAGAAGGGGATGCTAGCGCTTAGGGGTTGAAGGATGGGGGGTTAAAAATTACATAATTAAATGACCATTTAAAAATAAAAATCGATGTGTTAGAGCTTTTTACTCAGAAATTGTCAATAATCATTTAATCGAATATATCCGTTACTATTGGAAAGCACTGTATAGCAATCAATGCGCAATAGCGAAAACACAAATTTAAGCCGTGCTTGTAGATAATCACTCTATGATAAATACAAAGCCATTCATTTTTACTTGTTATTTATCAATACACTTATGATGCATATAAAAATGCTCTTTATTTGCCGTGAAAACATAGAATTGTGCTAGCTTTACCCATTTAGCGTAAGAACTATATCAATCTTGTTAAAAAAAATAACTTTAGTTTTACTTATGTGTACTAAAACACGTTTTGCTGTAAAAACTAATTTTTTATTACAATTATGAAGATGCGGGTCTTTCTGCATGTGATAAACCAGTGGATAAAACAATTAAAGTTTAAAATAGTTAGCCAAATTGACGTTGTATAACGTAATTCAATTTCAATAAAACATGTTCTCGAAATTTCGAGAGGAATTGAGAAGAAATTCCTCAAATTCGTATGACCTAATTAATAAGGAAACGTTTATTTTAAGAAGCGGGCGGAACTTTAAAAAACTCCTAAAAATAGATAAGAATTATTTATTAACTTTCGCAATCACTGTAGAAAAGATGCGATACGACCAGTAACCTTACATGTATTAGAGAAAGACGGACAGCGCATGTCACTTATAAGTGGATCGCGCTAGTGAGGTAATAAAACGAGAAATTGCCAGAAACTGGCATCAGAGAGGCGTGTAGTATTTGGAATGGAATCACGTAAACACTCGTTCATTTTAGAAACGAGATAATTTTTATATATGAACAGAAATAATCCACATTAGATTAATTTATAATTTCGATTGCAAAAATGTTACTTTGACAAGAGATTATTTTAAGGTGTGCAATACACATACCGTAATTAATAATTAAAATGTAACGTTGACGATAAAGTTAAACTTAACCTGCATATAAATATAGAAGTTATTAAATGTAATGAACATGGAAAATTCTTCAAGATAAGAAGCTATTTAAAAATTAACTTAAATAATTAAGCCGAGGGTGCACATTGGTTTATAAATGGAGATTTCATGCATGATTTTGTAAACTGGGATTTGACGTCAATTAAAGAATGGAAACAGAAGATTTTTAGTACTGGAAAAACGCTTTGTGGATTTTTGCAAATATAACTTTTAGAATATTGTTTGTAACTGATATAGAATACGTTTTAAATATATAATAATTTTTTTGTAAGGGTATTTACCAGAAAATTTATGATCAGGATTCGAAACACTCTTACCTTTTAATAGATTATCTGTCAAGGATTTTTTGGCCAAATGACCCTTTTAAACGTGGGATCAAAGCCAGGTAAAATATCCATACGAGAAGAGATATAGTTCTGTAAATATTTGAAAGAAACTATGCTGTAAATGTTCTATACGATTTTGTATGAGAGAAAATATTTTAGACTATATAGATGCTTTGTGATATTGCTGTTTGATTTTATTTTATAAATTCCATTATTTTCGTTGAACTAGCCAGCCAAAGAAAAGTTAAAAATAGTGATGCTGAGAGACGAGAACGAGACGAGAAATGGTTACTTTTCGTTCTCGTCTCAAAATTCGAGAAAAGAGCTTGGTTGAGCTCTCGTTCTCGAAGGATGTTTCTCGTCTCGTTCTCGATTTCGAGTCGGGAATTCCCGAATTCTCGACATCTCAAATTCTAAAATGCTCTGCAAGTTGCAACAATGTTTTTGAACCACCAATTGCTATGTTGAAACGGTTTTTCTAACTGGGCTCAGTGTAACGTATTTTTTCAAAGTGCCTAGACGTTGCCGGCACCAGTGAAACGAATATTGTTTTTTGAGGCACCTGCCCTACGTTTATTGGAAGCCAGTGAAACTAATTTTTCTTATATATAGCTGGCCTCACGTTATGAGCAAGTGTAACGAAGTCTTCCGACATAACTAGGGTCTATTCCTTGGGTAGAGCTATGAGAAATGGGGGGTAAGTCGAAATCTGTTGGGGGTCATACTCAAACTAAAACAAATAGGCGCCACCAAGTCCGGATTGATTCACGTTAATGGCATGGCATATTTCTAAGGGCGGACGTGGAGACCCAAAGAAAAAGATCGCCTTCGCTGACAAAAACCTGTCTTAACAGAATAAGACGCTGCTCCTGTAAGAAAGTATATTAATTAGATCAACATAAAATTGGAACACTGTTTGTGTCCGCAAACATATCTAAAAAATATAAAAAATATTTTCTATATAAGGTTGGCATCAAAATACAACTCTTAAAGATATTAATTTTTGGTGGTTAGGTTTGATCACACTTGATCAAAATAAAAATTTTAAGCTTGGACTAATAATTTACTAAAAGAATCTCTTTTCTTTAAATAAAATTCAATGCAACAAAATTAAATAATTACTTGAATTACTTTGTAAGTTTAAAGTAAGGTTTATCAACCTTATTCATGATCAAATATATTACAACAAGGTGTAACTTGTTACACAAAGATATTCTAACCCATTCAGATCTGTTTAGGTCGATTACATTACAAAAGTTAATATACAAATTTTTCTCTTTAAGTGAAAGCACTAATTTTAGTTTAAAATGAAAATGATCACAAAAATATTCTTGTTTTCAAAGGTGGTAGTAATACAGTGTTAAGCATCTGCTTTCAAGGATACATGTGTCAACAGCATATTTCAGACAAACAAGTGACGTAGGTACACCTGTTATTGTAACTAACGGTTTATATTCTTACAAAATCAAGTGAGTGAATTTTAAGTTTAATACTGGGAAATCCAGCTTAGCAATAGTTGAAGCAAATAACAAATTCGTACTTCTACACATCGGAAAAAAATAGTGTTTCTAGAGTGAAACACGAAAGAATTTCTTAGAACTACTACGAACCAAACAATACTGCATTCCTAGACTGGATTAGGTACTTGTTTCACCATGCGAAATTTACTGCATATTTTCTACCATAGTAGCATTTTCACTCGGTGCAACAAACGATCTTTTTTAAATTAGATCAACTTTCCATCTCCCAAGTACACCGTACACATCGTAAAGTGAAGTGGTTTTCTTAACGTTAATTGTAGTTTTCAAAATTCTAACTGCATCGTAGATTGTAGTGATGTTTTTTGTCGCCTAATCTCTCGTCGCCTAATCTTTCGTCGCCTAATCTTTCGTCGCCTAATCTTTCGTCGCCAAACAAATTTTCCAAATTAAATAAAATAACAACGTTTATACTATACCAACCGCTATTCAGAAAATGTGCTCACTCATTAAAATTGATACGCAGGTTCTGGCCATCGTTCTCTCATACATCTTGCTAGTTCTGCTACGTATGGCCGAGTGCCTAACACGCTAGCTCGGTCGGTCGGAGGATCCAAAGAGGGAGGTTGTCACACCTAACGCGCCTGCGACTGGCTGTGGAATACACCGACATCCAACTCAAATAGACTAACGAATCAAGATGCTGTTTCACTGTATTATTTTACTTGTTAAACGTATTACGACATTATTTAATAAAAGTGTTTTATTACTTTCGCACTTTTAATGAAGGGATTTATCAACCCAAAAATAAAATTGTTACAATGTGACCAATACATTCAGATAGTACCTATATGCGGTTTTAAATATTGAAACTGCAATAAATTAAATTGCTTCTGTTGTGAGCGAAAATTACCTTAATATATTTGGATTTGAACACTATGGAAAATGAAAGTAAACGTTAAACAATAAATTATGCAATCAGTTTATTATCTGTAAGTACCAAAAATTGATTGCATTAATCAACTGATAATATAAATTTAATACGGCTTGCGTTTTATTTAATCACTATCTGAGGTATTTTCTTAAAATCGTTCTTAATATTACAAACTGGAAATCTTTTATCTGAAAGTAATAAATTAATAAGAATGCCCTTTAATTTCAACGTTCTTATAACAATAAATGCATTCAAACCAAAAGAGTGTATACTATACTAAAAAAATCATGTAATATTATGGCTAAGTGGCGGAAAAGTCAGGGTTTAAAATCTTTTACCATAGTTTTACAAAATCTATTAAATTTCAAATCACTGTTTTCTGCAAGTATTTAGTTCTGGTTAAAATTGCAATTTATAACTAATTGTCAGCTATAAATTCAGCTTATTAACAAAATCGTCTTGAAAAAATGTCTTCTTTTGTCTCAACCAAAAATAGTTCATTGAACGTCGCCCAATATACGCTAGCACATTTCAAAATCGTTAAATATTGCATGAATCTTTAAAATATCCAAGAAATTAAGTTTACGATTATACATCAACCGACGGCGATGCAACAAAATTTGGGATTACATTTTTACCTAAAGATAAATATTTCCTAAGAAACGTATAGAAGATGCATTTAAGCAAACTACTGTTTAAAATTTTTGTTATTTTTTAGGGTCCAAATATTCTATACCCCATACATCACTTCATGCCTTTTAAAAAGAATAACCTTCCTTAAGATAAGAAGCTTAGCAGCAACCTCTACATACAGTTCCTTTCAGGATTATCGCGACTTTGTATAAACCGTACTCAGTATCTTTGACTTTTCTTATTTATGATTCATATTTATTTTGCAAAACCTGTAAACCTTGTTTAACAATGTACTTGTTTAAGAAACCATGTGAATTGTATACTTAAAATTGGATACCGAACTCTGCTTAGTACTTTCTAGATGAAGGGTACGAAAAGTATAAAAGCCTTTTGTTTACTTATCTACCTTTTATAAGTTTTTGTAGTTTTAGTAGATCGATTCATTGCACTCTTCGTATTGGTTAGTTATATTTTAATTTTGTGACTTTTCGAATTCAATCATTCATGTCTATTCTTATTTAATACTACTTGAGGTTTTTATCCATCACACTGACACTTTAATATTCTATTCAATGTTTATATGAATTATTTTTATTAATCACATTGAATGTAAGTACTTTATAGTAATACTAGTTTCCTGTTTTTTGTTAATTGCAATTTTTATCTCATGATTCAGAATTCATATTACCGAAAATTATATATATATATATATATATATATATATATATATATATATATATATATTTTGCCGTAGTACTCTCGGGTTCTCAGTAGTTTCGAAAATTAATTTATACAAAAATCGAAAATTACACCAAAAATAAAAAAAATTAAAAAAATTATAATTTCTTACCCAGATTCATCTCTTCCTCGGTTGAATTGCTTTCTTCAACTGCTTCCGGCTAGCTCAATTGGACCTCCTCTGGGATACCTAGATTCACTATTATGCTTTGCATCGTTCACACACACTCTCAATAAAACCACAAAATACAACAATCATACAATCTTTTATTTATCACAATTTACAAATAAAATTCAATATTATCCACATTTCAGTGATCAAGTTACACCTCAATAAATCTTATTTTGTAATGTCCTGTATTTTAATTTAAATTATCCAACACATAGAATGTACCCGGAGTAAATGGGCCCTGAATAATATCTTATTTCTCATTCTTTCTTTATGATTTATATTAAATCTACGTAAACTCTGGAGTATGGTGAGCTCATTATAACCCTGTTAATTATGAATAATGTATGCCCTTATACTTCGCATACTCTTACAACAAACAAAGAAAAACAAACCCATGTACTCTTTACAAAATTTAATTTCCTGATGGAACATTAATAAGCTTTATATACACCTTCAGATTTCTATTTAAATACCATAATAAAGTTAGTTATACGTATTATTTTCAATACGCAAAATAATGCACAATACCTTCAAAATACACTCTTATACGTCACCCAATATTCATAGTTTCATAGTTTATAACACAATTTTAAAGCGTTACCTGGAATTTCTAGAAGATCTCTGCTCCGTTGACAATGCCGTATCTTTGCTTCTTTCTGCTCTGCAGGCCGCTTCTAGTTATTAGTAGAAGAACCCCATTTAAGTTGAGCTGCTTGCGCTTCCTTCACGGTGTATCCAATTTCCAAATCCAAATTAATTATACTTCTTTCATAATTATTTAATTTAATCCACGTTACATAACGTCACTACACGAGTTTGTTAAAAAAATGTATGTGGTACCTCAATAAAAAAAAATGTAAACTCTGCACACACCGCCTACAAATTATGAGGCTAACACCGTGCTATATAATTTAAAATAATTTTCTATACTTTCAAGCTCGTGGTAACTTTCGTACGTAGTCTGAAGCGATGAAAATACTAAGGGCTTTTATTATATTTTGAAAAGGTATTTATATAATTTCCGATGCCACCTCTTGGCCGCATTTCACGCGAAGTCCTTCATTTACAATAACACGTTCTTAAAATTTTGGTTCAACCGATTTCTAAATCTTCGAAATTCAGCGCGTCGTTACGATATTTTCTGAAAATTAATATTTAATATTCCCGTGTTTTGTTTGATGTGCAACTAACGATATCGACCAATAGTCTATGCATTGACGTTTTACAAATCCCGCCTATACTAACGCTGCCCCTTGCTTATGCATATTCTACGTCTCTTTCTAACTTTGTTTGAGTGGTAGAAATCGATATTCCTGACCATCTACTATGTAACCCACGTGGACGTGCTTTAAATAACCCCTTATTAGTGTTTCATGCGAAAACATCCGACCGTTTACCCGATATTCTTTAAAACTTGTTTATTATCTATAAAAATAAGTGGAACTTGACATTTAGAAACCTGCAGGTGTTTAATTTTAACGAACGTTTTAAATAACATTTCTACGAGTTGGATTTTCAGCGTATTTCAACCCAACCGATACATTTGTTTGTTAGCAACGCGTTTCACCTTGGTATTATTGATTTTTACACGCTTTTATTTATATTATACGTAAATAACCGTTCAATTAAACTCAATTAAATTAATAAATTAATTGCATTGGCTTCTAACATTTTTTCTTTACGAACCTAACTAAATTTTATTCATTATTTGTAAAATTTTGTTAATACCTGTTACTTAAAAATGTTTCCTTTATACAGGGTGTTTTGAAATTACTTTGTTTATACGTAGATTTAGCCCTTTAAAACCATTACAATATATATATATATATATATATATATATATATATATACAAAGTAAAAAGATTTAAGACTCATTAATCCTACTTCTTATAACCATTTCAAGCTTTCGAAAATGTTTATTTAACATTTATATAACAAAATTTTATAGGTTACTTACGATTATAAAGTTTGCAATTATATAAACATAAAATGACATTTATATAACCTGGACAGGTTTTTTTCATAGGTGTACATTTAAAAGTTTCTTATAAGTATATGCAAAATTAAAGTTAAAGTTATTGAAGCAAAGATATTAAATAAAATAAAGTAACATAACTATTATAGGTCTTGTTGATAAAAATAAAAATAGAAACTAAAATGTGTTATACTAGTTTTAAAAAATTACAGCTAATCGTATTGTACCAAAGATGTTATAAATTTGTATAGTGTGATAGTTTTATATAAGTTTGGAATTATTTTTATTTTTTATTATTGTTATAAGATATGAATAAATATTGTTTAAATTTTGTGTGTCGGTTTTTTTATTTATAAGATTTTCTTTTAGAGAAATCGCGATCATTTCTAGAAATAAGCGTTTTCTATAGCTTGGTTCCTTGAATATAATTCTGGTGTCATTATAATTCATAGTATGACCAGTATCAATTACATGGGAAGCTAGAGCGCATGTTTTTTTGTTCAGATTGCAATCACTTTTGTGTGAGGTTAGTCTTGTAGATAACCAATTTGATGTATGTCCAACATACCTACCATTACAGTTATGACAGGGTATACTGTAGACTACTCCTGACTGTCGGAGTGTAAGTGTGTGGTCTTTAGGACTACTATATAATACCCTATCTAAAGTTATAATCTGACTGTATCTCCAATATTTATCTTACTTATACATTATAAGAACAGTCAATATTACTAATTTTATATATATGTATATATATATATATATATTGCTGTGATATACTCCTTTGAATGCGGGAACTGGGTCCTTTCCACAAAAAAATTCTAGTCCCACCGATTGGGCGTCATAAACTGCTGTGATCCTGTTTTCGCCTCGGCTGCTCACCTAATTTTATAAACCTCCTCATTCATAAAATTAAACAACACATTCCTACCACAAACATCAACGTTAACTCTATTTACATCAATATTCAGAATACATTAAAATTTCAAAATTAAAATTCAGCATAAATTTTAATATCAGAGAATTTCAAAATTAAATTTATTATCATCTTAAAGTGCATCCAGAATTAAAGTCCTTGTAGGATGCCTACTAATTAATATAACAATATATGCAGAGTAAAAAGGGAGCATCTACCACCCCTTTACGTTAATTAACCAGGTTCGTCTAATTGAGCTCAAAGACATACCTAAAATTTCATCATAATCCAGAACAACAATACTAAATACCCCTTTCTACTTAAACAAGCAAATTTCATCTTAACATTAAAATTTTATGGTTAGTACAATTTCACTACTGTCCATTTTAAATAAACAAATTAGAAAGTTATTCAACACACACCAACATCTCAAAGTTCAAACAAAATAGTATAATTTACCTGAAGGTTACTTGCACTCGTAGCTTCAATGTACATTGTCCCTTTTGTTAATCACACCATTCCAACTGGGTTATATTTACGGCTTCTGATTCTCAACGCTTTAAAAATTTTTCTCCATCACCATTTATTTAAAGTTGTTTCAGGGCTTTTCCGGAACTCATCTGTGTATATCTGACCCTTGTTTCATGGATCCAGACACGTTTTTGAACCATTTAATTATTAACACCCCCGAAAAATAGCAAAGAAATTCATGCTTCTTTCACCAAGATACTCCAAAACTGCCTACTTTTGTGTATACATTTGTCGTTGTAAATTTTGCTAATTGGTACAGTGATACTAAATTTTATTACCTTGTATCTAAGTGCACTGAAGTACATTCACGTAAATAACAAACTATTTTGAATCACTAAAATATACGAGCAAACTTTAAATTATTTTATCAAACTAAAATGCACTGTTTAACATCTTCAATCAAGTCGCGGATGTAAGAGCTTTTAACGCATCGAATAGTCAAAAGTCTAAGAGGCCTTGTTTATATTCACCTCGGTATATATAGCAAAAAGCCTGTCTGTCGGTCTGTTCCCCAAAACGGGTAATTCTAAAGAATTTCTCATGCCATGTTCCCAGTCCGTCGCTCGCGCGTCGGTTTTTACGAATTTTTCACTCGCCCCATTTAAATCTCAGAACTTCTCACACGGCACGAAAACATGTCCGAGAAAAACTAATTAATTTTGTACAGAAATTGTTGTTTCTACCTCTGATATTTGCATCCTATTTTCAACCAATTGTGACCCTCGTGACGTTGCTTAAATCACGCCTTTTACTATATGTGTCTTTGCTTGACGCATTTTCTCTTTCCTTTTCTAACCTGTTCGTATTGGTGCAAATTGATATTCTTTATTATCGATTATATTTTAGTCCATGTGGACTATCTGGGTTTAATAACCCCGTATCGCACCTTCTCGTGAATATTAAGCCACGGTTTCTTCAAGATTCTTTGAAACCATTTGTTATCTACCCAATTTTCGCCGTACGCGATATTTAAACTACGCAGGTGTTCAAAATAATATTAATTCTCAGAGCTTTATTTTCTGGTATTATAATCTTGGATTTTCACACTTTTATGCTTATTATTAATAATGGTTTAATTAACTCCAATTAAAATTGACTTCTATCCTTTCATTTTTAGCGAATACAAGTTAACTATTAATTATTATGTGTACACTTTGTTTTACTACCGGTTACTTAAAATAGGGTTAATTAATATAAATTTTGCACGTAATTTCCATTTGTTTCTTACGTAGAGCTTGTTAATACTGTTTCTTTTGATGTAAAGCGTCTTGTCCATGATTTAGATCTCTTATTTTTACTGAAACTAATAAATTTTTATGCTTCACGGTTTTAATAACGCGTATTATTTAATAAAATTCCTTATACACGGTGATTAAAATTATTTGATGTGATTATTTAATTTTCTACCCTGGTCTAAATATGAGTAATATATATATATATATATATATATATATATATATATATATATATGTACAAAAGTTTGAAACACAATTTGTGTGGTTTCCTAGGTGTGTATTATATTAGATACTGTCGAAGCTTGTTTGCAGAAAGATGCTTCTGAAATGTAATTTTTCTACATTTAGTGTTTCAAATTATCTATAACAGGTCTAATTTTTCATTTGGTTTCTTATTAGCTTTATTTCCAGGTGTAATTTTAGAATTATCATTAATGATATTGAAATGCAGAAATCCACGAACTTTCGCAAACGCATTTAAATTCATTGTAGTAGATGCTTTCGCGTAACCATTTTATTTTTGACAAGTAACTTCTATTGCACTATGGTTGTATAGAAACATATTCTTATATATTTTCGTAGATTATAGGTGGTTAAATTTGTCGGCTTTAAAGCATTTATTTGTAACAAGTATAGGTTGCTTGACTCCATTGAATTTATAAAACCTTCCGTAAAAAATTTTGGAAAAATGATGTGTACTTGAAAGCTGAATTATTCCTTCTTGTAAAGTGGTATTCACGAAATACTAAATTTTCTTTAAAAACTATTAAATTATCCTTTTATCATTCTAAATTTTTTATATTGTAAACAGGAATAAAATGCTTTGCTTTGTTTTTTGTGTGTTGAAACTATATTAAAGTGGTGTGATATGGAAGGTTCATTTCAGGTATCTGAGTTTGAACTGCACCGTTGCGATGTTTCTTGTTGGCTGATGGTGGCTACTTCTAATCATTTTCTGATTTAACCAATTTTCCGTCTTCAAATACTATTGGTTTATCTTCAAATGCAATTTCTACCAAATAATAGTCAAATATGACAGGAATTTCATTTTGTTCAAAATCGTAAAGTTGTAACAAGTTTATTTTCTAGCAATATTTTCACAAATACCTAATTTAATTAATTCATAAAAAGTCAATTCAAATATAATATCGCTACACAATCTACGTGATAAATATTACATATTGTTAAATCCAATATAAGCTTTCGAACTGCAAGCATATATTATAAATTAAGCGGTGACAGAAAATGCCATTTGTTAGCGTCACTATAAGAGCTCCTCCTTTGATAATTATAAAAATCGTAACTGTTGTCAGGCGACAGTTTACGTCAATAGGACACTTCCACCTGAGCTGTTGTTAGAGAAGGTCAATTGTTCTTTACATAAAGAACATGGCGTTGCACACCTGGTGTTGGAAGCACCGAAAGATAAAGGTCAATTTTCAAGATGAAATCGTCTCCTCTAAACTCATTATATGTCCACGCTTGGCATGTATTAGTTCGTATAAGACGGGACGTAAATTGTTCTGATTGGCTTTAGAATAGCAGTAAGTATTACCGAGTTTTAAGGCTCTTATTAATTTAATATTTGCAGTGCAGCTTACTATAATTTAAGAAATTTATAAAATTTATTTAGTAATCAATGGAAAATTTATTGGCAACTATTTGAAATCTTGTAGGAATAGTAAAACATATTTGAAATTTTACTTGATATGATAATCAATCTAACGTGGTTTATTTGTTCGATGCGGACGTCCGTAATGTTGTTAGATATTCAGTATCCAGTTGACTGGATTGTGTGGTATTGGAGGTTTCTAACCTGTAAATGCTGAAACAAGAAGATTCCAATTTATTAATTATCATTCCGGGTATGGTCCTAATACATTGCAAGTATTTTTCTGATGGATTAACATCTGGTATGTAATTAGTGTTTTTTAATACGTCAGCTGTAAGTTTTGGCCCGACAGACAAATAAGTTTTTGTTTGTTCACGTGAAAATTTCCTAGTTCACTATGTGAATGACAAACAAGTTATTTTTAAACTTTGGTGAAAGGAATCTATAAAGCTTCACTTTTAATCTTTGTATTAGTATTAACAAAAATGGTAGATGGCGATATAAAGAAAGAAAAGGTTAACTTTCAGAATTAACAAAAATTAAAGCTATTTTAGAGAACTAAATTGTTTTATTTTGCTTTTCATTAATTAATGATTGGAATATTTTACCATTTAATGTGAAGTCTATGTAGTACTACCAAGACCAAATAAAGTTGTAATATAATTTTAATTAATCTAAAAACTCAAATTTAAAGATTTACAAGAATAAATTCTTGCTAGACTCTAATAATGTAAAAACTACATTACTTTATTTTTGTGAGATGTTGATGTTGAAATCATTACCAAGTACATATGTACATATTTTTCATTATCATAATTTAGTCAAATTTTTAAAAATGATGTTTTGTAAATAACTTTAAACTGCAACTTAAAGAAATAGATATTCATTTTGTTCAAGACTATGATTATTAGTTGGAATGAATGAGGGTTGATTCTCATTAATTATGAATTTTTTGAAATGAATGCACAAACTGTGTTAGCCTTGTTTTAATCTGTTTACAGGTGTAGCAGTGCATCTTTAAAGGTCAATATCGAGCCATAAGGTAAGAAAACTTTAGGGATTGGGTTCTCGTAATATTTTTTGTATAGCGGTATTTGAGTATAGGTTACCGCATTCGCCTTATACAAAAGACTCAAGTTGGGTCTTCTCACTATACAAAAATTCGGTGGCGCCATATTCACTATATTTTGGTCGCAGTCCAGCCCCGACCCAAAGCTCATGTTCTACCCAGAGCAAATCGCTCGACTAGCCGCTTAACCTTCGGAGGTTTCCTCATCTAGAGCCATTTTCCACCGAAACTAACCTTGGGCTTTTTACATCTTCAGGAAATCCTCGTCATCTATCCTTGTGCCTTTCAGCTGATCATATAGGAGTAAAGAAAATAACCCCCTTAGTAAGGCAAAACGTTATAAAGTTTCGGCTCCTCGTTTAATCGGTCATTACCAATCTTGTCTATCTTCGTTTATTTTGCTCAAATGGTCAGCAAAGTACTGTAGTTCTGCATCGTTCAAACTTTTTACTTTGTTCAAACCAGCCATCTCTATGAACAGTTGCATACTTGCTACTCATTAATTGTTGATTAAAGTTTATTCGGTTGAAAGGCTACGCAAATAACTTCAAAATCACAATTTACACACCTAAAACGAATTTCAGTTGTCGTTTACTTTTACGAGGAGTGTTTTTTATGTTTTGCACATCTAATCAAATGTCAGTATTAAAAATTAACATACATTTTTAGTTAACCTAAATCCAAAGTTTAGGTGCGATACGTAAAGTATTGTAGGTAGCTAGAACATACGGTCAAAGTTAACAATTTAATCGAAAAATGGAATTAATCCGTGAACATTTTCGAGCAATAATTTTTTATAATTTTCGAAGACAATTATTTCAACAAAATGCCTCATCGGATTGGATTCTGTTTTCGGCAATAAAGCACCACGTCAGTCAAAAATTTCTAATTGGTATGGATAGTTCAATCGTGGTCAGATTAGTCTTAGTGACGATCCAAGCGCAGATGTACCAAAAAGGACAGTAACTCTGGAAAACGTTGATGTTGTGCGCAAGCAAAGGGTTTAGAATTTTGTTTTTATTTGTTCTTATTTTCAGTTACTGTACAAGAAAGTTATAACGCGGGTCCGTTACGTTAACTATAAAATTAAATGGGTAAGTAAAATTTAGCAAATTTTAAATGGATTCTAAGAACAGTTAATCGAAGTTAAACATAATATTTCAATCCCTTTTGTTAAGATAACGCATGAGTCACCCAAGAGGATACACATCGGGACAATGGAAACCGTTGAAATGAGAGTTCCCATAAACCATGCAATGCAATAGATATGTAATGAATGTAGAGTGTCATGCAATAAAGTTAATTTACAAATACCAGGTTGTAGATAATTTAATAATGTATTCATTTATATTGCTGAAGACTGAAGGAGACACGAACGTTAAACTAAGTAAGTAACATGATACCTCAGGTACTTTCCTCGGGATTCATTGCATAGAACCAATAGAAAGACTGTTTTATGACAAAAGCCACGACTAAACATATGAAAGAAGGGGGAATTAAATGATCATAATTAGATCTGACTGAGAAAGTGAATTAATTTTTTGCGTTTCGTTAATATGAACAGGTCAAAATGCAATTATTTAAGTGCGCAATACAATGGTAGGTCCAGTCGGTAGGGCGGAAAGTTACAATAAACACAACTCTAAGAAGAAAATTCTTTTGATTGAATTCTCGCAGGGAAAATATACGGCAACTAACATAAAAGTAAAATACGCCAAAAGATGCAGGGTAGATTCACACAGGTGGCTGCGTGGCGTAGTGGTATGTGTGTGACTACTACGTCCAAGGTCCCGGTTTCGAATCACGACATGGTCCGCTTGAAAAATGTTAGGCGAGCATTTTGCACAAAAATACACCCTCGTTCAGATGAGAGGTAAAATGAAGGTCCCGTGTGTGAGTGTTGTCACGCACGTTAAAGATCCCTACCTTGCTTGGAACAGCAAGGGTTCGGCAAAAATTCAAAATTTTCCAGGTAAAAAAACCTCACTTTCTAGCAAATGTAACCTTCGGGTGGAGCATTGGAAAATCACATGTAAGGTAGATTCACACACTCGGAAGGAAGGGGTATAGATATTACGTTTTGATGATTTCAAGGATGTTACGAACTTGGAGAGTTCACTCCGTCATTAATTTAGAATTTTGTGAAGTGTTAGATCAAGGGAGCTGTTGTTTGGAAGACGAAAATGAAAATGCTTAGTAATTATGTATATGTTTTTTATGTACACATGAATTTTGAGGGTAAACATGGTCGGTATTTTGTGACATAGGACATTAATCGAATTTAAAAGTAATTATTTTATTGAACGAAGACTTAGCGACGGAATGAGTGCTTGTAAAATTTAGGCATAATGATGTCGTTTTAGAATATAAAAAATTTGTACCTAGTGATTTTATATTATTTTAGAATGGACAATGAGTATATTACTTAAAAGCTGGTATTTAACTGTTTGCTATGTTTGTTGTTAACGGCATTTCCAAAAATTGGAATTTATAAATGTTATGTAATTTGATATGAGAAACGGGAAAACTTGGAGTGATTATAGTATTATTCATGAATTACGTTTTAGGTCTTTTTAAGATTTTTAGCAATACTTGGATACAGTAGAGTTAAGGAATTTAGGTTGTTCGCATAAGGAAAATCTATGTATATTTAGATTAACATTATTTAGTGTTATTAGAACTTAAGTGTATGTTGAATTTTGTTTGAATTTATTTAAATACTAAGTAAACAAACACACTTGTAAAACATATTCAACTATTCAAGTAAAATTGAATTGTATTCGGAAGTCATTTTATTTTTCAATTTTATTTAACTTAACCAAAATGTAATGTGTTTTAAAATTTTTAGCGAAAGGTACATGTAAGGTGATAAAATTTTCAAAACGGAAGTAAAGGAAAGCTATGCTGAATAACCGCCTTCCGTGTAGGGGTAATATCAAAAGGGTTGCTGTGACAGACGGTTTGGCTCCCTCAATAATGACTGAGAAAAGCTTTTTAGGGTAAGTGATTAGCTTAACGTAGTTTGTTTTTAGAACGGCCATTTTTATTATTTTTTATTCCTAATTTTTTATAAATGATATTTCCATAGGAAGGACCCGCGCCA
Source organism: Platerodrilus igneus (assembly GCA_036346225.1). Taxonomy (NCBI): domain Eukaryota; kingdom Metazoa; phylum Arthropoda; class Insecta; order Coleoptera; family Lycidae; genus Platerodrilus; species Platerodrilus igneus. Next base: position 1,902,555 of record JARFIW010001700.1, read on the forward strand.
CTTTAGTTAGCCGACACACCCTTATATTGTTACAGGGGTTTCTCTGTTTTTGGGAAAATCATAATTTATTCGCTTAACAGTCATTTACCCGTAACAAAGTATTTTAAATTTGATAGTAAGCTATGCTAAAAATACTTATGTTACTAACGTTTGTGACAGATAAATGTTATAAAACCTCTAAACTTAGCATACATATTTTCTTGGATATTTAGTGATACTACACCGTATTGTTTGTAGCTGCAAACAAAACGTCTAACAAACCTAAAGCATACCAAACGCAAAACGCGGCAAACACTAAAAAAATAGTCTGGAAACTTTGAAATTTATTACGAAATAAAAGCCGTTGGTAACTTAAATTAATGAGAAGTTTGCTGATAAATAGTGATTAATGCAAACATAGATAATCATTTTGTAGCACAACGATTAAAAACAAGGACACGAATGTTAGATAGAAAGTCCAAGGGTGACCAGATTGTCAATTAGCAACAAATTAGGAATATTAGAATAGATGTTATAGTTTTTTATATATATATAAAATGGTATTCTTTTTGTAGGTTTTCAGGTCTTCTTAAATAATCAGTACTCTTTTTTTTTTATAAATCTAAGCTACAAAAAGAATACCATTTTATATTGAAATTAAGGTCGTTATCTTTATAAAGAAGTATATATATATATATATATATATATATATACAGGCATGTAATTATACATTATAAACAAACAAAAAGCTTATATAGTGCTCACATTTTAATGTTTCAGTTCTTAAAACTGAAGATGAAGGATGTCTAGGGACGCCAATAATATAACTTGTTTTTATTTCTTCGGCACGTTAGGTAAAATCATTTCATTTATTTAGATTCCAAATTCAATTGACGAATGAAAACAATGCATTGCTCCTAGATGATTTTATAACCCCGACTGACACAAACATAACTTTCACAATTCACGTGCTTGTTCTTTCTGGCTTCCGTATTCAGTAAATATCAACACAGTTTGATATTAGACCCTGAGATTCCACGTCCTACATACGTCTGCTATCACTCAAATATCATTTTTTTCTTAACTTACTAATTCCGAACTCAATCGTTATATTCTATTTTCCGCTTTCTTTTAATATATCCGTTGTCACATTTTGTGCCTCTAAATCTGTTTTATGGTCAGTTCTATGTCAGCAGCCTGAGTGAATGCATAAACTTTATGACGTTTTATGATTTTGTAGCTTTTAAACCTCATGTAAACTTATACAAATTTTATTGTGTACGGTGATGCCCTAATTTATAGTCATATTCTTTATAAAATGTAAACCTCCCAAGCTCTTTTAGGATGCTTTTTCATTGAACTAACTAAATTATACCAATTTATTTCTATAATCTAATATATACTTAAGTAACGCGCGAGAGTTACAGGTTTATTAAATGACTTTGTTTGTATGGGCAAAGTGGAACTTTCATTTTCTTTACAAGCTTTATCAAATAACCATCCAAAGATCTTCGACCTTTAATTTATCAATCCAAGGTTTGAAGTGTATCGTTTCGGCGGTATTCCACGCTTTTCGTGTTTTTCCATATTATGCACAATCATAATGACCCGAGATTATCGTAAAAACTTAGTACCCATATCTATTTATAAACAGCGATAAAGCTTCATCTGTTCAATCAAACAAACTATTAATTATAAATTAAATGAATCTCAGATATGTATATTATTATATAACATATACATATTTTGTTGTGCTTTGATAATCACCAGCAATAAGCAATCTTGCAGGATCCAAGTCTTATATTTCTACGCGCTTCATCTTCTACTAGAACAACATCATGTTTGAAATCGAAGGAAAAGTAGCTCTAGTTACCGGCGGTGCTTCTGGTATTGGTTTGCAATATGCCAAAGAACTACTACGAAATGGTTTAAGGGTATGATGAAATTCAAGAAGTTACTCGTATTTTGAAATAATGTTATGTTATTTTTTAGGGGTGCACTTTGGCGGATATTAATGAAATTTTTGGCAAACAAGCTGTGCAAGAAATTACAGAAGAATTTGATAAAGATCGAGTAATTTTCGTAAAAACTGATGTATCAGATAGATCTCAGTTTGAAGGTGGTCATTAAAATATTCAGCTATTTTAAAAGTACCTATTTTGATTTTTAGGTGCATTTAAAGCAACTATAGAGAAGTTCAAGCACATTGATATCTTAATTAATAATGCAGGGATTATGAATGATTTTATATGGGAAAAAGAAATTCTTATTAATTTAGTAAGTATTTACAGCTAATAAAAAAATATCGCACTACTGTCTTAAAAATTAGTTAAGTTCAAAATCTACAATTTTTAGTTCTGCAGTTTATAGTTTTGCAATATATTGCAATCTCCTAGAAAAAGTTTTATGAGAAAATATTGCAATTTTATTGACAATATAATTTAATATTAGCATATACGAAATGAGAAGCTTCTCTTATATTCTATTTAGTTGTACAAATTTCACAGAGTACTTCATTATCGAACATTAATTTTTTTGCTTGTTTATTTTGATGCTCCTCTTATGGTCTTCTTTAGACAGGACTATTTGTCAAAATTTTAGTTGCCTTCGTTCACCCTCTGCGCACTTCCTCTAATTGCTTTTGGTAAAGGTCGCACGATAGATGGAGAAATAGTCAAGAGTGCCATGTGTTGGATATTTTGTGTTTAATACCGGTTAATATCTTAATATTTTGTCTTTTTATATTTACATATATTGTATTAATTATATATAGTTAAACTTGAATAATTTGAACACAGTCTCAAACTTGTGCAGAAATTGTACATTGTGTTAAAGATTACCCCTTGTTTGCCTTGAACTCACGCTTTCCTGTACACAATTACCCACTTAGTAAATGCATTCTTAGTAGGGTAGCTAAGCCGGTTTGGCAACAGAGATCCACAGCAAGATATGTATACGCCGATTCGAGAACAATATGAACAGCTAAGCCGCTTTGGGAAACAAAACGTGCAGCAAGATATGTATACGCCGCTTTGAGAACAAAATTGTCTTTGTGTGTAAATTTGTTGCGTCGGGGGGTCGTTAGGTCTTTGGGGTGTGCGTTCGGCGGGGTCGTTAGATTTTTGTCGTGGGGTGGTGCGCGTGCGCTGGGGTGGAGATATTTTCTTAAGAAATTTTTTAGCAGCGTTCCCGACGTTAAATATTAAATATTAAATTTTAAAAATGTTGTGTGTAGAAAATGGAGTTCACGTGTTGGTTCGTATTTTTCTGGGGTAGGTTAAGCTAAAAATTAAAACGCCGCTGTGAATAATTTTTTAATATTAGGCAAAGGCGTGCAAGTGGTAAAGAGTGTTTTAGCTCTCCTCATAAGCTGCGTTTTGTACGAAGTAGCAAATAAAATTGAGAAAATATACGAAATGTTATATGATGGAGGTCAAATTTTAAACGTTTGCAGGTAAAATCTTGTAAAAGAAGTCGTTCACATCTCGCAATTTCAATGTCGCGATAAAATACTAAGAATTTGCATGCAGTCGAATATAACAACGTGTTTTTTATCTGGCAATATATATGTAAATCACGTCGACATTCGACTTTTAATATAATGTATTTAATTAACATAAGGTGTGTTGCAAAAACATTTCAAGACAGGTATGTCGTATATTCCCTTTGGTTACATCATCCCAAAATAATTTATACAAGTACACTGAACTTGCAGTCGGATCTAACATATAATCTTTTAATTATACCCGTATGAATTTAAAATATATGCAAATTATACCACCTTTCATCACGATTTATTTGACTCTCAAATTATTTGATTTGATCTTATATCAAGGCTTATGTATTAACTTTTACAACTCAAGGTGTAGCATCAAGGTTTTACGTCACTCTCAAACTATAGAACTTAATAAAATAGCTTTCCTTAGCACCAATATCATTTAGAAAATATGTGTTTCATCAACATATACTTATTTATTAAATATTTCCTACCAAAATTTATTTAAAAAATTTAAAAGTTCTTTATTTTCATTTTCATATAGGTAAAATCACCACCTTGCTATGCTCTCGGCTACCTAGTTCCGGCTACTTTTCCAAGGTCGTTGTGACGTCATAGCCTTTTATAAATATAGAGCAATGTAATACTATTCTAAAATTCTAAAAAGAGTCTTTCTTACTAACCACAAATACATACAGCTTGTAGAACGCGGATGTATCCAAGTCAGTCCATCGGCACATAAAATAATCTTTTAATCCTTTCCTCTTTCTCAGATAAGATGTTCTTTGTCTAACACATCTTTGTATTGTTCGCGTATTGTCGCAGTGTCTTCTATTTAGTCCAACTTTTGCCTTTTGCATGCATTTCCTCTAATTCCAGCTGTCTTTTCTTCCACTTACAGCGTATGGCGTGCATAATTGGGCAATTTCCTGCAGCGTCAACGGAGAGAGTTTACTGTCAATATTTACGCGTTGTCGTACAACCTCTGGGCGAATGTTAGGCGTACTTATCAACCCCGATACCGAAATGATTATTTCTTTTGGAATTGTAGAATATGGTGTTACAGATTGTGTAAAATATGTTACCTGCTTTAATGTAGCACTTGTGTAAGATTTTTATTTTATCTTGGCTGTCTTCCTACTCTACTATCTCCAAATAATTTACAGGTAAATAGTTAAAACTAAAAGCTGAAAGCACATACTTTTCAATTTTTCCCTTTTCTCTGGTTTTTCTGGCAACTTAATTTGCAAGCCCGTCAATTTCTTTGTATTGCCGTTCCCCCAATACATGTACTGTAGCAGGTTATTATACACTAAACAGCAGCTATTTTGAAGCTTGTCCGATAACTTACTCCACATTTTAGCGATACCGAGTACATTGGCACCTTTAGGAAGTATAACTTACTATCTTCCAATAAGGTTAAACAGTCTTTTAAGGGATTATACACCCGTTCCGCACTGACATAGCTTCCAATTGTACAGTTTTATATTGTCGCTTCCAATTGCGTAATACCGTGTTCTTTGGTCAAAGTAGACGCGAATATTGCTCTTAAACGTGCATCTGGACAACGTAAAATCTAGTATATAATTTCCAAGTTGTTTATTAACACCAGGATTTGTTATCTGACACACAAATTTGTTGTATATCTTAAGTCTTGCATTGGTTGTTAGCCATGTTAAACAATCGAATTTATATTAAAATTAAGTTTAAATGGCTCCATGCTTGGCATTAAATATTTTTAAATTTTGTTATGTATAATGCCAGAATAAAAATTTTAGAATAGTATTACATTGTTCTTTATTTATAAAAGGCTATGACGTCACAACGACCTTGGAAAAGTAGCCGAAACTAGGTAGCCGAGAGCATAGCGAAGTGGTGATTTTACCTATATGAAGAATTTTGTTATGTTAAGTAAAAACGTGCAAGTGGTAAAGAATTTTTTAGCTTTCCTCAAAAGTTGTATTTTGTATGAAGTAGCGAATAACATTTAAAAATATACGAAATGTGATATAATGGATCTAATTATAAAGTCTGCATGTAAAATCTTGTAAAACATGTTGTTCACGATTTCATTACCAAGATAAAATAACAAGAATTCGCAGTCGAATATAACCTCGTGTTTTTATTGAAATTATAGCTCTCTGGTCATATATATGCAAATCATTCAACTTTTAATATAATGGATTTAATTAACATATGGTGTGTTTGCAAAAACATGTTAAGACTATTTCCTTCTTGGTATGCAAATTATACCACCTTTCATAACGATCTATTTGACTCTCAAATAAAAAAATTAATTTGATCTTATATCAAGAGGTGTTCTTGCTTACATTTAGCAATTTCAATATATATTTAATATGTGTGTGTATATGTAAAAACATGTTAAGACAGGTCACTCGTTATTTTATTCATGATTGCATCACCAAAATAATTTATACAACCACACTAAACTCGTACCCGGATCTATATAACCTTTAAATATATGCAAATAATGTCGTTATTTAAAACGTGGTGAAGAATTTGGATGGGGATGTACTCATTCTCAAATGCGGAATGGTACTCCATAAGGCGTTCTGAACGGAGGCTTTGCACGCATTAGGTGATTGAATACTTCGGAGATTTTAGGTTAAGCAAAAACATGGCACGTGTTGAAGAATCTCCGAGAATTTCAAAAATTATTTTGTATTAAATATATAATATTAAAAAAAACACACAATATTTTAATGTTTTATTTACAAAACTTACATTCTTTAATTGTCCCTATCTTTTGTAGGTGGCGGTAGCAGATTCTTATTTGAATAAAATATAGATAAAACTTCCACATTAAGAAAAATGTATCTTAGTTAAATGTACGGGGATTTTATTAATTATAGTTTAGTAAAGTGCATGGTAGTTAATGACCTCGAGGTTGTGATATTTATAACAACATACCGATATATGTAAATTATATATGGAAACTGCATAACTTCAAATCATTTTAGCATAATTGTTAATTACCAAAATTCATAATTTCTACTTCCGTTAAAAACACATTAAGTAAGTAAGTATATACATACCGATAATACAATGGTAAAAATTCTTCTACAACACATTAAACAGCTTATTTATATTTGCTACCTTAAACAACTATGCGGAGTGCATATAAATGTCAGAGGAAGATTTCTTATCGTTCCCTTCCAATCTTAAAATTTATATCGTCAATAAAATAATAAACAGATTACTAATAATAGGTCGTCAATGGAACTAAAACAACATATACAAAATGTGTACAAATGAAAAGACCACTTATTAATTAATCATGACTGTAAATTCCTTTAAAGATTTGATATTTATAGGTAGTAACAATGTTGGTGCTATATATATAAACGACTTTTTATGAGCATAGTTTAAATTAAAATAACATCGAAATTTATGTAAATTTAGTAGTTCTGGTTTATAGTTGGTTGATCTTTGGAGAATAAATTTTATGAAACTTAGGTTTAAGAAATTAATCATTTTACAGGTGGGATTAAATAAAATGTACTACTTTGATGATAAAACCTATGCAATGCATTTTATGTTTACACAACTATAACATACTTTAAAATTTAATACCTCGGTAGTAGAATATAATTTTTTATTTGTATTATTGTAACATAAAGTTTGCATAAAAATGCAAAATACATATCCGTTAAGAGGAATTTTTCAATATGATACTTACAGATTCGTTAGTAAGTTTTACAATTAAACTTATTTCAAGACATTTTTTGAAACACATCTTACTAGTCTCAAGGAATATGTATGTATGTAGGTATAAAATATACAAATAAAAACACTACTTAATGTAAACATTATTCTTTATTAAAATGAATAATTGGTTATATGTACAAACCAGTTTTTGAGTACAATTACATCTGTGGTTGCGCAATTGAATGACGAATGTCGTGTGGTATGGTAGAAACACTTGTGTGAATTGGTGTAATACTTTAATTTATGTAGAGGAGTACACCCTAAATCTTCTAGGTTAATAACATTTAGGTGTAGAAATTCATTGTAAATTGCCATCATCTCAAGATATACCGTAAAGTTTCTGCTTAACCATACCTTTTGGTATATGAAGCAAGCTGATAGACAGTTCCAAGAATATGGTGGTTTCAGCACATATGTTATTGCAACTCCATTCGATAGGGATAGTTGTAAAACAGCCATTTCTTTAAACACAAAGTTATTATGTGCAATTTTAAACCTTTGAACGTCGACAACTAATGGACTATTAATTTTAGACTTCACTCACAATACTGGTTGCAGGATTGTAGCGGACCAAACGATCGTGTAGAATGAGGCAGTACGCTGTAGTGTGAGCTTTAAGCGCTTCTTTCACTTGAAATTCTAATCGTACGTCAACCGCTCCCACTTTCACTATTTCGTTTTGATGGGAACAATCGATGACTACAAGTGGAGCGTGCGTTTGAAATTCATTGGGTGTTAATATTGGCTCGCTGATACCCCCGTAGTACGATTGTTGAAACTGTGCATACATCTCATATAGTATAGAATAGCGATTGGTATCGAAGTCAATGTTAAGATTATCGTAAGGATACATAGATGAACCCAGATGTAATTTCATATTGGTCAACTTACAGTGGTCGAACTGACTGCGCCCCTTTTTGCGCGATGTATCGGTTTGAAAGCAGACAATAACAAAACGCGGTTTCTCCACTTGAGAAGCCGTCTTCACGGCCCACGTATGCGTGTGTGTTGTATGTAATTCTGGATATTCGTGTAGTTCCCAACTGCGAAAGCTTATGTCCATGGTGGCATTGCGTTGAATATGTTTGAGTAGTTTTAAGCGCTCAGCATCTGCAACGGTTATATGTGGAATCCGCCATGATATATGTGTAATAGTAATTTTGATTGACTCTTTGGTATCAGAATTCGATATAGCTGCATCGTCAGCACTACTTCTAATAAGAATAAGCTCCTGTTTGATATTCAAAAGAATTTTCGGTAGTCCTCCGCAAATCCTAAAACCATGCGCAAGGGAATGCATACGTTGAAATGACCATTAGCATCAACGAGATCAAGCTTATCGATGGGGACCAACCGGCGTTCCTAAAGCGACGACTTTCGCTATAATCGTAGGATAGGAAATTTTAATAGTCGTAGTTATACCTGGATTACGAACGCGGTCAATAGTCTTTCCACCAAGTTCATAACGAATTTCATCAAATAAAAATAAAACTCCGTTGTTGACAAAATCGGCTGTAGGCGAAACGCCACCATCTGACTTATTCATTGTACCCTCAATATAAATTACGCTGTCCCATGGTAGTGTATAGACATCTTCGTTTTCTATTGGAATCCGTATAACATCGTTCTTCTCATACGTGGTATTGGAGTACGGAGTATGCATATGTTTGTCGGCATTGACGATGGTTGTATCAAATATAGCACGTTGCGTAACATTTAAAATATTACTATCCATTTTAGCTATGTAGCACTTTGAGTCCTAATGTTTGCAGAAATTTAACGTTTTCCGGTGTTAATCGGTGCACTGGTGTCTTGTAACTGGTAAAGGTGCTGACAATGCGTCTATTAATAGGTTTTGGTGGTTTATGCTCATAGCGCAAAACCATTGTTTTAAAGACGCTTTAGATAAAGTCTAATCGTGATGGTTTCCCGACGAAAAGTGATGAGATTACCGTTTTGATCAACTATTTTAACAATGATGCGATCGATGATTCGTGTATTAAGTGGCATATAGGTGACGTTTACGGGGTTTTCAATAATCTTGTACCCTGCAGCAACTGCAGGAAAGAATTGATGCAAAATGTGTACAGGTTTGCTATTCCGATACGATCCGACCACAAGATTACATTCAATACATATTGAATTGATTGGAAAGACTTGTGCCGGATGATCCGAAATAGCAGTAGTGAGAGCTGGTAGTTTACGTTTCTCAAAACCCAGCAACGAAGCAAGTGAATTTGGTTGTGTAAAATCCACTATACCTGATGCTTTGATTTCTGTATGTAAACTGTTATTATTGGCTCGAATATCAATAAGATAACGTTTGGATGAAGTGCGTTCACGGGGATCGTTCAGATTACGTCGTACGAACTTATTAATATCTGCCACTTCATAAGTTCCTTCTGGTAAAGTAAGCACGATGTCATCAATGTAAAATTTATTGTTCGCTTCCGTTACATTGGGAATTGAAAATATGTATCAAAGTTTGTAAGACCAATAACGTATTCATGGTCATCATCGAGAACAATTGGTGGGTTGATGATTGCGGTGAGCGTAGATTCAGTTCCAGTTAAAGTAAATGTGTACATGTTCGGTGGTTGACGATAAACTAACAACTAGTCGTATTCGTAGTTGGGATGGGGTAATAAAAAGCAAATTCCTGAAACACTTGCAATATATGGTTTTAATTAAACACTTTTGTACAAAACAGTTAAAAATACACTAAAATCAAATAATATATAACGTTGTTAGAAACTTAACGGAGGACTATTTTGCAGTAAAAATTTCAATACGAAGTGTCCACAGGTAACAGTGTTAAGCGGTTGAAATTGTTCATAATTATAATAGAGAGTGCATGGTCCTGATGAGGTTAAGTATTTGACAAGTTCCCTCGGAGGTCGTAGATTACCAATGCTATCATAATAGACTGCCCTTGAACCATCTTTTTGTACGCGGTCCAATGAGTTCCACACCACGTGTAGTATCATGATTAAGAATACCACATTCTCGCCAACGAATTGTGTTTGGAAGTGAATTGCGCATGAATATTCCACGAAAGTGGGATATTGGTAAACGTTTTATGTATTTGTTCAAGTCAACATTGGTCAACGCTCGCATAGGTAGGTTTAACGAATGCGTTGAGTTTTTTTTCGTTGTCTTTGTTTACGCAAACCTTGCCCGTGTGTAAGAAAAGGCTTTAGGTACAGTCCATGTCCACGGCGATAAGGTTTCAAATAGAGACCCTTTCCAAGTGTCACTGCCTCTTGTGCCATATTATGTCGTTTTGCTTCATCTAATTGTTGTTGTCCAAGTTTAGCATCGTTGACAGCTTTTGCAATCCCAGCTGCTCCACCCGACAACGCTCCAATTGCGGAAAGGGCTGCAAAAATAGGTATCAAAGGTAGGAAACCACCAGTTTTGGGTACAGGGATTACACGTGGGATGCCACGAATTTCATCTGATATATCTTGAATCGGTGCCACTGCAAGTTTAGCAGTTTTAATAAGATCGGTCGGACGAACGTTTTTAATGCGTTCCCAAATGGTGCGAATTAAACGCTTGAATGGTATACCACTTCCTGTACGTAGACGCTGACCACGTCGTTTTCCTTTACACCTTATCGTTTTCTTGCGACAACCCATACCAAATTTAACTTTGGCATTCATTGCAGAACCAACAGCAAACGCAGCAAGTTTTTCACCTAACGAAGCGTCGGGTGCAGTACGACGTTTTGTGCTGTTTCGGCAAGACGTCGATCAGCTTGGTGTCGGGTTGTTAAGTCTGTAGAAAGATCGTAGGCGATGTCGTGTAGTTTGCAGGCTTCGTCTAAGGGATTACGACCTATATCACCACGCTCGAGGCGTTTCTGAAGCTTAGTACCCGGTCCACAAAAGCGATAGCCTGGTAAATGTAATTCTACCGGTAAACGATTGATAGCACTATTGAGTAACCCGTAACCACGATAGGATTTCATTAATCTTGTCAGTCGAAAGGTTTAAAGGAGACTGGTCATGCGTGTAGAATTACTCGCTTAAATGCTTACCATACTGCAATTACGTTTTAGTATATGGATAGAATGCGTCTGGTAAAGCAACAATTGGCGTTGCCAATTACGGACCACAACTGCAGCAACAACACTAACGTGCAAAAGCATGGACTACTATTACCATCAACAATACGGTGTATCATTACAGGTCCATCGAATTGTGGTAAAACTAATGTAGTCATCGGTCTCTTGAAACATCCGAATGGTGTACGTTTTGAAAACGTTTATCTCTACTCAAAATCCTTGTATCAACCAAAGTATCAACCTAGAGAGGTTATTACAACCAATAAAAGAAATAGGATATTTTGCGTTTAACAAATGGGATGCAATTGTTACTCCAGCGGAAGCAAAACCTAATTCGATATTTATTTTCGATGACGTGTCGTGCGATAAACAAAATGTAATGCGAGAATATTTTTCTTTAGGTCGACATAAGGCCATTGATTGTTTTACCTATGTCAGACCTATTCCAAAATACCTAAACAATTGATTAGAGACAATGCTAATGTCCTAGTGCTATTCAAACAAGACGAACTCAATTTAAAACACGTATACGCTGACCATGTAAACACGGATATGTCGTTTAACCGGTTTAAAGAATTGTGCGGCGTATGCTGGCGAGATCGGTATGGGTTCCTGGTGATCAATAAAGATGGCGATTTGCAGAACGGTCGCTACCGAAAAGGTTTTGACACCTATATATACTTATAAAGCACATAAATAGCAATCACTTCCTACCCGTTTCTAGACGATGGCAGACGACGTGGAAACCAAACGAGAACTCATAAAAGTACGAAAGGCAGTCGAGAGGAAATTACAAGCGCTAAAAGCAGGTGTGGTTGAAAAGTAGCTTGCATTAAATAAAGCCTGTGCACCTATTACAAAACGTTTACAAACACTTCAGACCGGTCTGCTGAAAGATATTAAACAGGAGTCCAAGATCGAAAGCCAGCACTGGTTACCACAACAACATGACGTACAATCTACTCCTAAAAGACGCCCTAAATTTCTCGATCAGGTGCGCAGTTCCACACCAATCGCCGCACCACCAATAGAGGGCATGGGAACACAATCCTCATAGCCCAGTCCAGTCTGTGGAGTCCACATTCGAAGAATCGGAGAGTAGCGGCAACACTCCAGAGACCCATACAGAGTACGAACGGTACCTAAACAGCGAAGAACATCAGACCTACTTACAACGATTCTTACCATCGGTAAGATACTATGTCGATAATCTGTTTTCCAACTTTACTGGTATTTATAACAATGACACGGAGCACTTGCGCAGGGATAAAGTACGTTATAATCCGGAGACAGGAAAATTAATGATTGGTGATTCGGACATTATCTTCGGGATTGGTGAAAAGGTGTGTAGAACGATTTTGCTACAACGGTAGCAAAGGGTTGTACGAGCAACTGTTCCTTCTCAATCCTTTGGGTAAATTCTCACTTAAAGAAATTAACGATTATGCGGACATTAAAAAGAAGTAATGCAATGTATAGCTTACGACAGCAAACTATAAACCCGAGTGGTCGTGGTCTACTCATGGATTATAACGAGAAGCCACTAGAGTATGTATACTTTGATGATCCCAACGAACTGTGCGAACGGCTCAAGCTTCTGGTCGCCTCGCAAGATGCAGGTAACACCGGTCACACCAACGAAATTACATCGATTATGGAAGAATTACGCGAATTGCGTATAATAGCGTAGATTGTGCGACTTGTTATTCATTATCACGATGGTTATCGACAAGTTTGGACATGCGTCTGACTGTGCTTCATATATTTCTTATGATGATTACTACGATTTTGACAACATGAGATTAGCGCGCGTCGCTACACCACAAGAAGATGATGATGCAGTCACGAAAGCGTACTTAGAATCGCGGTTAGCAACGCTACACCAGCAAGAGGGCGAACCAACGCTTGGAAGTGGTTCCACTATTCAGCAGTATATAGACACGCTTGTGAAGGAGACAACAAACAGTATGATAACACAATTCTCGAGCGAGTATGTTACAAGATCAGACTTTAACCATTTTGAAGAGATGATGCGTAACCTTGTTCCAGCCACTGTGAACGCTAATGTTGCACAAATCGTAACCAAACGGATAGATGATTCTATGAATAGCATATATAAGACATTAGACGCTGCTATTCAACAAGTGAAAGCACAATTTAGAATAGACATTGCACGAATTCAAGCAGATATTCAACAGTTGCAAGAGAAACTTAAAACGCACGCATATAGCCGTCAACCATACACACACACACATATTAGCAATATGTCTGTAAAGGAGCAAATCGTCCACGAGTTACATAAGCCTGCTCGCATTAACTTTCCAAGAAGACATGTAATCACAAAAGGATTAAACGAGCTGTTTCAAGCCGATTTGGTGGAAATGATCCCATATGCAAAGATAAATAAAGATTTAGATACATTCTAGTTGTTATCGATGTATTTTCTAAATACTTATGGGCCGTACCGGTTAAGCGCAAGACGGGTAAGGCTGTTTCAAACGCTTTTCAATCAATTTTCAACAAAGACCATCGTATTCCACGGTACATTCAAACGGATTTGGGAAAAGAATTTTATAATTCAACATTTAAGGCTTTAATGGAAAAATATGAGATTACACATTATAGTGTGTACAGCAATAAAAAGCTTGCGTAGTAGAACGCGTTAATCGTACCTTAAAGTCAAAAATGTGGAAACAATTTAGTTTGAATGGTTCGTATCGATGGCTGAATATACTATCCTCACTCGTGACTGCATATAACAACACCAAACATCGAACAATCGGCATGCGACCTGTAGATGTGACAAAACGCAATGAACGCAAACTTTTCAATACAGTGTACAGTACGATCAAAACAGTTAACTTAAAGAGTAAAAAATTTTCTGTTGGGGATCATGTTCGCATTAGTAAACATAGAGGCCAATTTACCAAGGGATACACACCAAATTGGTCTAACGAAATTTTTACGGTGTACAAAGTGCATTTGACTAATCCTTTAACGTACCTATTGCGCGATAGTCGAGGACAACCAATATTAGGCGGCTTCTATGCAGAAGAACTTCAACGAACACACTATCCGGATGTATATTTAGTGGAAAAAGTATTGAAGAGTTAAAATCAAGTATATGTGAAATGGTTAAATTTAGATTCTAGCCATAATAGTTGGATATCCAAAATCATATTTTGTAGATTTGCTGTTACGTGTTTGTTTACCATCATATGTCATTCATCAATAAACATTTTTTACTGTTATATGATTTATTATAGCGACACACACACACACACCACACACAAATTACATCTATGTACTACTAATTACTACACTAGTTCTACGTCAAGAAAGTTGTTTATAATTCCTCATGCCCGAAGCGCAAAACGTTGATGTAGGTTGATTTTCGCTGTTTTGGTTGAACTTGAGTATTTTGATGTCCGTGAATATGTGTAAATAACAAGCAGGTAAAAACACATTACCTTCTCAGCTAACAATTTCTCCCGTACTTGACCAACACTCGAGGTATATATATTCATTGTAAAAGGTATGCGACACGTACAATAGCATCCTCCATTATATCTAATAAGTGCTATCTATAGCGCATCAGCTAAGACTACCAAGATGACATGATTTACATACAAAAATAGTATTAAACTAAAACAATAACTTTAATAGCATATACACTTTTTTATAATCATCTATACTATTTGATGGCCATTTTCCCGAATCCGGACCACACGTCCATCCTGGTTGCTGTTTTGAGCCCTCCATTGCCAAATTCTTGAGGAGCCAGTTATATGTTGTTCTATGAGGGCCAACTACATTAGGTTGGTACTTATAATTTACCTTATACTTTAAAATTAACTTCAATACTTTTCTAATACCATAGGTTGTGCGAAATATACAACATCTACAATCATATCGTCAATCGCTGTGACCAGTGATTTATAGTTGCATTTTATATTCATGATAGGAAATGCCTTCGTACTCAATACAGCTCGGTTGGTTAGTAATTCTTCAAGAAAATATACATCGCTCAAACTATAATTACTCTCTATTGCGTCTAGTACACCGCGCACCTGATGACATTTTAACTCTGTTTTACCGTTGCAAGCATCAATGAAGTTTAATACAAATTGATCGCACCTACTCTGTTGATTAAACAGCATGTCCATTACATCAATGGATGTATCATTGGTCAGCGTTAGCCATTTGAAGGCTTTAAAGGAACATGAACACCTACTCTGAACAGTATACGTTTGATTTTGTCTACATCATTCAATACTATGGCATGTTTCAGATGTTGGTGTAAAATGCGTTGTTCACTCTCGAACAAATCGTACAGTACATTGTCCATGTTAACTTGAAAACTTCGCACCACTATCGTCACTATCGTTGTTGTTCCACTCACTGCGAGATCTATCCAAGTACCTAGCTTTTATGGCACATTCATCAAAATAGGTAATGCTAAAGTGTTGTGATACTGAGCATCACCTAGTTATTCGTCTGATAAACCCCCCACTAGTTTTTGTAACAGCATTAACAAATCAACAACCTCGAGATGATCTCTGGCAAGGCGACTCTGTTTAATTTGAGCAATATATTTAAGGAAAATCCAATTAGAGGTGTGTTGGTGGTGATAGATTGTTATTCAAATTATCTATGGGAATATCCTTCACTTTTAACGAAGGATGCATGCCCGGTAAATTGCAAATTAATCAAAAGAGCATAACGTTAATCATTACTCTACATACAGCACAAAAAGCTGTCATAGCCATGCGAGAAATATGTTGCCTGATAAATACTCCCTTTATGATTGTTGTGGTTTTGACAATTTTGACAACGATCCTAGGTCATGGATCGAAACGTAAAGAAAATGATTTTAAAAACTATGAGTGGTTTAATTCCCAACGAAGATTAAGAAAAAGGTTGCCTGATGTCGTTAAATCTATATATATACCAATGTTTAATACCTTGAAAGTAATAGGAAAATAAAATTTAAAGTTGTCAACCATGTTCGGGTGGTAATGTTGATTCGGTCATTGATACCTACTGCAAGTTAAAACAAGTCGTATACAATGATGAAAAGTTTTTTGAAACTAACTAAATGTGATCTTGAATACATGCTTTGTAAAAGCGATATAGTTCAGATTCTGCTACGATTCTTCAACAGACGGCGATAACAATAAAAACTATGTTTAAATTAATTTTTAATAACGACTTAACATTGCGTAATTCTATTAAAATGATTTGAAATATAACGGTATTATTTTTATTGTTTAGCATCAATTTAATAACATTTGCTGATATAAGATGAAAATTGTGAATTTTGGTAATTGACAATTATGCTAAAATGTTTTGAAGTTACCTTGTTGCCATATGTTCCATTTAACAGAATTAAAACTCAGATATATTATAGACATTCTTGCAATTATTTACCATATGTGTATATATTTCTCTTGACAATAATTATTAATTTAAGAATAACTTATTGAATTAAAGTAGGTTATTTATAAGCACTAAATTCTACAATAATTAAAACGAGTTTGAAAATAAAAATGTATTGACAACGTAGCTATACTTGTAATTTATTCTGCCAGGATCAACAAAATATAATGCAAAATAGTTGTTTTAGGTATAAACCAGAACCATATAATTTACATATGGGGATATGTTGTTATAATTATACTATAAATAGCACAATCGCCGAGGTCATTAACTACCATGCACTTTACTGAACGCGGTTGTTAAAGGGCGTTATATGAACGTTTTTGCAAAGAAATAAGTAATATTTATCTCAGTTTGCGAAATGTTGAAACGTTTAGATCCGTAAGTTATGCATATCTTTTAGAAAACATATTTGCTTTTATGGACAAATTTTTGCTTTACATTCCTTAACTTTAATAATTTCACTAATCATGTTTACAGAGTCTTTTAAATAATAATATCCTTTGAACATACTATCATCTGGAATACAAATTTTGTTATACCTATATCTAGTACTAATTATAATTAGTGTCTCTAGCACTGTAAAATTTAACTAGAATAAATAATTCACAATCTTTTATAGTGTTTAATTAAATCGGTCTTTTAACAACAAAAGAGGTATTTTGCAAATTGCAAATTATTATTACCATGCTTGTAGCAATAAATATTACATAATAAATTGCTGGTTATTCACCTAACAATAAAATTTTACACTAAGAATATATAATTGGTGTATGCTGGGTTGCCTGCCATAGATATGCATATATTTTTAGAATTCAATTAAATTTAAGTACACGTAGGTAAATGTGTGAAAGTTACTTTACATTTCAGTATTCAGCTGTATTGTAAATAGTTATTGATATTGTATTGAAAAACGACACCCAGTATTGTCAGCTGTGTAAAAATGTTTTGTTTCGGCAGTGAATCAATCAAACTGTATGAAAATATATGAACTCATTAGCATGTAAATAAAATAAGCTGGTAAGTGAAACTAATATAAATAAAACATTCAAATTTTGTGTGTTTCTTTTTAAAATTATATATTTAATACAAAAATATTTTTTAAAATTCTCGGGAGATTCTTCAACACGTGCACGTTTTTGCTTAACCTAAAATCTCCGAAGTATTCAATCACCTAATGCGTGCAAAGCCTCCGTTCAGAACGCCTTATGGAGTACCATTCCGCATTTGAGAATGAGTACATCCCATCCAAATTCTTCACCACGTTTTAAATAACGACATTATTTGCATATATTTAAAGGTTATATAGATCCGGGTACGAGTTCAGAACGAGTGACCTGTCTTAACATGTTTTTTGCACACACCCAATATTTTAAATTAAAACCATTATAAAATACGAGTCGAATAATTTCTCCTATTCTTTTGATATTTAATACAAAATAATGGGGCAGAGCCCCGTTTAGGGCACGTTTAGAAGCTCCCTTCCCCACCATTCATCATTTTGAAAGTGATTATGTCATCCACCACATTTCCTATTTTGCTTAACCTAAAATCTCTCTTTAATTAACTAAAGCAACGAGAATAAAAACAATGACGAAGCTCTAAAGATCACCGCTAAATTTTCACTACATGCACGTTTTGCATAACCTATAAATTTTTATCACGTTTGTGCAATTAAACGAGTTATATATATACAATGTCTAATACGTCATCTACATACAATCACCAAACCGCTAAAAGTAAAGAATTTTTATTGCCACATAAATTAAATGTATAATTACATTTAAATATTTAAATATATTCAAATTGCTAAAATGTAAGCAAGAACACCTCTTGATATAAGATCAAATTAATTTTTTATTTGAGAGTCAAATAAATCGTTATGAAAGGTGGTATAATTTGCATACCAAGACGGAAATAGTCTTAACATGTTTTTGCAAACACACCTTATGTTAATTAAATCCATTATATTAAAAGTTGAATGATTTGCATATATATTACCAGAGAGCTATAATTTCAATAAAAAAACACGAGGTTATATTCGACTGCGAATTCTTGTTATTTTATCGTGACATTGAAATTGGTATAATTTGCATATATTTTAAATTCATACGGGTATAATTAAAAGATTATATGTTAGATCCGACTGCAAGTTCAGTGTACTTGTATAAATTATTTTGGGATGATGTAACCAAAAGGAATATACGACATACCTGTCTTGAAATGTTTTTGCAACACACCTTATGTTAATTAAATACATTATATTAAAAGTCGAATGTCGACGTGATTTACATATATATTGCCAGATAAAAACACGTTGTTATATTCGACTGCATGCAAATTCTTAGTATTTTATCGCGACATTGAAATTGCGAGATGTGAACGACTTCTTTTTACAAGATTTTACCTGCAAACGTTTAAAATTTGACCTCCATCATATAACATTTCGTATATTTTCTCAATTTTATTTGCTACTTCGTACAAAACGCAGCTTATGAGGAGAGCTAAAACACTCTTTACCACTTGCACGCGTTTGCCTAATATTAAAAATTCTTCACAGCGGCGTTTTAATTTTAGCTTAACCTAACCCAGAAAAATACGAACCAACACGTGAACTCCATTTTCTACACACACAACATTTTTAAAATTTAATATTTAATATTTAACGTCGGGAACGCTGCTAAAAAAATTTCTTAAGAAAATATCTCCACCCCAGCGCACGCGCACCACCCCACGACAAAATCTAACGACCCCGCCGAACGCACACCCCAAAGACCTAACGACCCCCGACGCAACAAATTTACACACAAAGACAATTTTGTTCTCAAAGCGGCGTATACATATCTTGCTGCACGTTTTGTTTCCCAAAGCGGCTTAGCTGTTCATATTGTTCTCGAACCGGCGTATACATATCTTGCTGTGGATCTCTGTTGCCAAACCGGCTTAGCTACCCTACTATTCTTTGTTCAGTTCTCTTACGTTTAAGGTGTAAAAGCATACGGATTCAGTAGAATGTGTATTGTAATTTCACTTTGTAATTTGCAATAAATTCAATTTGTTGTTCATTGTTATTGTTTATCGACACAAATAATACATGGTCCTTCAAGCCGGAAGGTCTTTTACAATTACAATGGGGTTAATCAGTCCAAGAGGAGCGTGAATATCAGGCACCTGCGGCTTAATGTAAGTCTTTTTCATATTACTCATCTCATTATACTCACAAAGCTAATTTTATTATTGCTTCAACTTGAATTGTATGTGTATCGTTGTATATACAAATATTTTGCACGTAATAATTAATTTAAAAATCGATTTCTTATAATATTATTACCTATACAATCACAATTACATTATTGCATTTACACAATCAATCAGGTTAAAGTATATCTAATTAATTGTAATGGACGATAAGCAGTTAACCACAAAACGCGCTCAGATTAAAGCAACATTCACATGTTTCACAAAGTTTTTTGAAAAATGTGTATCTGATAAAAGTGATAAAAATATTTTACAATTCGAATAGCGTTTAGATCAAGCACTTCCTATTTTAGAACAATTTAATAATATTCTAAGCGCGTTGAACTATTAGATGAAAAAGAAGCAGAAAGTTATGAACGGCAAAAATTTGAAGATCAATTTTACGGTATTATTTCAAACGCAAAGCGTTTAATTTCACAATATTAGAGTAATTCATCAATGATCGATCATTAGGGAAACAAATGTAAACGAAATATTAACGTGCAATAATGCAGATAAAATAAACTTTTCCCATTTAAATGCTAATATTCGATTTCTGGTCTTAGAATTATCAAAATTCTATGGTGATAATGATAAGTGGGGCCAGTTCCGAGATATGTTTACATCATTAGCATACCATAATACGGCTTTAGATAATATAAAAAAAATTCTTTTACCTTTTAAACTGTGTTAAGGGCGACGTTGCTACGGTTATCGAAAGCATTGAAGTAACTAACAAAAAATTACGAAAAGTGTGGCACCTACTAGCATCTCGCTATCAAAATAAATAAATTGTAATTAAAAATCACGTTGGAGTATTGTTCAAATTGTCCCATGGTTAACAATAACGCTCACTCAAGTCTCCGTAAATTAACTGACTCTATTCAAAAGCACATTAGATCATTAAAAACTTAAGCGAACCTGTAGAAAGCTGGATACCTTATTATTCTATTTAATATCGAAAAAATTAGACCCGACCACTACTCAGCATTGGTGATTGCATGTTATTTATAGTACTACAAATAATCGACAAATGAGAATGGACGATTTGACTGGATTCCTTAAATGGCATTGTAGATTATTAGAAGTCATTGGAAGCGATAAGGAAAAAAAATCAATTAATAAAATATTTCAAGGGCCATATAGTTGCTTGCGGGGTAACTAAGTCTCTTTTGTGTGCAAATCGCGAGGTTACAAAAGGCGTAAAAAACGCCATAATACACTTTAGCATCGGGACAATGACATACCAGTTAAACATGATGAAATCAAGTTTGTAATACCTCAATATCAAAGATTAATCCTACCCGATCTGCAGCATCGACAACCACACAGGTCATTATTGCAAAAATTACGATCGACAAATTTTATTATCAATAGCCATTTTCTTAATCAAGCATTCAACTAATTAATGGCACGAATGTAGAGTATTACTAGACAGTGGCAGTCTTCATCACACGCCAACTACACGAGCATTAAATTTGCCATCAATTAACAAAAACGCACTTATTGTAAGTGTTGGTATAGTTAAATTTATTTAAGAAAAGCCTGCCATTATGCGCACACGGCTAAAACGGTGTCAGATTAGTCCATTGTTTATAAATAGTCGAGTTCGTACAGCATTATGAGGCGCCGTTTGTGTCTATAATAAATACCGAAATATATATATTTTTTCTAATATATATGTAAAATATTTTGTAATATATATTTTTTTCAAATATATATATTTTTAAAATATATATATATATATATATATATATATATTTAAAAATATATATATATATATATATATATATATTTAAAATATATATATATATATATATATATATATATTTTAATTAAATCTCTTGGAATTTGGTCATTTTCTTAGTTATATGGTGTTTGTTGTGATGAAATAAAATTGCTCAATCAATCATTTTAATTCACTACATATGACGCGTTTCGGTTTTCCATTTTTAAATATGTTTCTAAAAATACTATTACACACTTTACTATTAATAAAAATCTAGATTTATATATACCTTAAGTTAACAATATAAAAATGTTTTTAAAACTATATTATTTTACATTTTCACTAATACCTAACCTTAACTTATCTGACTACATCTGTCATTCAACTTAACCTTTAAATATCTTAATTATCACTGAGTAGAAACTAAACTAGATACTATAAATTATAATATGTAGCAGATGGTACATGAGAATATTTCTACTAGTTTTTTGTTGGTTTATTTGTGGTGAATTAAGTTGTGGTATATATTGCAAAAATCATCTTGGTCATTTTTTGAATTTATGGCATTTGGGTTTTTTTGGATTTGTATTGTTTCTAAAAGGTTTTTTTTCTTATCATTAACTGCGGTACTCAGGATACAGACATTTTCGAAGTCAAACTGATGAACTTTTTCAATGGCGTGTACTGCAAGGGCAGTTGCTCTTTTATTAGAAGTTTTTATTGTATATTTATGTTCATATATGCGTTTATGTAAGTACTGTTTTGAATTTCCAATGTATAGCCCCATGCAATCCGAGCAATTAATCTTATAAATTGTGTGTGTTCTGTTTTTTTGGTCTGCTTTAGGTTTGAGTTGGGTATAGAAATTTTTTGTTGAATTGTTTGGTTTGTGTGCGACGTGTATATCATATGCCATTAGACATTTTTTATTTTTTCTGAAAGTCCGGGTGTATACTCCATTGCAATCCTATTTTCATTTGTATGTGATTTTTTAGTGCCTTCATTGTTATAAATTTTATCTACTTTATCTTTAATGGTTTGTTTTACGAATGATGTAGGATAACCATTATTTTTAAGTGTTTTTTTAACTATTTTTATATTTTTAGGTCTGAAATCATTATGTGATAGTATTATCGCACGTTCGACAAGGTTGTTTACGACATTTTTCTTATATTGTATTGGTGCATTCGATTGGAAATTTAAATATCTGCCAGTCCACGTGGTTTTCCTGTACCAGTCTGTTGTTATTTTGCCTGCTGTGTTGTATTTGACGAGTGTGTCTAGGAATGGTATAGATTTGTTTATTTCTCTTTCGTACGTGAATTGTAGGCGTGGATGAAATCCATTAAATGCATTCATTGTTTCATCAATTTTATTTTCAGGTAGACATATGATACAGGCATCAACAAATCTTTTGTAGAAGGCGGGCTTAAATTTTAATTGGTCAATAGCATTGTTTTCAAGTTCTTCTAGTACCATATTTGCGATGGTGGCTGATATTGGAGAGCCCATCGCAGTACCAAATATTTGCACATAGATATTGCTCTCAAATTTGAAATATGAAGCATCTAGACATGTTGTAATCCCTTTTATGAATTCTTCCATTGGCAAAGTTGTGAACGGTGTTATTATGTTCCATTTCTTTTTTATTATATTTATTACCAGGTCTGTCGGAACGTTGGTAAATAATGATTTTACGTCAATTGAAATTATGATGTGGTCACTTGGTACTGTTTGTTTGATTAGAAATTTTTGGAAATCCCAACTATCTTTTATGGAATAATTTGTGTTTCCTATGATATTTTTGAGTGTTGCTGTTAAAAATTTTGCTAGATTGTAAGTGGGCGTGTTTCTTGTGCTCACAATGGGTCGTAGTGGGATGTTTAGTTTGTGTAACTTGGGTAATCCATATATATACGGTGCATGTCCATTGTGGCATATTAATTGATTTTTAATTGTGTTATAAAATTCTTTTTGAACCAATGATTTACTAGTGTGTTTATAGTGTTTTGTAATTGTAACGTTGGGTCTATTTTTTTATTTAGATATGTGGTGTTATCATTAAGCATTTCATTCATTTTAAAAATATATTCATTCTTATTCATTAAAACTGTTGCCTTGCTTTTATCTGCTTGTAGGACATATATGTCTTTGTTATTCATTAAGAATTCTTTAGTTTTCTTTAGACTGTGATTTTCGAGGTTGGTGTTTGTGTTTTTAATACGGTTGTTCTCCTTTTTGCGGTGGTTTGTTAACATATTACAAATTTTATTTCGAACTTCAAACTTTTCTTCTGTGGTTTTTGTTTTTATTCCTATTTCTACGTTTGCTATAATGTCTTCATAATTAGTTTTTGGTAGACTGGTTGAACATTTTTTACCTAAACTTAATACAATAAATGTTCTTCTAGGCGCAGGCATATTATATCATCTTCTTGGTTCACGTCAAATAAAGCTCGCATACGACTTGTCGGTATAACAAGAAACTTATTTAGGATGGGTATTATCCGGGCTCTTATCAAGCAATTCATCTAAAACGTATAATTTAATATGCAGTCTATCAACAAAAAAATCTTTCGAAGATTCCGTTGAACGAGTCAAAGAGGTTTAATCAAATACAAATTCTTATTCAAAAGAGGAACAGCGATGTTAAGATCTTTTTTCAAAAACCGTGAAGCACGATATAAATGTACATTTTTACCAATACGAGAGAATTCAAAAATTGTAGGACATTCACAAAAAAACGCACTGAAACAGTTCTATTCTGTAGAACGCTAATTTCACAAAATATAGAATTTAAAAAGGATTATGTGGTATTCATGAAAGAATACGAATTATTAGGTCATGTGACCAAATTTGAACAAACAAAAGTCAACAATCTCAGCACTTCATCATGGCATTGCGCGTCGTGTTGGAGTGGTGTATCATTAAATGACATTTTATTGATATGACAAAATATTCAAAATGACCTGTGTTACATGTTGATGCGATTTAGAAAGCACAATTTTGTGCTCACCGCCAACATCGCAAAAATTAACAGACAAATTAACGTAACCCAATTGCAACCTGATTTAAAGCGAATTGTCTGGAGAAACAATTCCAATGTTGAGGTACGACATTATCGTTTTGACACCGTCACTTAATCATGTGCCATTCTTAGCCATTCGAAGTTTGCACCAGATAGCATTAAAAAATCAAAGCAGTTATGCTAATGTATGTAACGTGATTTGCAATAACATATACGTGGACGATTTATTAACCGGAAGCGACACTATTTGTTATACTAACAAGATAAGCTTTATTCAACTAAAATTCCAATACATGTTTACATTAATCTCTGACAGCTAATAAATTATGACAGAAACTAAAACACAAAAGCTATAAGAAAATGACCAGGTCAATAATCATTATTCGCATTTATCACATTTTCCCCTTATTGCAAGAAGCAAACATAGTCGTCGAAGTATTCAGGCGACTGACGTACTCGCATAGAACGCCTGGGGTACGTCATCTGCAGGCGGCTCCGTGGAGTAGTTGGTATGTGTGTGACTACTACGCCCAAGAACCCGGGTTTGAATCCCGACACGGTCCGCTGGAAAAAAGTTAGGCGAGCATTTTTCACAATAATACGCCCTCGTTCGGATGAGAAGTAAAATGGAGGTCCCGTGTGTGAGTGTTGTCACGCACGTTAAACATCCCTACCGTGCTTGGAACAGTAAAGGTTCGGCAAAATTCAAAAATTTTCAGGTAAAAGAAAATCGCTTCCTGGCCAATGTAGCACCTTCGGGTGGAGCATTGGAAAATCACGTCATCAGCTAGTTCTTGAACGACCGAATTCGGAAGACTAAGGTCTTCAAAGACATCTGGAGCTTGTTCGGGACTGTTCAAAAGAAGGGTGCTTGTTAGCTCCAGCATCGTTTCTAGCGGTGTCATATGGAGATATTCCATCAATGTTTTTGGAAACCAAGCGGCTATTCGAGATCGTCATTTTTCGACCGTCGGGAAGTTTTAAATAAGAATAATTGAGATTGGCGTCTAATGGCTCCGCTTGGTCTACAAAGGGTTGGCATTTAAAGGTTCTAGCAAATCCCTTTATGTATTTTGGACCAGGAGTCGTCAACCATGTAACCAGGTAAAGATTCCCTGTTTGCAGACCTTTTAGGATGTATAAATATACGCTCGTGAGGCGTACCATTTATCTAAGTAAATAATAGGGAGCGTATAGAGTGTAGGGAATCCGGCAGCACGCTTTCCCACATAGTTATTAATAAGTTTTTATCTCTCAGTGCTAGTTCAACGGTTCTCCAAACAGTGCCATTCGATCGTTTGACTTAACCATTATCGCGAGGGTTATACGGTGTTGTCCTGCTAGTGGCGATTTTTTTTCTTAGCAGAAATTCTTTTAATTCAGCAGACATAGAATAGCTCCCTCTGTCTGATTGCACGAACGAAGGAGTTCTAAAAATATAAAACAAATCATTCATATGTCTGATAACATTTTTAGCGCTTAGATCCACACATGGAAATGCAAAGGGAAAACGATAAAATTCATCAATTATAATCAATAAATAACGAATTCGCGATGCACTAGGAAGTGGTTTTTTAAAGTCGATATTTATTCTCTCAAAAAGTTTGGTAGCTTTAATTAGTGTCCCTACACCCTTATAGAACCTTGGTTTTACAGCTTGACAGGTAGGACAGAAATTTGTTATTTGTTTTATCTGTTCTGTAAAATAGAGGAGATTCTTCATTCTGACCCAGTCAAGCGTGCGTGTCACGCTAGGGTGACAGAGTGATCGGTGTAGGTTTATGAGGGTATTGTCTGGTGTTACATTAGCACACCCTTGAAAACGTGTCGGCAGAACAGTTCTCAACTCCCGGTCGGTATACTATATCGTAATCGAAAAAAGAGAGCTTCAATCATCATCTAGCTATTTTTTCGTCCTAATATTGAACAAACTTTTTTTAATGTAACTATAATTGACAGCTTATTCTTATAATGCCCCCTGTACCACCATCCCAGTGTTCAACCACCAACCGAAGCCATACCAGGGAGTCGACCACCGCTTTCTGCAAACACAAGATCCACGGCGAAAACCTCCGTTCGTAGAAAGTGAAAATGAGTACGAGTCAGATGAAACCAGTTCGAGCGAAGAAGAGGACGGGACAGATGACGTTCATATATAAGATAACGAACAAAACACCGATCAAATTAATCAGGGTGAGATACTGTTGTGGGGTGTCACTATTTTCAATGACTTTCCATTTTTGGGTATTCCTGGTCTCCAAGTAAATTCATCATCACATGTGCCTAATAATTTTTTAGTTTTTTTCTTACGGATGACCTTCTCAAAAATATAGTAATGCAAATCAACAGTTATGCTGAAGAATTGTTCCTAAGCAAACAAACAAATGAAAAATCCGGAATAACCGACTGGAAGCCTTTGACAGTTGCAACATTAGAGGTTTTTTTGGGATTGTGGCTTCACATGGACGACATACAAATAAACCGCTGCAGGATTACTGGAAAACCGACGAGTTGTATAACCTTCCTTGTTTTAGAAATTATATCAGTAGAAACCGTTTCTTAACAATTTTAAGATGCCTACATTTTTCTAAAACCCCGGAAATAGGCGACTTAGGATATGCGACCGATTGTCGAAGATAAGATGGCTTCAAGACTTTTTTAACCAAAGAAGAGATGAAATTTACTATCCAAATAAAGAACTTTCATTAGATGAGTCAATGATACTTTGTGGAGGTAGACCGATGTTCCGTCAATATATTAAAAATAGAAAACACAAATTTGGAGTGAAGCTTTATATTTTATCGGAACCTAGTGGACTTGTCTTGAAAGTTATGATATATACCGGGAATGAAAAGGATATGCAGGAAAAATTAGGACATTCAGCAACTGTTGTTTTAAGATTTGTAAAAAAATATATTGAAAACGGACACTTAATTTTCATTGACAGCTACTACAATAGTATTTCTTTGTATAAAGAATTACTTTGAAAAAAAACGTATGTTACAGGAACTATAAGACAAATTAGAAAAGGAAATCCGCGTGAAGTTACTTCTAAAAAACTAAATAAAGGTAAAGCTACAACAAAATACTCTGGTGGAGTTGGAGTTGGAAAGTGGTGTGAGAAAAGAGAAGTTTTATTTATTTCAACAAAGTTTAGTGGTGAATTAATGAATATACTGTATAGGACGGTAAATGCGGAAACGATGTAGAGTATACTATTACAATAAAATCAGAAAGAATACACCATTTTTCTGTTCGGATTGTCCAGACCTACCAGGACTCTGGAACTGTTTTCGATTGTATCATAATAAAAAATAAGTTACTTTGTTTTTTTATGTTTTTTTACATTTAGTGATTTGTTATGTATTTATAGCAAATATTATTTCAAGTTTAGTTTGCTCGTATTATTTTCTTTTCTTTTATTATTTTAAGATCATTACTTGAGTTTGTTTACATATTTGTACAGTAAATTGACGAATATGAATTATTACAATAAATGAAAGTTTTTACGTGCATTTTATGTATATTTCTCATCAAAAAGAAATTTTAATTTCGGACTCAGGTGTTATATCATTAGCTCTAATTGAAAAACAGACCTCAGAAGCCGGTAACTCGACCCTTGAGTCGCACTAGTTTTGGGTATAAAAGTTTACTAAAAAAATTATTAATAATAAAGGAAACACTAACAAATACATTTCAGTAAATTTAAACTAAATAAAAATGTTGGCTATTCTGTAAGACCCAAAACCTCGTTTAGGCAGTCAACGCGTTAAGCACACAAACGGCGCGAATTGAGTATATATTCTATCTGACAGAGCAGAGTAGAAAGAAAATTCTTCGAAGGTTAGTCGAAGTAATTGCGACTTTACTACTTAACGCCTGCTTCAAATAACCCGTTGATATGCGAACCAGAAGGGTGACTAAAATATCTAAGAAATTACAGGGTTTCTTAAACTTGTTTTGTAAATGTAAGAAATCGATTATTTGTCACAACAAGGTTGGTGCCGTTATCACTATAGCACTGTTGAAAGCTCTTGCCTAAGTTCTAAGTGTATGGCTTTCGTAACAATGCCTGCGACACCACACGTAAAATTTAGAAACTCTTGCGCTTTGAGATCTGTATATTGTAACAAAAATTGACCACAAAAATCGATGGCAACGTGGGAATAAGGTTTTAGTTGAGAAATTCTGGAAGTAGTCAGATCTTCTGTGGGGGGAGGAGCATGAATTTTCGACGGACCTAGAAACAACGCATGTAATAAGAAAAGCGTATTTTGAATGGTGTTTCTGGCTAACAAAATTCATTACTGTTGTAACAGTAAATTATTTATTGTTTTCAACCCTGGAGCAAATATTGCTTATGGGTATGTTCGATAAGGACTGATTGTGAATACTTTGAGAATAATGTTTGTAAAAACCGAAGATAGCACATGTTTTATAAGGCACATTAAACACTCATATACTCCCAAATTGTTTCTAAGGACCATTTTTAAAATTAATCGGAACGCAAAAGCAGTAGAAAGAATTTCTTAAATTTTTTGAAGTAACGAATACTTTTCAAGAAGATGTTGGAAAATATTATTGCCTCCCAATATATTAAACACGAATCGTTTTCATTCTTTTGCGTTCTCGTCTACGTCAGCTGGCGGAATAGTAAAATAATCAATGTATCCCTATTCACTATGATGTAAGAAAGGAAATGAAGTACCATTTCACCACATTTCATAACATAATAATTCCAAGAAAAATATTCTTTAAGAAGCGCAGGTTAAAGTAATATATCGCCACGTAGCAGAAAGAAGAATATTTTTAATATGACATCCTGTTGACCACAAAGGTTTCTGTAGGTGGCTTTGTGGCTTGTTGGTTTGTGTGTGACTGCTAAGTCGAAAGCCTCGGGTTTTATTCACGACACGGGTCGCTTGAAAAATGTTAGGCGAGCATTTTTCACAAAAATGCGCCCTCGTTTGGATGGAAGCTAAAATGTAGGTCTCGTGCGTGAGTATAATCACGTACATTAAAGATCTCTACCTTGCTAGGAACAGTAAGGGTTAGTCAAAATTTAAAATTTCTACGTAAAAAGTTCGCTTCTTGGCCAATGTAGTACCTTCGGGTGGATCATCGCAAAGTCAAATATAGTGACCTCAAAGATTTTCCACCGGTTAGGGCGCGACCTCAACCACGAACGAACAACTTATGAGTCAGACCACGAAGTAACTTCATCGAAAATAATTCGTCGCGAATAATTGTTTTGTACATATGAAATAAGATCTGTTAAACGTTTGGCTGCAGTAAGTTCAAGTTTACAAATAGACGAAAATGTTAATGGTGCCACTTTTTTTTTGGTACAAACCAGAAAAAATGAATTTTTGTTGTTAGTTTCAACTCGATAATAAGCTGCTGCGGGGTAACCAATTGTTGAGGCGTCGCATAAACCATATAGTTCCGATAATTATGTATTGAAATATGTCGAAGAAGGGTATGGTTAGAAAGTTTTCGAAGTTCAGCCTTTAGTAGACACCGATAATCCATGATGTCTAATTCGGGAGTATCGTTCCAATCTACTTTTGAAGCCCACAGAAGTTGTCTAATGTATTTCGCAGAAAAAAGGACAGGGCACAGAAAACCGAATGGATTAAAAGTTCTTCATATGTCTGAAAGGGTACTACTTTTGGTAAAAGGTCTATCATTATTTTGGTATCGGGATGAAAAAAAAATTGGAATTTGCTTGCTATTAGAGACATGGAACTTCTAAGTTGTGGGGTTTCTCTTATCGAAG
The DNA here is from genome assembly GCA_036346225.1 of Platerodrilus igneus. Taxonomy (NCBI): domain Eukaryota; kingdom Metazoa; phylum Arthropoda; class Insecta; order Coleoptera; family Lycidae; genus Platerodrilus; species Platerodrilus igneus. The sequence continues at coordinate 1,933,039 of JARFIW010001700.1, forward strand.
GTTAAAGGCATTTGATGATCGGAATTTGGGACTGTAGTCAGCAATTCTGATGAATTACTTATAACAGTACAAACAAAGGTAAAGGTACTGTAGATAATCGCTTAGACGGCATATTAGGTATCACAGAAATTTATAAATAAAATAAACTACTTTCTAATTAAGTAATAATGTAGTGCAGCAAGTTGGTTAACCAATAATTATACTTAATCTTGGGGTTGTACAGCTCGTGGATGCTCAAAACCTTTTCTAGACCAATTTCATTGGCGAGTTCGTTTGTTTTTAACAACAAAAACGGGAACAGGCAAGATAATAACGGTAAGGACTTGGTATAAGGAAAGACAAACAAACACGCTACTACATCTTGTAATGTACTCTAGCACAAGCGAGTAACGAAACGATAGTCAAGACACGAATAATTCCGGCGGCTGCTTTTCCCGCAACCTGTAAACTACTAATTTTCTTCATTCGTCGTTACAATTGGTTAGGAAGGCGACATATGTCTAAGGCGAACCCTTAAAACTGTCCTTACTACAAGCATACATGATAATAAAGCTGTTTCTAAATGATATCGAAGATAATTCAATTTACACGATCTATTTTCCAATTATTTCACAAACGTGTGTAATACCCCTAAATTAGTTATATAAAAAAACCTTCTACAATAATTATTACTAAAATAATTTTGTGAAGTAGTTTTGGTGCGCAACATACTAGACCACATCCGAAGTTCAAATCCTTCTAGTTTTAGTAAATTAACCAACTCCTTTTGTAACGAAGAAGCAGCTAAAATAGAAGAAGTAGTACGTAAAGTATCGTCAACGTAGGTTTGTGTTTTGATTAGCTTACTAGCTTGAGAAAAACGAGTTTGTTCTAATTCCCCATATGGGCTGAGCTTTATGCCAAAGTATTTGAAATCTATTCGGATAAAGTTTCATCAGATGAAAATCTTCACAAAATTCTTTGATACTTTCAATGTGAAGGGTAACAAGAATTTGACGAAACATTTGTATAATGTCTGCAATAAATACATTCAATTTTTTTCCAATATTCCGTCAGAAGGTACTACATTGATCAGGAAGCGAATTTTCTTTACCTGTAAATTTTGAATTTTGCCAAATCTTTGCTATTTCAAGCAAGGTAAAAATCTTTAAGGTTCGTCACAACATACACACACGAGACCTACATTTTATGTCTCATCCGAACGAGGATGTATTTTTGTGAAAAATGCTCGCCCAATATTTTTCAAGCAGTCCGTGTCGGGATTCAAACCCGAGACCTTGGGCTTAGTAGTCACACGCTTACCAACTAAACTACAAAGCCGCCCTGCAATTAATACAACAGAATCTGCACTAAAATGGGAAGGAGCAGAAAATATACTTTTGTATTGTATGGGAGTAAAGTGTCATTTAAACTCAGACTTCTTTCGAAACCGTCCCAGACCACACTAAGTATTGTAGAAACATTTTGGTTTTTTTTATCACACAGTAAATAACAAGAAAACGAAGAATTTGTGTCAAGCACAACAAGTGTTATATGACCGCTTTCTAAGTAATATCTCATAAAATCAGAATAAGAGAAACAATTCTGGATATTTGTAGTAATCTAGATTCTAACATTGAAAATTTGTAAATAGCTTGCTGGAATGTGTCCTCTAATTTAAGTTCAGAACTTTTGTAGAGAGGTGAAACGACGAATTATCCAAACGCCTCCCTAGTAAAGGAAGGGTTCTTTAAAATTTTTCCACATTTTATTTCTTCAGGAGAAAACATGTTTTGGAAGGCAACTGTTCGATATCCCAGAATTTTGGAATGATCGTATCATGGAAGAATTTGGAGTTCGCGAGAAAGATATTTATGTTTAGACTAACGCTTGGGGTATTGACCTTTCCTATTAAAACACAACGAAAAGGTCGGCCCTTTAGAAGAATCTGACTGAAGATTTCAGTTTTCACTAATCAACAGGACTTGACAAGAAAAATTTGTCATCGGTACGTTCCAGCCCTTTAGCATGATCCCATTCTCTGGTTTGTAAATCAAACGAGGGTATATCGGAACAAACACTTAACCACAACTGCATCAAAAGAAAACTTTGGTTCTGGTAGATTGTGGAAATTCACCGAGCAATTAGTAATTCTTTTTGAGGAAAACGAAGACATTTGGTTTAACCCTATAATAGAAGTAGGAAACTGAAGGCTTGTTAAACCTAGACGACGAAGACAGCGTTCACTTATAAAGTTTGATTGACTTCCAAAATTAATTGAAATATGGATTTTCTGCAAGTTGTTTTTGCCGTCTTGAATATCTACCAACTGACGTAGCTAAAAGTACCGTACTTAAGTAATTTAAACTGAAAGTATTGGCCGCAGTTGTCAATTGCGTAATCGTAAAAGTAGACGAAGGGGTAGAAGGTTTAGAAATAATGTTCGTACCTGAAACACTTACTGAAATTGAAGTTGAATCGGAAGCCTTAGCGATATGCTAGGTAGAATGATGTTTGTATTGGCAAGTGTGACAACGATTAGGTGAGTTGTAGCGTTCGTTGCACGTTGTGTGAATAATTCAAGCAATTGGTGTATACATTTTTTTGTTTTACACACGCGGTTCATTGGCCCCTAAATTTTCTCACAAATTTTTGGCATTTTGATAGCACGTGTGCTTATTGAAATAAATAAAATTTTAAATTAATATCTGTAGATGCGACAGAAACGCTGTTACAATTTTTCAAATTACTTTTTGTGTTATAGTTAATTAAACCGAATTCAATTGACTTCGTATTTGTTACATGTTGAACAGATTCAAGAGCCTTGCATTAATTCTCCAAAAATTGGATAAATTTTGGCATGTTGGAATATCAACATCACTGTATTGAAATTCAAATTTTGTTCGGGTACTGATATCCAACTAATTCAAAAATATGTGAAAGAGGATAAAATACCATGAATTTCTGGCAATTCAATCGCTTTCCAAATTATCAAGGATTATGAAAACGTATTTAGACACCGTAAACCTTTGCTGTATTAGTTTTTAATTTAGCCGACAAAATGTCGTTTAATTCATTAGATACTTGCAGTTTTTGACACTTCTAAATCAAATGTTGATGATTTTCTTAAAGAATTGAATTCAAAATTTCAAAGCATAAAATTTACGTATGAACTAAAGAATAATAGACAATTACCCTTTTTAGATACATTAGTAATTAGAAATGGTAATGAATTGGAATTTGATATTTAAAGAAAAAAAACCAATGTAAATCGCTTTATTTTGTCTTCCTCCAATCAGAGCATACAACATAAGTTGGCTTTATTCATTTAACTTTTTAATTAATAGATTATTGAATTTCCCTTTAAATAAAAACAGATTTAATAAGGAATTTGCTTTTATTAAACAAATAGGGAATTACAATAGTTTCAATTCTGATATTATAGATAATATTTTTAAAAACTGTAAAAACAGAATTAACATCCGTAAATCAACGACTTTGCAATCGACCTCCTCTAACGATAATGTTAAATATGTTAAACTTCCGTTTCACAAACCCACAAAGGGTCTTGATAAAATATTCAAACAGATTAATTGCTTTCAGTAATACTAATAAAGTTAAAGATTTGCTAGGTAATCCAAAAGACAAAGTGGAAAAATTGCAAAAGTCGGGGATTTACGAAATGAGATGTTCAGGGCCATGGTGTTTTCCAAAAAAAAAAACATATTGGTCAGACCAAGAGAATATAACAACAACATTTAAAGAACACATTGCTCACTTCAAATATGGTAAGTACGAAAGCGGTATCGACGTTTTCCTTCTTCAATGCTTATAAATCAATTAAAATTGTTAAACATAAAGAACCCCTCTTATACACTGATAAAAAGCCCATAGAGCCATCTGCCTTGCTTTCCCTATTGGTCAACAACCAATGAGAAAGCAAGATTAATTTGGTTTCGCCTCAGCAGATTTAGAATTAGTATAAATTAGGTAGAATTTAGTTAGAACGTCGCCATTCACTTGTTTGTTGTGGAGAACACCAGCCTGCGGGTGAGGAGAATATCATCGAAAGTGTTTAAAGACACATTATAGTAAATTGTATGTTGGGAATCTTCTCTTCAGCCTAAGTGGTGAGGAGAATATCCTCTGAAATGTTCCGGAACAACAGCTAATTATTATTTAATTGCAAATTCCTACTGATGATGATCACATAGTGGTTGAAATACGTGTCTAGTATTTTAAATATTTTTTGTGGTTAAGGGTTTTTTATTTATTTTTATTACTATAAATGAGCTAAGTATCGTGATAAAAATTATGGGTTTATATGCGAACGGAATCTTGCTGCTTGATTTTTTTTTATCACCCGTCAACATAATAATTTCTTCATGCACTTCATCGAATTTGTCGTAATTGGATTGTAAATTAGCGTAAAAGTATCCGAAACTTATCAATAACCTCTGCTTTTCCTTGAGCTTTAACCACTAAGCGGACACCTCGGTAATTCGCAAAGCGTAAGTTGATCATTTATTCTTTAATTTTTTACATGTATCAAGCGGTATTTTATTAAACATAATTTGAGCAAGATCCAAGAAGGCAAATCGAAAAATGGTGTACGTGTAAAAAATAAATTAAAGACAATTTAATTTGAAGTATAAACATGTAATGTAGAATTAAAAATAGTTTAATTGAACTTAATTCGAGGAATTACAGCTTTTTAACTATCAGCAAAAGAAAAATGAATTACGTTTAATTCAAACCCAAGAAGTAGTAATTGAAAAATAAAGTAGATTGAATTGGATACAGTTGTGAAAAGGATGCACCTTAAATAATTATATAGATGTCTGAAATAAGGTTATGCGCCTCTGCATTGAATGACTAGAAAATGAGATGCACTTGGATTATTTAAACTAGATCCAAAGTATTGATTGAAATCCGGCACGAAGAACCAACAGATGTTATCGCAAGATTAAACGCTGCAGTATCAGAGGACTCTGGGAGATATCGATGTATCTCGCTAACTTCTTCAAAAGTTAATGAAAAATGATGCATAGGTTTTGCAATAATAATCTTAATTAATATGCACGTTGTCAATTCAAAAAAACTTACCATATTCATGGGCTGCTTCTTCGAGATTTGAATGTCATTGGCTAGCGGTTTTGTGCATCAGGAAATGCATGGCACTTGCACTGAAAGACACATGTAACCGGAAAAATAAGGGTATTATTATAAAACACAATGACACATCTCCACTTTACAAAGTGTGTTTAATGAATTGTTTTTATCGCCTAGCTCGAGTTATCCTTTTAAAACAACGTGCACTTTAGGTGTTGGAGTTTATTGAATTAAAGAGAATATTCATGAATACATGCAATCAACTTGCGTTAAAATAGTATTTCCTAAGTACAAATCATTTACCTTTAAGTCCTAAAGATTATATTTTCAAAGTCTTTCACCGCTGACTTAAAATATTGTCTTCTGTATAAATTTACAAATATCATTCCTAGACAGTTTTAACCTTGAACTAAGTTAGGCACAACCTTTTCTACTAAGACGTATCTGACTGAATTTGATTCTGTTGCCATACAAGTTGAGTTTGGAAACTTGACTAACTTAGTTACAGGGACTGGTAATTTAATTAGAGGGATGAACAGACTAAATTTCCTTACTAGAGTGAGTTATGCACTGATGATAGAAATAGTTGACAAATGTCACTTATTTGGTTAAAATGGTAATGGACTGTATATATCGAAAGACCACCAGTTGAATTCCTGCTTGTATTGTTGGACGAGCGAGGGGAAGTATTCTAAAATAATGAATGTGTAAAAGAAATTAAGGTAATTCAACGACTATTCTCTATGTGTGGTGTTCTGGTAACAGGTAAGTGATGCTTGCATCCTTGTTGATGATGACTCGAAGAATAAAAACCTCTTACCATTAATTTTAAAATTATTGTCCACATAATCGTTCTCAAAAATAATGGCATTGTCCAGGGTAAAAGATTTTGGAGTTAAGATGGTTCCAATACGGATCTCCGGGAGGGGACTATTTTAGAGGATATGACAGACAAGCTCAATGAGAAGAAGAAAAGACCGCGAACCTATTGCGAGTCGGAGCGTGGAATGTTAGATACATGTAGCAAGTAGGCAATCTAGAAAATTTGAAAATAGAAATTAATAGGCAAGCATTAGATATAGTAGCGATTAACGAAGTTCGGTAGCAAGAGGCGGGGGATTTTTGAAGCAAAAATCTTAGGTAATTTATTCAGGACCATAGAACAAATTCACGTGTGGGGATAGTTATGCGGAAAATGTTATGACACTGTGTAGAAAACTACTTACAAAAGAAGGAAAGAGTTCTCATGATTAGATTAGAATCTAAACCGGTAAATACAGTAATAATACCTGTATACATGCCCAACTCTTGCCACAGTAAGGACGAAGTAAAAGATATCGATGACATATTAAGATTTGTAAAAGGACATAAAAGTTTAATAAATAGTGGCAATTTTAATACAGTGGTAGGTGAGGGTAGGGAAGGAGCCGTAGTAGATTTATTTGGTTAAGGCATGAGAAATGGCAAGGGAAATAAAGTGATAGGAATTTGCGATAAAAACAATTTAATCATCACAAATACATTATTTCAACATTATGCTAGAAGACGATACACGTGGAAGATGACAGGAGACAGAGACATATCAAATAATTTACATTCTTGGTAGACAACAGTTTAGAAATCAAGCAAAAGGCTCTAGAATCTACCCAGAAGCAGATACAGACTCTGACCACAACATAGTAATTATAAGAGCACCGCTTAAACTAAAAATTTGATAAACATACTGAAGAAGACACTTTGACTTTGAGAAACTAAAAGACAAAAATAACCGCAATATTTTGGGAAAACTCTGTCGAATTGTTGAAAGACATCGGAAAATTGTCCGATACTAAGTGGAAGCAAAGAGGAATAACATTAAACCCAGCTTAATTATAGCGGTCAGGGTTATTCTGGAGTTTAAACAAAAAGAAAATAAGAAACTATGAGTAACAAAGAATCCTCTGAATTTAATAGTAGAAAGGCAAAAATACAAAAATAGACCACACGAAGAAGGAAAGCAGAGATACAAAGCCATAAACTAGGAAATTTTTCGTAAATGCAGGAAAGCTATAGAACAATAGATTGAGAAAAATTACAAACAGGTATCAACTAAGATGGAAATAGGAAAGACCGATAAAGCATACAAAATAATTGGATTTTAAGGATATAAAGCTGTATAGCAAAAATATAAGGGGTGCAAGAGGAGACATCAATACAGAAAATGTGGAGATAGATGGCAACAATATATAGGAATTTTATATTCAGGACGGGAACTAGAAGCACTAGAACGGGAATCAGTTGTTAAAATGGATAACTTATAACTTATATTTAGAGATGAGTTTCAACTAGCATTAAAGTGCCTGAAAAATAATAAAGCACCTTGTATGGATAAAGTGCAAGCAAAAATTCTGAAAGCCGCTGCACAAGTAGTAACATAATGTCTCTTTCAGCTTGTTATCTATACGTGTGAGACAGGTGAGATACCCTAAGATTTAAAACGTAACATCATAGTCACCACACGAATAGAAGAGATAAATGTGAAAATATTCCAACAATAAGTTTGACAGCACACGTGTCAAAAAGATTAACTAGAATTATACAAAGGTGGATAGAAAAACATGCTAAAAGAATACTGGTAGAATATCAATTTCGGTTTGAACAACACATGGAAATACGCGAGGCCATTTTAGCTTTAATGGTGATAATTGAGAAAACAATAGAAAAGGAGAAAGCGTATATATAGGGTTTGCAGAAAGTTATTTGGAATTATTATGCAGGGACAAGCATTCGATATGCTTAGATTTGCAGACGATATAACAGTATTAGCATCTAGCAAGGAAGAGTTACAGGCAGCTGTGATTGAAATGGAAACTGCTCTAACCGAGAGATACAGTTAGAAAATTAACGAAAATAAAACTAGCGCACTAGTATGTAAACGAGGGTAAAATAAGTCGAAGTCCAGAATACAAATAGGAATCTGAACTTACAAGAGGTTAAGGATATTTGTTACCTAGGAAGCCGAAAAACGCAAGATGGGAAAAGTACAAAAGATATAAAACAAAGATTAGCACAAGGCCGTGCTGCGTTTAACAAGAAAAGGCAACTACTATGTTCAAAGACAACAAACAGAGATACGAGAAAAGGATTGCTAAAGGCACTATACGGCTATAAAACGTGGACAGTAGGAGAAACGGACAGGGAAAAGCAGAAGAAGCCTGTGAAATGTTGTGCAATAAACGTAGGGTGAAGATATCACGGACAGAAAAAGTTAAGAACAAGGAGGTACTAAAAATGGTGGGGGAAGAAAGAAATATGTGGAAAACAGTAAAAAATCAGAAAGATGTGATTATGGAACGCGTAAGGCATGAGGGAATAGTGTTGTATATATTAGAAGCGAGAAAAGAAAAAAAGATAGGTAGACGTAGCCCTAGATTAGACTATTGAACAGAGATAGTGAAAGCTGTAGGATGTGTAGGATGTGTTCAGGGAAATGTGTAGGCTAGTTCAAAATAGAAAACTATGGAGTTACACGTCCAATGAATTCCAGCTGGAAAACCTAATGAAGAAAAAGTAAATGTATTTATACTTGATGATTATCGTAAACGACTGCAGGCACTGGTATAGCAATATTCTCAACAAATGTTGATTATGCGAAAATAATAATTGGACAACTATTGATTTGGCAAATGTCTAAGTGGTGGGAAACTTAGCAGCCGTTAGGTTGCTTAACCCCTTCGCTTACCATTGAATATCGGTGAAACAGAAAAATTTTTTAGGAAACAATAGAAAGGTAAAAGTGTAAAAGATATAAAAAAAGATAAGCACAAGGTCGTGTTGCATATGACAAAAAGAAGCAGCTGCTATTCTCGAAGACAACAAACAGAAACAAGGAAAAAGTTGTTGAAAGCATATGTGTGGAGCACAGCACTGTACTACTATAAAAGTGGACAGTAGGACAAGCAGACAGGAAAAAGATAGAAACTTTTGAAATGTAGTACAACAGACATATTGTGAAGATATCCTGGACAGACAAAGTTAAGAACAAAGAGGTTTTAGAAATAGCAGGGGAAGACGGATATCTGTAGAATATAGTAAAAGTAATAAGATATTATGGTAGGACATATTCTAAGGCAAGTGTGGGAAACATTAGAATCAGATAATAGAAAAAAGAGGGGGAAAGGTATTTCTAGATTAGACTATTGTACACAGATAGTAAAACATGTAGGGTGTTGGAGGTTCTAAAAAATGTGTAGGGTAGATCAGAATAAAAAACAATAGAGGTACGCGTCTAATCCATTCCAGGGCTGAAAACTTAATGATGATGATGATGTCTAGAACATGAGGATTCTATGTGTCCCTTAATGCACTGCAGGAACCCTCACTGAACGATGCCTTTGTAATTAAATGTGTGTACGGAGACACAACTAACACTTGACCTCGTGTAGGTATCAATTGTAATGAAGGTATTGTTTATCTACATGTTTACAGCTAGAATTGTTGACATATATTGTCTTGTTGACAGACGGCAGACAACTTTCTTTTATGTACTCTTCAAATCAATAATTATATTGTCAACGCTACTTCATTTGTTCTTTTGTAAAGTTCATATAAATAATCTCTGTGTTATCAGCGCTAGAAATACTGATGTGAACGTTGCACTAGTTGCCAACACTTTAAATGGTTGTTTAAATCATGTACTACTGGATGCGCAGTTAATGACTCCATGGTTTAATAATGTACTGGAGTAAAGCGTTGCAATCATTGAGATCGCTACTTAAATTGCAAAGGCCGCGAATTAACAGTCGACTCTATTTGTACTGAATGAGTATTTTACTTCTATTATTTTCCACTTTTAATTTAATTATCGGTAATAAGCTTTTATTTGAATCGTTTTCCATTTCATATTTGATATATTCGAGCTGGTGTTCGTATCCATTAATTCTTAAGGACTTACATGGTTTGTCCTCATTCAAAAATCCTGATTCGACGTAGATAGTCTTGTTTGACACGTAATTTCTGCATAGGTGCGGTTTGTTCTGCTTGGTAGTGACATTTCTTCCCTGTGTCGTTGTTGGCGTGCATATTAATTTATGTTCCTGTCGTGGTTGGTTTGATCCGTTTCTCACCTTGGCGTGTTTCCTGTGTTCCAATTCCATCTAACATTATTATTGTAGCTGTTAAAATTGTTTCTATTGAAATTTTCCCTATAATTTCCATTATTTCTTTGATAATTCGACCTATAACTTTCTGTGCTCCTTTGCATTCTAACCACGTTTTCTTGTTGCCTTTGCATTGTACTTTCCACGACACGACTTTGTCCCAACTCATCACAACATTGTAAATATTCCAGGAATATCTCTCTATCTACTATATTTTGAATCGTAATATAATGTCTTACCTCCTCTCCAAAAACTGTCCTGCTAAGTACTTTATAATTTGTCTCTCTTTCAACGGAGGATCTATAGTTGTTTTGCTACACTAAATTTTTGTATGGCGCATAATTCTCGGGTCATGCCTAAGTTTTGCGTATATTTTCCCATAATTAAATTATCTCTTGCTTTGTACTGTTGGTTGTCACTCCAAAAATGTCTTAAAAATCTAACTTCAAATTTCTGAAATGTTCTTATCTCATTTTCTATCAAGTCAAACCAAATTTCCGCGCTTCCTTTTAACATTGACCTAACTAAGTTGAAATTTTACTTTTCACCGTTGATCATTGTATTAATTTTCTTATATTGTTTAAAAATATTTTTGGATTCATCTTGTTGTCTAAGTAAAATTTCGAAGATTGCTCAACTGATATTTCCGGTCTATTTATCCTAATGTATTGCCGCTTACTTCTACCAAAATTTTCGAAGTCTGATTTTAAAATACCTAATTCTCTATTTACATCATTAAATCCTATCTTACAATTTCCTTGAATTTCCTGCTTCTTTATACCTAAAATTGTAATCCTATCATTAGTTTCCTTTTCGCACGTTTCCTAATCTAACTTAACTTTCCAAACTTCGTCCCTAACTTTATCTATACCATCCATAATCTCGTGACTTTATTTTGGAATTGTACCTGCATTTCCGCGACCGTTTGACTCTTTTCGTTTAATCCGTCGCTCAAAATTTTAATTTCGGACCCTCACCTTTCTTCATTTTCACTAATCTGCATAGTAATGTTTTTCATGGCCTTTTCGCTTTTGTCAATTTTTCTATTTAACGCTAATAAAATTGACATTATTTCGGATTGTTGTGATATGTGCTGTTCTTCACTTCGACTTTGTGCTAATTCTAGCCCTTGTATTTCCGTCGGTGTATTATGTAAAATTACGCTTTCTTGAGACTCTATTTCTACCCCTTCATTCCTTAGTGCTTCTCTAGTTTCCCTTATTCGTTTATCCATTTTTATCTAAATCCTAAATTTTAATATTTCAAAAACTCCTTCTTATCAAATTTTAATTAATATGCAAATTTTATCTTTTGTAACTGTTACGTTTTCTGGATTGCTAAATTTTATATTTATTCGTGCCCCTACGATTTTCGAATTTCTAAACTTCTTTTATAGTGTTCTCGCCCTTACGATTTTTAAATTTCTAAAACTCTTTTGTGGTGTTCTCGCTCCTGCGATTTTCGAATTTCTAAATTACTTTTGTGGTGTTTTCGCCCCTAAGATTGGGTCGCCATTACTATTGCTGTGATATTACCCTTACCATAGAAACCCCTACGTTGGGTGTCATTAATATTACTGTGATATACTCTTTAATTTCTTTATGTTGCACGACTGGGCGTTATTTTTATTGCTGTGAATATTTCCCTATAACATCCTTTAATTTCTTGAATTTGTTTTTCCACGGCTAGCTCAATCTATCAAACACAGAATGCCTTACTTCTATCTGTTGAAATAATTTAAATAAAGCAATCCCAAAATTACACAATATAATCATCGATAATATGTACAAGTTTATATCAATCATTTGTTCAACATTCAAAATTTATTCCCTGAATAAAATATTAACATTTATTTTCCCACCAAATTTATATTTTCTGAAAGCCAGCAAAAATATTTCTGTAATTACTTTGAAGTATCTGTGAACGTTCAAATGATGCTTTCTCTATTTTTCAAAATCTCAAATGACCTTTTTGTTGACCCTTACAGATATTTGATACATAGAAATTATTTAAAATTGAAAACAGTCTTTTACTAATAATAATAAATAAGCTCTCTAACCTGTGTTTCCTTGTTTGGAACTGTCTCTGAATATCGGTGGTCCGTACTCCTTGATTTTTACAGCTTGCCTTGCTTCACTTGTTGGCCAGAATGATTTATTAATGGGTGCTTGAATTTTCCCCTCGGATTTCTGGATTAACTTTGAGTATCTTGTAGCCCAATTTGAGTATCTTTACGTTTTATAATATTTTCGAAGTATATTTGGATATTTTATTAAGACGTTTACTTAGACGTATATTTAAATGCTTAATTGGATATTTAAGTCAATGGTTAAGTATAATTGGACATTTATTAGAGGTGCTATTAGAGTTGTTATTAGAGATGTTATTAGAGGTGTTATTAGAGCCCTAAATTATAAAATATTAGAATAAAATTTAATTAATAGTTTACCTTACGTTTTAAGCGAAAAACGGCTATTTTCGGTGCATAAATTGGCACTTTTTCTTTACACAATTTATTCACTTTCACTAAGTTTCATTTGTACGTAATCTTTCACTTTAAATTAACGTAGTTCGTGCCTTGTTGAAAAGATACTGAATGTTTACAAGTTTCCTATGGTATTTATAAGCTCCACCTATCAACGTTTTTAATTGGTGTGTTTGTTGATCAAGGCTTGTACTTTGCGCTTATCTCTGTAAAACTCGGTATTTCTCAAAATTCCTTGGTCTTAATTATTGTTCCTACATTCAATCTCGCACGTAGACGTTTAATATTTCGCCGCATATTCATGTTTGTCGATCATAGTCCAAATTTTTATCATATCCCGGACCGCCTGTTATTTATTGTTTGTTACTCCAAATATGTTGGATTTTTATGGAAATATGATGTTCCAGTCACGTACTCATCTTTCTAATAATAACGTATTTAAATGCGTTTGCTTATTTATGCGTTGATTTTTCAATGAAATTGTTAAATAGCTAGTATGCCAGTTTGTTTATCTTTACCGATTACGTGTTTATTTTGATGAAACTTAATGTAATTAAAACCTTATCTTTGTTCGTTTCTTTAGCTTAAGCGTATTATAAAACGTACACATTATTATTTTAGCTAAATATGATCTAATTATTGCAAAATGAGTTTTTTTCTTATGCATCAAATTAGTTATAATTTATATACAGTGTGCTCGCTATTTATCTTTTGTAAAATATTCGATTTACTCCTATTTAATGGTGGAATTATTTGGTTTTCTTAACGTTAATTATTTTTACATTTATCTTAGGCCCCCTATGACTTGATCTACCCTTAAACTACCCTCTTTTCATAGCAATATATATATATATATATATATATATATATATATATATATTATATGGAAAACTTTTTTATTTTTGATTTTAGGAAAAAAAGTTACTCTTTATAAAAAGTTCTGCTTCTTCTGAAACCTAAAATAAAAACCTTCACATTTCAAAATTTATTAGTCATATACGAAGTTTATCAATAAATATGAATTTGGCGCAAGAGTAAAGTACCTTTATTTTTGATAATTTCGAAATTGTTATTATAAAATGGTAGTGCATAAGAAAGATTATAAAAATGCGCTTAACATTGTCCAAGCATCTATATCCTATTCCTTGTGTGAACGAATTATTATCTAATTTGGCCGGTGTAAAGGTGTTTTGGAAGATTGATTTATCCCACGCTTATCAACGACTAGTGGTTGATGAAGAGTCAGCAATTGCCCAGACTTAATTTTTATCAAAGCTAGAAATGCTGAACCTATACATAGGCTCCTGAATTACTCAAGCGATTGGGTTTGGACTGCTATCCATGACAAAGCTTTTAAGAATGTAAAAAATAATTACTTCAAATGCGATGGTGGTCCACTACGATCCAATGAAACCAATAACGATTACTAGCGATACTTCCCAATATGGCGTTGGTGCTGTTCTTAGCCACGTTTTACCAAACAGAGCAGAAGCTCCAATTGCATTTTACTCTAGAATAATGAATTTTGCAGAAAGGGGATATTCACAGTTGGATGGGGAGGCTTTAAGCATTATTGCAGGAATAAAAAAATTCCATAATTATTTGTATGGCAGGAAAATCACAATTGTTACGGACCACAAACCACTTTTCGGTCATTTTGCTCCGGAGAAGCCAAGTCCAAATATTATTTCTCCAAGAATGCAACGTTGGATAATTACTCTAAGTACTTATGATTACGAAATTAACTACAAACTTGGCATGCAAATTTCTAATGCAGATGGGTTAAGTAGACTGCCTTTGCCTATCACAGAACAAAATATTGAAAACCAAAAAAAGTTCTATTATTGGAAACGATAGAAGATCCGCCTTTAGATGCTAAGCAAATTTCTTCGCTAACGGCTAAGGATCCCATTCTGACACATGTGTTAAACTGGATTTTGAAAGAAAGGCCTGAAGGACGGGTATCGGAAGAATTCAAAGCATTTTATGCCTGCAGGAATGGGTTATCGTCACATAAAGGTTGTATTCTCCGCAGATGTCGCGTGGTTATTCCAAAGGATTAGAAAAAGTTTTAAAGGTTGTAGAGAGTGTCAAATTATTGCACGCTCACCTCCAGCTTGCCCAGTATTTCCTTGGGAACCTACAAATAAACCATGATCGAGATTACATTTAGATTTTGCGGTGCCATTTATGGGAAAGGTTTTTTTAATAGTAGTAGATTTATTTTCTAAATGGCTTGAAGTTCGAATCGTTCCAAATACTTCTACTGAAGCAGTCATATCAACATTGTATGGACCACACGGAAACGGAATGGCAGAAAGAATGGTTCAAATTACTAAAGATTTTCTAAAAAAAATATTACTGGAAATTGAAAATTTAAATTAGCTAAATTTTTATTATACCAGCACATTACTAATAGCTCAACCACTGGTCGGAGTCCTAGCGAGATTCTTATGGGCAAGAAGTTACAAATTGTGTTGGATAAACTAAATCCGATAATCTCTAAAGTTAGCGGGCCCGTTTCATACAAAGTTAAATTGCGTGATGGAAGCATTGTGCGCAGGCATGTAGATCAAATCAAACTTAGATTTCATGTTACTTTAAATGGCGAGGGTAATAAACATAATTCAATTACTTACAGCCATCATAATCATTCGGACGTTCTATGTGATCCGTATATGCCGGCCGTTTCTAATGCGCCGTTAACGGATGAACAGGACGAAGTTGCTCTAATTCCAGCTACGTATGACAGACCGCAACCACCGGTGTGGTTAAGTGATTATGTTGCTTAAGAGGAAAAAGTGATAGGTTTGTGTTCAGGAAATACTTAGCCAAGATCTTTATGTTGCTAGGTATTCTGAAACCAAGCATGTCAATGTCAGGTCACTTCATATTATAAACAACTTTTAAAGAGTTCTCAGATTAAATACTTCTGCTACTTTCAGAATTGTTTAATATATAATTAAGGCATACTATACAGTATCTATATTCAATTATTGCAAAATAAACGAATCTCTGTTTTGTTGTTGGTATATTTTTCTAAAGCTAATTGACATGTTTTCGCAAATTATCACACTTTTAAAGTAGCACAGCAGCTCATAGATATTTCGTAGACAATAGGCAATTACTGAAAAATAGATACTTTTTTTTATGTACAAGCAAATATTGTCGCTGTTTTATAGAAGTATTTCTAATGCAATCTCTATTTTCAGAATGGCACAATTCATGGTTGTCTGTTGGGGCTCGAAGAATATTTTCCAAAATACAAAAGCGGTAATGAAGCAGTTATTGTAAATGTATCGTCCACTGCAGGATTGGATGAATTTGGGAATGTACCAATTTACACAGCCACGAAGCATGCAATAGTAGGCCTAAGCCGCTCACTTGCAATAGCTTTGAACTACAAGAGAACACAGGTAAAAGTGCTCACTATTTGCCCGGGACAAACGAATACGCCTCTAATAAATTACGATAAATCTGAGCAAAGATGCCTTGCTCCCGTTTATGAAGAATTTTTCAAGTGCGAATCCAGCGTTCTACGTCATCAACCGTAAGTTTTCTAACCTTTTTATACCGATACTGACATTCCTTTTAGAACAACGTTTGTTGCAAAGTGTTTAGTTCGCATAATTAGAGAAGCGCAAAATGGTACAGTATGGCTTGTAGAATACGAAGGGTCTCCTATTGAAATTATTTTTAAGAAGAGGAACGAACGAGAAAAAGGAAAAGTTTTAAAAATTTAATTTAATATGTAAGAATTATATGGGTCCGGCAACAGGTTTGAATAAGTTTTAATGGCTACAAATGTATACGGAAAATCAACAAATCAATAAATATAAAACTAAAGAAATATGTATTCGTTCCCATTTATCGCTTAACGTTAGCTTTTAAAAATTAAATCTTTTAAGTGTTCACCACAGCTGTTAATAAATGCCTGCAATCTTCGACGAAAATCCTTCATAACCCATTGCAACACTTCAGGATGGGTATTTAATTCTTCCCTCTTTTGTAGTGTTTTGTCTTTCAGCTCTGCTCTTGAGGTGTGTGGGGTCTGTGTCTGTACACTTTGTCCTTTATGTATTCCTAAGGACCAATATTATGGGATCGAGCAGGCGCCACAGGAAATTGTCAAAGCGCGCGATTATCTTTCCATTAAAAACTGTCCGCAATCAATCCATTTTCTCCCGTTCTGTATGGCTCGAGGCGCCATCGTGTTGAAACCAGACGTTATTTATGTTCATGTTCTGATGCCGAAAAGTATTTAACAAATAGAATTTCTTGGTATCGTTTACCATTCACTTGCACAACAACTCTTTTATCGTCCTCAAAAATACGGATGGATGAGGCAACTCCCAGACACAACACATCACTCGGTTATTCATTCGCAATGCAATGTCTTTTCATGCACCTCTCGAGGATTAGCATAAACCCAATAGCGGAAATTCTTTTCATTGACGTACCCACATAAATGAAAATGTGCCTAATCAGACACAAGCCAGTTTGATAATAAATCAACATTTCCATTCATATCTGCAAGTAACTGATTAGTGAAGTTCAGTCTCAACAATTAATTTTTATTGTTGCTCTTAAAAATAACTTGTAATTTGTACAGATCATAATAAAAATAATACCGCAAAATTGTCCTTACATTTCTGTACAATAATTCCAAGTCGTGTGCAAGAAGCAATGTAGATGTCCGTAGATTCCGTTGTATGTCGAACCTAACTCGCTGGATATTCCCTGGCGTTTGCACCAGTGGCGCAACTACAATTTTTAACCCCCTCTCCGCAAAATTTTTAATGTGGACCTTCTTTAAGATTTATTGTTGGCCTATATTTCTACGTTTTCTAATTGTATGTATCTATAGAAAAGAATGCAGCATATACTTAAATACAGTGCATATTAACCAAGCGCTTTATTTTACAACCAAGTGACAAATTCAAAGTTTATAAATAAATACTACTGCAGAAAATTATGTTGACCTCAAAATTTGATACAATAAAAGAACATGAAATAGCAGACTCCAAATCAAATATTAAAAATTTTTCTTTCTTGCTAGTTATGCTGCAAATTCATATATTTTATCATTTATAATCATATTTTTGGCAGTGTCATGTTCTATTGCCAATAGAGATAATTATTTTAATCTGAATTTTGAAGTGCGGTTCTTAAAATGATTTTTAATAAATTTTAATCGTGAAAAGATCTCTTCGCACTTACAGTGCTAACGGGTAGAGTTAGGTGCAACATTAAGGCTGTGATTGCTAGAACCTGTAGACTTGGAAAGTACTAAATATTCAAAAAGTATAAATTACCCTTAACATTTTTTAAATCATCACAATTGAGTTTACTATTTCTGAATGTAGCAAGCTCTAAACCTATAGCATCATTTAAATCTTTGTGATAAATTTTTTGCAAATGTTTCGCCTTAACTAGAATATCGTCTGCAGCTAAATTTAAAAAAAAAATACACTCCAGGGAATTAAATTTTTTGTTTACATAGAAAAGTAATACTATTTTTCACGAGTAGGAATATGTGACCACACGAGCCGAAGGTGAGTAAGGCAGTTCCTACGAGTGAAAAGTTACCTTACTCAAGAGCTTTATACACGATTTTTATGCGTCCATAGATAAATAAATTCGATAAAATCGTCATTCATTTTTATTTATTTAGGAACGCTAATATTAAATGTACAATTTTGGGCATTAATAAATTGTAGTGAAGGTGAAGTTAAAGGTGATATATTAGTATTCAAAGTGTCAACATTTAATGAGGGTATAGATATAATATCTTTTACAGTTGTATTAATATTCATTGAATTGTTAGCAGGCAGTTTAACATTTTGTGATTTGAAGTCGAACTGGTTTCTGCTAAAATTTTTGTAGCGGAATCCACCGTATTTTGCAGTGATTCGTCTACATATCCCTCTGCAACTAAACTGGATTTCCATCCACCGTGCTTTTTTTAGTTGAATTAAATCAGCACCAAATTTGCCAATAGAGACGCGGAATAGCGTTGAAATGCATGTCCAGTGTAGTATTTAGGGTTAGGTAAATTCAGATATATTGCTATAAGTGAAGAAATTTTTGAAAAGGTATTTATACCTACAACCTGAGTTTTGCATTTTCCATTTCTCTATTGCAGAAAGAAATGATCATTTTTGACATTGATGGGTCGTTGGGTTTTATATTTGTTATAAATCTTTATAAAATTTAGTTCATTGTCAAATGTTTCACCAATTACAGTAAATCGACGTTGAACATGTGTTTTCGTATCTGATACTGTAATTATTAAAAGTTCCAGTATTATTAATATCTTTACACTTCATTTTATATAATTCATTCCTCCGCAGAGCTCCCGCGATTCCGAATATTAAAGCAACCTAAAACGTCACATCAACAGAGTTTGCATTAAAATTTTATGTTGTGAATAACATACCTTATACATAAGCAGGATCGCCGCGCATATGTTGGCCGCCTGTGAGCAAATTTAAAAAATGCCGCCCTATTACTAATACTTTATATATATACATATTATATATATATATATATATATATATATATATATACCGTCGTAAACATTTTCCTCCAATAATAAATTTGCAGATACGCAAAAAAAGTTTTAAAAAATTGCTCTTACGTATTTGTATGAACGGATGACTTTTGTATTAGAAGTGTGCTCCCCGAGCCTTACATCCGCAAATTCCGTTATTAATGATGATAAATCGATACCATCACTAATGTCATGTTCAACGCACACACTGCACAATAGGACGCGGCGGCGCTGTGCATAATACAATCACCATCATCATCAACTAAAACTTATAGATTTCGTCTCGTAGAAATGATTTGAATTTTTTGGGTCAATGTCCAATTGTTTTATTTTTCAAATATGCAATGAGTTCTGAATATTTACTGATGTCCACATCGTTATTTACAAGGAGGGTGCACTTAAATTTGGAATAAGTCGACCAAAGGGTTGAAGACTTCCACATTTTGGATTTCGATTCAAAATAAGCTAATAATACTCTTTCTGTGAAGCTGGTAATGCAGTTTTTTAATACGCCAGTCCATAAAAAAGTTATATTCTTTTAAATACTTTCTTTGGAATTCTCGGGCAAAAGATTCATTGTAGCTTGAACTACATCTTCGGGGTGTGCAGATGAATGACTCATGACGATCATTATCCATTACTCTACTTTTATTAACGGGATAACAGGTAGCAATCTCAAATTGTTTAAGACAGTTTTGACAGTTTAGATGATTAATTGATGACATAGAGTGAAGCATTCAAAGCACACTACGTTTGCACAAACATTTTTAATTCCGTTACAAAATTATACGTTATTACTACCTTTTAACGCAAAAGCATGAAAAAATGATTCGCTAGGATCTTTTTTTAACGTTTTTTGATGGATTCATTAATCACATACTTTTTCTACGTCCGTTATAAAACTTGCGTTTTTCAAAGTTATTTTCCGTTTATAAAGTATGTGATAATTGAATCGATTAAAAAGCGTTAAAAAAGTGTCCTAGCGGTTCTTTTTTTACGCTTTTGCGTTAAAAAAAGTCGTAGCGTGTCATGTTTTTATGCTATTAAAAATGTTTATGCAAACGTAGTGTGCTTTGAATGCTTCGCTCTATGTCATCAATTAATCATCTAAACTGTCAAAACTGATCTTAAACGATTTGAGATAGCTACCTGTAAAGATATTATTTCTATAAATTCAATAAAATGAGAAAATTTGAATACCAATATAGCACCTTTAAGTTCACCTTCACTGCAATTTATTAATGCACAAAATTTTACATTTAATATTAGTGTAACTAAATAAATAAAATGAATGACGATTTTATCGAATTTATTTATCTACGGACGTAGAAAAATCTTGTATAAAGCTCTTGAGTAAAGTAACTTTTTCACTCGTAGGAATTGCCGCACTCACCTTCGGCTCATGCGGTCACATTTTTCTACTCGTGAAAAAAGTACTACTTTACTCACTTGTTGCACAAATAACTATTATGAACGAAAATAATTTTAAAAAACGCAAGTTTTATAACGGACGTTGTTACGTTCACCTTCTGACGGTGTACTAAACAATACGCCATTTTGTTAATTATTCATCCGCATAGATTCTGCTTGCAACACTCAAACACCATCCTGTATATTAGACATTTCTACAACAAGTCAGCTTTACTACATTTCATTTAAATCTATTTGCTGCAAAATGAGAAGTTTTTCTATAATCCAAATAATCGGTACCTCGTTTTAGGTATCCGTTGGCTTGATACATATTACTATAGAGTGTATTTACTTATTGTAATACTCAAACCTAAACACTCGTTGAAATAAGGTGGGAGAAGAACTTAAAAATTATGAAATCTTAAAACTAATATACACAATAGATTTACAAAATCTATACAAATATAAACAACTATCTTAGATTTATATCTTTATGCCCCCCTCCCCCATGCGTAGATTGTTGTACTATTAGGAATGATGTACCTTTTGTCATCTTCGCTCGATAAACTAATTTTATTAATTATCTGCGTGTACAAATCGTGTTTTTTACTCCGGATACATACACCGGCAAGTACTCCTTACCACCCAAATATAGAATTTGATGCTTGGTGACTGTTAGCTTTTGCTTCCCTCGTGTACGCCCAGACACATCCCAGCCCATGCACATCCCTGACCATGCGCACCCCAGCCCATGCGCACCCCTAACCTTGCGCACCCTTCTCTGTGCGACTGCTATTTCGTGGTAACGACATAGCCTTTTATAAATAAAGAACAATGTAATACTATTCTAAGGGGCGCACATGCGTACCCTTGTGCGTGCGTACCCCGGCCCACACGCATCCTTGTGCGTGCGCACCCTACCCATGCGCGCCTTTGCGCGTGCGCACCTTTGCGCATGCGCATCCTTGCGAGTGCGCACCTCTGCGCGTGCGCACACCCCTGATCAGAAATATAAAATCTTAAACCAGTTTTATAGATGGTGATGAAATAAAAAGCAGAATACATAAAATACAATTTATTGATAAAATAATGCGTGTTGTTGACCAACTAAACAAAATATTTAGCTGCTCTCCAAAGTGATTAACGGTTCTCAACTTCTTGGGAATAAAGTGAAGCCGACAAATGAGCGATTTGGATTATGGCTGTTGGCAAAAAATATGTGCAACAATAATCTGGTGACAGATATTGGTAATATTTGTTATGTCGAAGGCGAACAGATGCTGACTGGCGGACTACACACACCAATTACAGAACCATTTTGTGACAATATAATGTTGGTTAAAATTTGCGACCTTTCTGACGCCGAACAAACATTTGCAAACAATAGGATGTTTATCCTAAAAAAAGAAATTTGTGGTGCATTTAACAGCTATGTACGAAGAAAGTTCGCCCGATTTGTTTCCGCTAGGCATGGTGTTAAAGCTAAGCTTTCGTTTTCTCTGGAAAGCACTAACAAGATGGGCCACAGAGTAAAAGAAATTATCGGAAAAGAAGACCTCGAATGAATTAATAAAAAATTCCAAACTCCCTTATGTGTCCCGTACAAAGTGGAACTAGCAGATGTTAAGTTGGAAACTTTATTGGATGAACTACCAGATATATTAGACGGACTCAAAAAAGATTATTATTATCTTTTTGACATGGCTGTAACCCCAAGATTTTGCTGGCATAACTTTTGCTATAAGGGCGAATACGAAGAAAAGTGTAATATTATAGTTGATAACGATAAAACTGCGGGAATTGATTGTTTAACATGGATAACAACCAATGCAAGAATTAAGATATACAACAAATTTGTGTATCAGATAACAAGTCCTGGTGCTAATAAACAACTTTGCAATCATATACTAAATTTTTTACGTTGTCCAGATGTACGTTTAAGGAAAACATTTGCGTCTACTTTGGCCAAAGAACATGGTATTACGCGATTGGAAGCGACAATATACAACTGTACAATTGGAAACTATGTCAGTGCGCAACGGGTGTATAATCCTTAAAAGACTGTTTAACCTTATTGGAAGATAGTAAGTTATACTTCTTAAAGGCGCTAATGTATTTGGTACCATTTGCCAAAATGTGGAGTAAGCTATTGGACAAACTACAAAATAGCTGCTGTTTAGTGTATAATAACCTACTACAGTACGTGTATTGGGGGAATGGTAATACAAAGAAATTGACGGGCTTGCAAATTAAGTTGTCCTGAAAACCAGAGGAAAGGGAAAAATTGATAAAGTATGTGCTTTCGGCTTTTAGTTTTAACTATTTACCTGTAAATTATTTGTAGATAGTAGAGAAGGAAGATAGCTAAGATAAAATAAAAATCTTAGACAAGTGCTACATTAAAGCAGGTAGTACATATTTTACACAATCTGCAACGCCATATTCTACAATTCCAAAAGAAATAGTCATTTCGGAATTGGGGTTGATAGATACGCCTAACATTCGTCCAGAGGTTGTACGACAACGAGTAAATATTGGCAGTAAACTCTATCCGTTTACGCTAAAAGAAATTGCCCCATTATGCACGCCATACGCTGTAAGTGGAAGAAAAAACAACTAGAATTAGAGGAAATGGATGCAAATAAGCGAAAGTTGGACTACATGGAAAACACTGCGACAATACGCGAACAATACAAAGATTTGTTAGACAAAGAACATCTTATTAGAGAAAATGAGCAAGAATTAATAGATTATTTTATGTGTCGATGGACTGACTTAGATATATCCGGTTTCTACAAGCTGTATGCATTTGTGGTTAGTAAAAAAGACTCTTTTAGTTATGTAGGCATCCTTGCGGAAAAAGTTGGTACTAAATCCGTATACTTTTAAAAGGTTATTCTAAAAACGTATTTATCGAAATGGTAGATAACATAGACGAACTAAGGAATACGGGTTTCGTAACCTTGGCGTACACATCGGTTTTAGATTTCTCGGTAAATGGTTGGTTAAAGCATATGTCTTGGATAGCGAAAAAAGGTTCTAAGGATGTAGTTAAATAAAGATGGGTAAAAATTGGAGATTTGGGTCTTTAAAAGGTATAACTTTGTAAGGGGCGGTCCTATTTAAAATCTATTTACAGGTTTGGGCTCCCTAGAAAAATCTAATATTAGTTGATACCAAACAAAATATACTTATCTTAAAAGAGTGACTACCCCGCGGATAATAAATACAATATACCGCTTGTCAACAAAAAAGTTGTAGGGAAATTCAAAGACGAATTTAATGGGGATCTAGTATTATAATTTGTTGGTAGTAGGGATAAGTCCTACTGTATTGTAAGCGAGAAAGACACGATTAAAAAAATTAAAGGGGTCTCACGAAGTGTAGTTAAGTAAAACCGAGGGTCCTACAACCTATAACGAGCATATATTCCCAAAAGGGGTGGGCATGCAACTACGCAACAGTGCGTAGAAAAATAAGGATTCTCTCCAATAAGAAATTAAAGTTTCCATGTACGTAGCACCAGTCATTGAGAAATGGTAGAAATGTGGAACCTATAAAAGTGATTAGTAATTGTGGTTTAGAAAAATAGTAGTTTTCTTAGACTAAATAAAATAGCATAGACTGATTAATGTATATGGTTACATATTGTCGTACACATCTACAAACATCTGCTTACGTCCACATACGGACATGGCGATGCCGGTAGTTTTTGTTTAACAAATAGTAGGAAAGATACGTTAGGTGTTAGTGTGTGGAAGCCCATCGGATCGTTGGATTAAAAAATTACGGTGCGTCTGAATGTATGGTGGTTCCCGTTAGAATAATCGAAAGTGGTTAATCGATCGTATTAGATGTTTAAATATGCTCACATGAGCAAAATTTAATTATCAGACAAAAAAAAAGTGCGCGATGTGCTAGACTTTTAAAGAAAGTATAGAATGGTGCTTTGCAGCGGTCCTAGCAGTAAAAAGGCGAGAGACTTTTTCAACCAACTATGCATGTATTATACAGCGCATAGTTACTATAAAGTATTTTAGTTTACGGTTAGCTCGAACGTGTAATTGATCACGACTTATAGATCCTTCGGAGGTTTAAAAATTCTGAGACCATTGTCGTTTGAAAAATGTTTGAAAATTATCAGAACGGGAGCGTGTCGATGTATAAGTTAGATGGATGATTGACCGAGTTTTTTCTACCTTTTACGAGGGAATCGGAAGTTGACAGACATCGAGCATCGAATTCTCTATTTGGGTGGTTGTTGGGGATTATAGATTTTAAGATTTGAAGTTACTTCGCGTTTGTGCCAAGAACTACTTTTGTGGCGGAAGACGCTCATGTTTCTATTTGGGTGCTTCGTTTCCATTGATTCGCGTTTAAAATGTCCGAGGGGTTAGTTCGTGACAGCTAATACCCAATTATTCCAATGTATTTACATAATTTCAATTATATTTAGTTACAATAAATGTATTCCACGTTCAAGCATTCTTTACAATTTCTATCTTAGCAAGAAACAAGTTTTCAGTTTTATTGTTAAGTTGGTCCTAAGAGTTAATACTACAACGAAATACACGTACAGCAGAATCACCAGCGAAGATGTACAATTATTACAAAGATATCCCAAACAGTGGTATCGATTACTTACCGGTTCTAGAAATAATTACGTGCTACCGATCGCTATGCGGAAGATTTGGTTCTAGGAAATGAGCAACCTACGAAAGTACGGAACACTCGGTATTAATGCTAATTGGTTTAGTGACCTCGCTTGTGCACTCTTCGAGTGTCTTCAGCAATCTTGGATTGTTTCCAAAGAAAATATTCAAACCTGCCATTTCCGAAAATATGACGTAGAAGTTATTTAAAATTAAATTGCTTTATTAGTAAGTATTCTGTAGACAACAAGTTTGGTATTCCCTTAGTAAAGGTTTAAAGTGTTTTATTAAGTTTTTGTTTATAGTAACACTGCATCTTCTACCGCACGACTTGCAGCCAGTTTGTGTGCGTGTGCTACCACCCTTTTGAATTTTTAATATACACGCGATCCGTGTTGATCCATGTAACATGAAAGACGTTTCCGATGTTTCTACTAACTGCATTCGCAGCATGGACGAAGCGAACCGGGGCATGCATTGGTGCTAAATGTACTGGACGAGCAGCAAGGATTGGCAAAAGATGACGTCATTTAGTACCCCGCTGAATCCACAACTTCGTTCGGCTGTCTTCGGAAACCTTCGGTTTGCATTTTATAGGGTACATAAAGCAGGTATTCAAGAGTAAACTCTTTAGTTATAAGTTAGTTCGCTTACAAGTTTCACCAAAGTCCTATAGTGCGGATTTTGTTTTGTACTAAAATGGTACCAACAAACGTCTTTAAATGCGAGTCCCGTCACGTCTACTTTGCCAGGAGGGATGCTCTCAAACGGCACCAGAACAAATGTCGTGGTGTAACATCGTCCTGGGTTAAGCTTATACATCCGCCAGCAGCAAAGTAACTTAAATTGTATGTCTTGCGGTATCGCTTTTACGAAAATGGACAGCTTACAGCGACACAAGGAAAAATAGCACGGTATGTCATTAAGCCGTAAACATTTAGCTGCGCCAGCTGTTAAAGGGTCTTGTACGAAATAACCAGGAATTATGTGTAAAGTATGCGATTTCAAAATGGAAAAGACTATCTATGCCGCACACTTGAGAACAACAGACATAAAAATGCTACAGTTACCGCTACTGGCGAAGATGACGTAAAAATGGTTAGCACAGCGTTTAACAGCCGTATGGCTAGCTATCGCATAAAGAACGCCAGTGTCGACCATGGAGTGTCCAAGTTTCTTTGAAGCAGAAAGAGCGGGTTATTAGATTACTAATAAGAAAAGAATACAACATACAGCAATAAAAGTCTATTGCGAACTC
The DNA here is from genome assembly GCA_036346225.1 of Platerodrilus igneus. Taxonomy (NCBI): domain Eukaryota; kingdom Metazoa; phylum Arthropoda; class Insecta; order Coleoptera; family Lycidae; genus Platerodrilus; species Platerodrilus igneus. The sequence goes on from JARFIW010001700.1 coordinate 1,959,626, forward strand.
TACGGCGTTTACACCAAAATGGGAAAAGAGACTACCGATGTGAAATTCTTTAACACAAAAAATATGGTTATAACGTCTTCTAGTAATCTGGAAAATATGTACGAGGTCTTAAGCGAAACCATGAAAACAAAATCAGAGGAATTTGAAACATGTGGGTCCGGTTGGTCTTTGGAAAAGTTGCTCTATTTAGAAATAAATATTAATAAGTATAAGCCGATTTGAGGAGTTCCAGGCTAAGAATAAAAAATTGTGAATATGTATTTAAAAATGTGGTTTACAAAATTTAAACTGTATTAGTAAAAATTGTCTGTAATAAAAAGTTTTAAGAATGATTTTTAGATTTTCTCGTAGGTCTGAGCTGCAGGAAAGTTATAATTTAGAAGGTGTGTGTAAAACGGTAAGGGGTAGTTCGATTTTAAATCTGTTTACAGATTCGGATTCTGCATAAAATTCTAGACTAATTTGATGTGTCGCATGGCTAAAAACTTTATAAGAACGGTCGGAAATAGCTACCAGCAAAAAATCTTAAAGTGAGGGTAGCTCTCTGGAGGGTGATGTTATCTGAAAAATTCCTAGAAATTCGGGTAGCTGAGAAAAATCTAATATTAATTGATACCAAACAAGAAAGGTCTATCTCGAAAGATGCAATGGCTAGTCGAAGAAAGCTATTTGTTAGGTTTGCTTATAGAGCAAAAGCAAAATTTAGAGGTTCAGGACTTTAAAGGGGTATAACTTTGCAGGGAGTGGTTCCGATTTTAAATCTGTAGCATATTCAGATTTTGCGTAAAATTCTAGACTAATTTGATGTATCGCATGGCTAAAAAATTTATAAGGACGGTCAGAAATCGCTACCAGCAAAAAATCTTAAAATGAGGGTAGCTGCCTGGGGGATGATGCAATCTAAGAAATTCCTAGAGATTCGGGTAGCTGAGAAAAATCTAATATTAATTGATACCAAACAATATAGATTTATCTCGCGGGTGCTGTGCCTATAGGCACCGAGAGGTATCTCGAAAATTTTAGGGGTTAGGTTACCGATTTTTTAGAGTAGGGATGCTTGGTATAAAAAAATCCCACAAGGCGGTCCACAAGGTGAGAGCAAGGTGGAGATTCATCTCCCTCATTTCCTCTTTATGGGAATTTACATGTAAATGCGGCGGCGCTGTTTTCGAAGGAACATCATCCTCTACTGTTGTATCAGTGAGTTTGTGTTGCAAAATAGAAACCACTACGTCAGTTTGTTCAAAAATTAATTTATATACTTCTAAACAAAATATGAAATCATTATCTTCTAAAAACTTTTTCAAACCTGACGCTTCCCGTACAGTAGTACTATCAAACTTGCACTTTCAATGATGTTACTAAAAACTTCTATTAAATTGCTTCTATTAGCAGAAACGGTTAGTATAGCGCTTGATGTAAAGTTCCATCGCGTTGGAGCGTTAGTAGCAAGTCTACGTTGTCAGATTTCGTCTAATAAAGCGGTGCGCTTAGACGATTTAGTAAAAAGCAAAGAAAATCCAGATAACGTTTGAAAAAATATTCTGGCTTTTTTTATTGAATTACAAGCATTACTTAGCACTAAGTTTAATACGTGTGCAAAACAATGTGTAAACAAAGCTTGTGGAGCGACTGCTTTAATTTGTGCTTGTAGTCCATTAAGGTAACCAGCCATAACTGCAGCACCATCATACGTTTGTTCTAAAAGTCGAACTTAGCAAAATTAGCATTAAGAATTTTAAACAGGCAGTCTGAGGATTTTTTGGTACTTACATCAAAAAATCTCAAGAAACGCTCTACCTAGGTTCCATCTTTGATATACCTAATAATTACTGATAACTGGGTTGAAGTTGATACGTCTATGGTTTCATCGATTTGCCAAGAAAAATAATCGCATGATTTTGTTTCAGGGCTAATATGTCCGTTTAAAACATGATGAAGCGATTCTATTAATTCTTGCTGAATTGTTTTTGAAGTATCTAAAAACACCGACTTAGCGTCGCTATCGCCTTCTATAAATTTTTTAAAAAGATGACCTTTTTTACCGAAAATAGATAAAAGTTCTAAGAAATTGCCTATGTTTAATGAAGATTCACTTTCATCATGTCCGCGAAATGGTAGTTCTTGATAACACAAATACAGAATTATCTCCAATATCTTTTTAAGTATTTACCGGTTTTCTGACATTTGTTAATTATATCTTTTAATTTCAATAACACGTGCACTATCCAAAACGTTTACAATGTTTTGTTTACCCAAAAGATGTAATTTGCAATTGGAAGAAATGTGGTCCTTAGATTTTCCTGTTTAGAAATTGACCGTGATAAATTTTTCGTGTCCGAGTAACCGGTTTTATACCACACTACTTCACTCCTCGTACGAAATAGATCGCACGACCAGCAGAGCAATTTATTAATTTGTGTGCAACCACGGGAATTTTTGGTACTATAAATTAGCAAATGCTTTATTTGGTTTTTCTGCATTGATTAAGGATTTGCTAAAATCTGGGCAAGATCTTTTTAAATTTTTAATGTATATTTTATTTTCGTAGGTTATCGATGTAAATCCGTTTTGAATTATGAAATGTACAAAGTCATCACACTTTCCGAGTTTAGTTTGGTTTGACATTTTACAACTATTGCTAAAGATGCATACATACAAAAATATACAGCAGACACTGACTCTTCTATGTTTCTGGTAATTAATAACTATTACTGTTACCGCCAAAACTAATTACGCACTAAATTAATTAAACTAAAAGGTAGTCAAAGCACCTTATCCCAATCGCAGTTTTAAAATAAACACTAGATAAATTTGAACTGAACACTCGTACGGATAACGCATAAGACAAAACGAACACTGTATGTACAGTTGAAAGTCAAGCTAACGTTTAAATGAGTATAAGTATATTTTCAAAATTTTATATTATGTTCGAATAACAGGTAGGTAACAACTGATTCACAATATAAGAATCTGTCATAGAAATAAGTCAGACTCAGAAAGTACAATAAGGCCTTGTGTTGGCATTGGCATGGGTTTATCGAATCCGCACCGCTTATGACTACCGTGAGAGGCAGTTTGAATACTTGCCTTGCACAGCAAATACGATAGTCGGAGTAAACAAACACTCATTCTTAATTTTCATTTCTTTCTGTTCTTGTTCCTAAATAATTAGTAGATTAGGTACTTATCGCATCACACTGTGTATTAGAATTCGACATCGAATGAAAAGACATATCATTATTTTAAAAAACGAAATCAAAACCTTTTGCTCTGTATGTCTGTTATACTTGGCGGTTCGGATTACATAGTATAATAAATAATAATTCATGGCTCATTTAAAAGTGATTCCTTTAAAAGTTAGCCTGTATTAATTAGCACTAAGTAGTTGATTTTCTAAATTATATGCTCCGCCAAACCTGTAATTGTAAATCGTTTTTATATTAAACATGGACTAGTATTTTGGCCGTCGAATATAAGTGCATTTTTGGCCAGGTACCGGTCTGCCTCTCAACGCAACTTATAAGTTATAAAGCACAGGAACTAAAACGCCAGAGGTCAGAATTATGTATAAAATGGGTTAAAGTTTCTGAACTGCAATGAGCGTTGATCATTATGAATTAGGATCCACGGTCAGTTATAATTTAAGTAATAATGACAATTTAAAAGAAAGTACGTGGCTAGCATAAAACTGTCACCCACATTTTAAATAAAAATAAATTTATGAGTTAGTTTTGAATTTAAATTTATTCTGTTCTCATTTCATGGTGAGGCAAAACTGCCTGCACCTGCCTCAACCGGAGAAGCCGCCTGATGACACGAATCTACAAAGAACTGTTGTCGGAATTATAAGAACGTTTGACAATGATATACTGAGAAGGCTATTGATGCAATAAAGACCAAGAAATTGACTGTGCAGCAGCATCAAAGAATTTAAAATATCACTAGCTACATTAAGCAATAAAATGAAGGAAAGCATTTACAAATTTGGTCTCCCACAGCACTTACTGATGTAGAAGAATTATGTATTGTTAAACACGTACAAGTTATGGCCATGGGGCTTTCCGACTTGATCTTACGTCACATACGCAAGTTTGTTATGTATCATTCGGGAAAGGGAGGAAAGCCCGGGTTCAGCATATTTAAACAACCTGCTTTCATCCGACTGGTGTGCAGTCTTGAGCGGGCACAAAATGAAATTTTAGTTCGAGCCATTTGTCAGAATATTAATACAGTCCAAAACTTCTGTGTCGGATGAGAGGTTATAAATGGAGGTACCTTGACAATGTTAAAAGAAAGTATGTTAGGAATACCTGCCACCTACATTTTTAATTTCGATGAAACAAATTTATCTGACTATCCTGGGACCAAAAATGCAACTTTAAACGAAGAGTGACATATCCGGAACGTATTCAAGACGTTTCTAAAAGTGCAATATCTGTCATGTTTGCTCGCAGTTCAATCAGGTGACATGCTACCAGCCTACCTAGTTTACAAAGCAGACAACTTGTGGAGTACCTGGTCGGAGAATGGTCCTCCGTAAACAAGATATGGAAGAACGAAGTGGATGATTTGACTCTGTGCATTTTCCGACTGGTTTGCGTCTATTTTAGTGCCTGCGGAAAGAAATTACCTGGCCCAAAAGCAATTATAGAGGATAATCTTTCAAGTCATTTTAGTAATACAGTCATAAACCTTTAAGAAGAAAATGGCATTAGGTTTATTTGCTTCCCGCAAATACTACTCATCTGTGTCAGCCTCTGGACGTGGCGTTTTATCCGCCCTTAAAAATACTGGCGACAAATTTTAGATGAGTGGAAAATTAGTTTGAGAAGAAAGAGGAAAACTCTGTCAAAGGATGAATTTCTTGAGGGCTTTTAAGTAAATTATACAAGAAGCTGTATCCAGACGAAAATGAAATGTCTAACAATATGATATCTGGATTTGAATATGTGGGATTTTTCCACATAATCCAGATAAAGTCTTAGAACGCTTACCTGACAACATGAAATGCGATAAAAATAAAGTAGAGCAAGCAACTTCCACTGTTATTGAACTATTACAAAACTTGAAAGGAGTAAAACAAGTTGTACAAAAAAGAAAAAAGAAAAGATTAAATGTTGCCTCCGGAAAACGTATTTCCACAGCTGATTTAGAACCTGAGAATGAAGAAATTTTACATGCGGAAAATAACGATAAAGAAAATGAAATTACAGAAATAGAAACTTTGGTTACTGATAATAGCAGCAGCAGTTCAAGTAGCAGTAACGCAGAAAGCGAAAATGAATCCGATAGTGACTCTGAAAATGCTAGTGATAATAAGGACATAGATCTAGAAATTGAAAAGTTTTATTTAACGAAATTTGAAGTCAAAAATATTATTAAACACTGTGTGGGAAAAGTAATTTCGACTGCAGAATTGAAAGATAAAATGGTGGAACTTTCTTTCTTGCGTCATTCGTGCAAATTAAATTACAAGTTTTCCTGGCCCCATGATTATGGGGGACGAGAGGAATAAGTGGGACGAAGAAGTTGATATAGAGGTACAAAGAGATGGTATGAATTTGAATCAATTTGAGCAGGAGATGAAAGGCGAAGGAGATAAGAGTTTAAGTATTAAGTGCCCTGGGGAAGTTAGAAAAGAAGTTGTAGCGTTTTTAGAGAAATAGACAGAATTATTAGAAACTGCACAAGATAACGTTGAAAAGGTGGAAGTAATAGATAAAATGGATGAAAATAGTATAATTTCAGGTGTTGAAGATAGTTTAATTTGTATAATATCATATTTATGTCCGTTATAAATTTGGTAGTTCGCATATGACATATCTATTGTTTGTTACGTGCATAGCCGGTTATCTTTGACGAGTGCCTTTAGACAAGAACATTTGGACGTCCGTGCTCTCAAGTTGGAAATGAGAGGATATGGTATTATTTGGTGTTGGGCATCGCATAAGAATAAGTTATAATTCTGCTCTAGTGTGCCATGTAATTCAAATATTTGGACATTTGGAAAGAAACCGAATATCATAAATCTAAGTGTAGTAATTATGTGTTTGTCATATGGTAAAGGTAGTAGGTGTATTTTTCTTATTAAAGTTTGTTATCGTTAAAAATTACGTTACCTTACAAATTTCGACTAGCCCAGAAGGGGCGGAAACACCGCAACAATTTGAAGCGTACACTGGACAACAGAACTGGTGCGGGATTGAGCTTTTATGGAATAAATAATAACAAATAATTAAATATAAACAAATAAAATAGCCGAAATACTAACGTACTTTACAAGTACTAATTGTGTTGGCAGGTTTTATTATTTGTGAAAAATAAATGCGCCAAACTGTCTTATCCTATTAATTTCTTTGATATTTCCTCCAACTGGAAGGCGGTTATTCCTGATAGGTCTTCGTGCTTTCGATTTTTCTAAATCTCATCACCTCATACTCTACTTCTATCTACCGTACTTTAAAATACTTATTATCATTTTATTGAATTAAAGAGATTTTTAAAATAGAGGCCTCTCCCGGAATACGATTACATCACGGAGTGGCTGGGATGTCCTTTCACAATCCTTTCTTTCAACTTTTACATATATTATAAAAATCTCCAAATAAAATTTCATCAAAGATAAAGCGACACTAAGAGTAAATTTCGAAAATACAATTGCACGTATATTGAGCTTACAAATAAATCTGATCTACTCCCAACTGGCCAGGTATAATTAACAGAACTGTTTAAAAAAGGCACGAGTCCGTAAATAATACTACCGTTCCATTCTTCTAATTTCCAATATTAATATATACGACGTTTTAAATCCTATTTATTTGGAAATGTCCTTTACAGCAATACAAAGAAAACAGAGACATACCAACACTCTACTTAACCATTCTAATGTCCATTAAAATACTGAGTTGGCATTCATGGACTGACAATTTTGCAATTGAGCTTACATTTAAATTTTTCTTATTCTTCTAAAATATTCAAACACCTTTCACTAATAATATTTTACTAAAATTGATATAAACCAATTTTCGTTGCTATTTGATAGTCCGACAGGATAATTTTGTAACAGAATATTATTTTTACCACTACAGAGGAACAAGTCATTCTCGTTTAATTGCACAAGCATGTAATTATACATCATAAACAAAGAAAAAGCTCATATGGTACTCACAATCTAATGTGTCAGATTATTCTTAAAACTGAAGATAAAAGATGTCTAGGGACGCCACTGGTTTACCTTGTTTTTATTTCTTCGGCACGTTAGGTCACAACATTCCATTTATTTAGATTCCTAATTCAATTGACAAATGAAACGATTTAATAACTCCAACTGACACAAACATAAATTCCACAATTTACGTGATTGATCTTTCTGACCTCCGTATTCAGTAAAGATCAACACCGTTTGACATTAGACCCCGAGATACCACGACCTATACACGTCTGCTATCACTCAAATATCATTTTTTTCTAAACTTATAAATTCCGACCTCAATCGTTATATCTCATTTTCCCCTTTCTTTTAATATTTCCGTTCTCATACTTTGTGCGTTTAAAGCTGTTTTATGGTCAGTTTTATGTCAGCAGCCCGGGTGAATGCATTAAATTTATGACGTATTATGATTTTGTAGCATTTTAAACCCCAACTTTATTGTGTACGGTGATGCTCTAATTTAATATCACATCTTTATAAAATGTTTACCTCTTAAGCTCTTTCAGGATGCTTTCTTATTGAACTAACTAAATAATACCAATTTATTCCTATAAGCTAATATATACTTAAGTAACGCGCGAGAGTTACAAGTTTGTCAAATGACTTCGTTTGTTTGGGCAAAGTGGAACTTTCATTTTTTTTACAAGCTTTATCAAATGGTCATTCAAAGATCTTCGACCTTTAATTTATCAATCCAACGTTTATACTCTGTGTACTTGAAGTGAACCGTATCGGCGGCATTCTACGCTTTTGATGTTTTTCCATATTATGTACAATTGTAATGGCCCGAGATTATTGTAAAAGCTTAGTACTCGTATCTATTTATAAACAGCGATAAAGCTTCATCTGTCTAATTAAACAAACTATTAATTATAAATTAAACGAATCTTAGATATGTATATTATTTTATAACTTATACTTATTTTGTTGTTCTTTGATAATCACCAGCTACAATAAGCAATCTTGCAAGATCCTTGCTTTGAATTTCTACGCGCTTCATCTTCTACTAGACCATCATCATGTTTGATATCGAAGGAAAAGTAGCTTTAGTTACCGGAGGTGCTTCTGGTATTGGTTTGCAATATGCCAAAGAACTACTACGAAATGGTTTAAGGGTATGATGAAATTCAAAAAGTTACTCGTATTTTGAAATAATGTTGAATTATTTTTAGGGGTGCACTTTAGCGGATATTAATGAAAGTTTTGGCAATCAAGCTGTGCAAGAAATTACAGAGGAATTTGATAAAGATCGAGTAATTTTCGTAAAAACTGATGTATCAGATAGATCTCAGTTTGAAGGTGGTCATTAAAATATTCAGCTATTTTAAAAGTACCTATTTTGATTTTTAGGTGCATTTAAAGCAACTGTAGAGAAGTTCAAGCATATTGATATCTTAATTAATAATGCAGGCATTATGAATGATTTTATATGGGAAAAAGAAATTCTTATTAATTTAGTAAGTATTTACAGCTAACACAAAAATATCGCTCTACTGTCATTAATAATTCTTCAAGTACAGAATGTACAATTTTTAGGTCTGCAGTGTATAGTTTTTCAATATATTGCAATCTCCTAGAAAAAGTTTTGTGAGAAAATATTGCAATTTTATTGACAATATAATTTAATATTAGCAAATACAACATGAGAAGCTTCTTTTATATTATTTTTAGTTGTACAAATTTCACAGAGTACTTAATTATCAAACATTAATTTTTTGCTAGTTCATTTTGATGCTCCTCTTATGATCTTCTTTAGACAGGACTATTTGTCAAAATTTCAGTTGTCTTCGTTCACCCTCTGCGTCTTTTCTCTAATTTTAGTAAAGGTCGCACAATAGAGAGAGAAATAGTCAAAGGTGCCATGTGTCGAATATTTTGTGTTTATTACCGATTAATATCTTAATAATGCTTTTGTTAGTTACTTCAATGCTTTCGATAACCTTAGCGACGTTTCCCTTAACACAGCTTAAAAGATAAAAGAATTTCTTTATATTATCTAAAGACGTTTCATAGTCTACTAATGATGTAAACATTATCTCGGAACTAGCCCCACTTATCATAATCACCATAGATTTTTGATAATCCAAAGACCGGAAATCGAATAGCATTTAAATGAGAGGAGTTTATTTGATCTGCATTATTGGGCGTTAATATTCCGTTTTCATTTGTTTCCCTAGTGATAATTGATGAATTACTGTTATATTGTGAAATTAAATGCTTTGCGTTTAAAATAATACCATAAATTGGTTTTCAAAATTTTGCTATTCATTACTTTCTGCTACTTTTTCATATAGTAGTTCATACTCGTGTAACAAATACGATTTTCTGCTTTTTTAGAAATACACTTTGTTCCATACATCTATTCAATAAACATTAAATTGTAATAGAAATAATATGTTACGAATTCATACATAGGGCCCCATCTACATATAAATAGTCAAAGTAAAATTCTAGAACTCTTTTATTTGTATGTATTTTGATACACTATCCCCCTTTTTGCGCGTAGATAGGGTAAGCAACGTAGCCTCGTGGTCAAGCTCCATTTTGATATCAGCATGTAATCCGAACACAAGTGTTAACGTGGGCCTGCAGGTTTTTTGATAAAACATGCCGTCCCAGAGGGAAGTAAGGTGGAGTCAACGAATACCACGAATTCATTTTTCGTTGTAGCATCGACCTAATATAGTCATAAATACATTTCTACGGTAGGTAAATAATTCTCAAACTTACGTTTAAATTCATTTTTCCCGTTTTTTTTTCAGTGCAAGTTTTAAAGTCTTAAAGTTATAAAGTCTTAAAGTTCTAAAGTCTTAAAGTTGTATAGTTTTGGGGTTTGGAAGGTTGCAAGTTATCAAGTATGAAGTTATGAAGTTTGTTTGACAGTTTCAACGTTTTAAGTATTAAAGTAATAAGAATTATGAATTATATTAAACAACTGTTTACCGTATGGAAATTGGTTGAACTTTAGATGCAGTTTCAATTGTTGCTAGGCAAGAAAGTGGAAATTTCCACATATGATTGGTTATGATTGAGGTCAAGCTCGGACACCTGCGTCAGCTGCGCGCAACCACAATTGTAAGTACGTAGATGTTTAAAAAAAATTTGGCCGCCAAGCAGATATTCAGCGGTGAATCATCCTTCATTTTATAACTGTATTCATTTCAAGGAACAATTATTTACGATGTGCAAATAATTTTTGAAGATTCTAAATATGTTTATTTAAAGTTGATACTCGAAATTTTTGTAAAAGTTTTATGGTCATTTAAATTGACACACTTAAAATTTAGTTCAAAATTTAATATTTGAATAATGCATAAATGTCCTTATTATTTTCAAGGTATTTCTATAAGTTAATTTTGAAGTTACAAGGTTATATTAAAATGTTTGCATAACTAAACATGTGATACGATAAGAATTGTTTGCCAAATTATAGTGTATAATATATTTTGACAGTACACCTGAAGTACAGCTTAATACCGACAATAAGTATTTTTTGACCTTTGATTCCATTAAATATACCTGTTAGAAATATAGTTCTATAATCTACACAAATAATTTTTGAACATTTAACTTGATTCTTGTAAACTGAACAGGATGCTATTCAAGTATCATAATCAAATTTGTTGACGGACGGCAGACATTTTCATTTTATGTACTTTTCAAATCAATAATTATTGTATTAACGCTACTTTATTTGTTCTTTTGGTAAAGTTCATATAAACAATCCCTCTCTCATCTGAGTTAGAAATCCTGCTGTAAACGCTGCACTAGTTGCCAGCGGTTTAAATAGTTGTTTAAATCTTGTACTACTGGAGGCGCAGTTAATGCCTCCATAGTTTAAAAATCTACTGGGGTAAAGCGTTGCAATCATTGGGATCGCTACTTAAACTGCAAAGTCCCTGAATTTAGAAACGACTCTATTTGTATTGAAGTTGTCTTTAGTTTTCCATAGAATAGGATTTATTTTTAAAAGAGACTTGGAAGCAGTGCTTGTACTGATTTTTCCTGCTCTCCCACAATCGCTACATTTGACGTTCCAATCTACAAGTAATACATTCCCCACAAAGGGTATTTTAAATATTGACAAACTCTTGCTCTTCCAAGCAAGGTAAAGATTTTTAATGTGAGTTACAACACACACACACACACACACACACACACTCACGCGCGCATTCTTACATTTTACTTCTCATTCGAACGAAGACGTATTTATGTGCAAGCTTGCCTATCATTTTCCAATCGGTTCGTATCGGGAATCGACTTCGGGACCTTGTGATATAGCAAATCCGAAATGCAATACCTTAAAGACACACCTGGCACCGTTGTAGAAAATCCAGGATATTGTTGGTACTCTACCGCAGTCGGTATTTAAATTTATACCGATTAAAAATAAAATAATTGAACATACGTAATGTAACCTATCAGCGGATCAACAAACGCCCTTTCTTGTCTATACTTGGCCTCGTGATCTAGTTGTCTATGGCTGTGCTTAGTGACACCTACGTTGTGTGACCGTAACTTAACCCAAATATACACACTGAGATAGAGTTAAAAGGCGGGAAGGTTTGAAATAAAACTAAAATAGTAAACAACCATACTTTAATTATTATATGATATTCTCCAAATTGTTTACTATCAATTAAACATGAATTACAAGAGCAAACAGTGCCGGACTCCCTGGGTTAGCGCTGCGGAAAGAGCATCGGCAGATAAAACCTCAACAACCCTGCGCTTCTAACTGCATAAATACACCTCTCCAAAGATGGGGTGGCGAACAAGCACCCTGTGCACTTTTAATATTATAGAATGTCAGCTGTTACGCAGACATTCTACATATGAGACTGAAGAAATGTTAGTGTAGTCTAGCTAATCTTATCTAGAAGGTAACAGAGACGGCTGTGCCATTACTATCTGCCTAGAGTTGAAGAGGAAGAACACCGGGATGATAAGAACTTTGACTACCAATGTTCCACCCCGCACGGCCAAAAAATGTTAGTAAATTCAACAAAGGCTCAAACATACCCGTTTGTCGTACATACCATTAACAGTTTCCAGCCTGTTTGGCAATATGGTTCACAATGGCTAACCTACATTCTATCGTTGCATAAACATTACTACCAATACATTGACATTTGACAAAAACAAATATTTATAAACAAATATGAAGTTAAACATGAACATATGCTATGATAGTACCAAACAAACGGCACAAATTAAATCGACCATCTCCTACATAGTCATAATGCAAACGCGTTAATACGGGTCATAGCAGAGGTTCGCTATAATCACATCATAACAAGAGTATTGAATCTCAATATTAGTTACCGATAGAATTTCAGGTTATAATACGCCAGACTCTTTAAACTAATATATGGTTAGGTATTCCAAACGAGACATGAATTATGCAGTTATAAGCGCTCAGCTAAAACTGAAATAAACAATTACATAATCATAACAAATTATTAAAACATTGAAAACGATTTACAAAATATGCTTGTAACAAATACATACCAAAAATTCTACAGAAACAATACAAGCCCAGATTCAGGCACTAAATCTTTATATAAAATATATGTTAAAATATACATTCGATCTAGTAAGCACAATCTAATTCAATTACTATCTTAAAGAACAAAGAAATCACATTAAATAATTAATCAAGCTTCGATGCAATCAGATAACTTCGAAATAGCATATAATTAAAACCATTACCTTGAATAAAACCGCCAGTAAAGCTTTTTCAACCCTCCATTTTGAAATCTGAAGCAAAAGTCCCCCTTAAAAGCCTGTAAACAAAAATCGATCGCTCCTAAAACCCCAAATTCTGACGTCACGGAGTGCGTTTGGAAACCTGGAAGTGGTTATTGTGCTGTTCAAAAATACTCTCGAATATCGAAATATACACTATAATATCAGCAAAAATTATTAACCAATGAGAATTGACTTATAGAAATAGTACAGATCACTACACATAACATACTTAATCAAGCTTAGCTATTTACGAAGTCTGCTATACAATGTGCTCCATGTTTAATTTATCCATTAAACTTTACTAAATTTTTCTTATTCGTTTAATTTTTTCGCTAACGTAATGTACTTCGTTACAAACAACATTATATTTGTACTAATTCTGGTTGGCGTTAGTCATGAATGAGTTCGGTGACCGGGGGCGGGGGATTTTTGGAGTGGAGACTTCAGGGTAATTCATACAGGAGCAGAGGAAGGAAATTTGAGTGTGGGGATTGTTATGCGGAAAAAGATAGGATATTGTGTAGAAAATTATTTACAGAAGAACGAAAGCGGACTCATGGTTAGATTAGAATCTAAACCGGTAAACACAGTAATAATACAAGTATACATGCTTATACAAGCGATTTACAAAAATATCGAAGACATATTGAGATACGCAAAGGACATGAAAATTTAATAATTACGGGGGATTTTAATGCAGTGGTAGGTAAGGGTAAGGAAGGAGCAGTAGTAGGTTTATTTTGTTTAGGCACGAGAAACAACAGGGGAAATTGGTTGGTAGAATTTTGCGACAAGAACAATTTAATCATTACAAACACATTATCGTATTTCAATATCATACTAGAAGACGATATACGTGGAAGATGCCAAGAGATATAGGAAGATATCAAATATATTACATTCTTGTTAGACAACGGTTTAGGAATCAAGTAAAAGACTGTAGAAGCTACCCAGAAGCAGATATAGACACTGACCACAACATCGTAATTATGAAGGCCACACTTAAATTAAAAATTTTGAAAACACGAAACGGAGAAGGGCACTTTGACTTAGAGAAACTAAAAAATAAAGATATTCAAGAAAGATTCGAAAAAAAGTCAAATGAATTGCTCAAAGATATCGGGAAAATATCTGATACTAAGGAATTAGAAACAGAATGGAATAATATTAAATCCGGCCTAGACATGGCGGCCAGAGATATTCTGGGATATACACAAAAAGAAAATAAGAAACCATGGATAACAAAGGATATTCTGAATTTAATAGAAGAAAGTCGAAGATACAAAAATAAATCAGACGAAACAGGAAAACAGAGATGCAAAGCCATAATATGGGAATTTATTCGCAAATGCAGGAAAGCTAAAGAACAATGGATTAACGAAAAGTGCAAAGAGGTACAAATTAAGATAAAAATAGGAAAGACAGAAGAAGCATACAAACTAATTAGAATCAATTTTAGGGATATAAAACCGTAGATCAAAAATATATAGGACGCGGGAGAAAGAATATATAGGGAATTTATATGCAGGAGAGGAACTAACAGCGTTAGAACAGGAATCAGATATTGAAAATGATGACTTGGGATATCCTGTACTTAGAGGTCTGAAAAATGGTAAATCGCCAGGTACAGATAAGGTGCAAGCAGAAACTCTAAAAGCCGCTGGACAAGCAGTAACAAAACGTCTCTTCCAACTTGTAAGCAATATGTATGAGACAGGCGAGTTACCCAAAGATTTCAAACGTAACATCATACTAATTATACCAAAAATGAAAGCCGCGAATACATGTGAAAATTTTCGAACAATAAGTTTGATAGCACACGTGTCAAAAATATTAACTAGAATTGTACAAAGACTAATGGAAAAACGAACTGAAGAAATACTAGGAGAAGATCAATATGGGTTTAGGCGAAAAAGGGGAACACTGGAGGCTATTTTTGCTCTGAGAGTGGTAATGGAGAAAACAATAGAAAAAGGGGAAAGCGTGTATATAAGGTTTATAGATTTGAAAAAAGCATTCGACAATGTAAAATGGAAAAAATGTTTGAAATACTCAAAAAGATTGGAATGAGCTATAGGGATAGACGAATAGTACATTGCTTATACAAAAAGCAAAAAGCAGTAATAGAATTAGAACAGGAACGTAGAGAAGTAAACATTAGAAAAGGGGTGAGACTGATATGTGCCCTATTCCCTTTAATTTTTAACTTGTACATAGAAGAGGCAATGAATACTGCCAAATGCAAAAAGACATTTGGAATTACTATGCAGGGACAAAAAATTGACATGTTTAGATTTTCAGATGATATAGCGGTATTAGCATCTAGCAAGGAAGAGTTGGAAGCCGCTCTTAATGAAATGGAAGCAGTTCTAACAGAGAGATACGATATGAAAAGTAACAAAACTAAAGTACTAGTATGCAAAAAAGGGGAAAATAAATCAAAAACAAGAATACAAATATGTAATACAAGGTAAGTTGATAATGCTTTCGTATTACAGTGAATAAGATGAAATAATAACCTAGACTTTTATGCAAAGCCCAAATGATCATTTCAAACTGGTAAACGCATGGTACCAAAAATAACCAAGATACAGGTTCAAGTCCTGTCCAAGACCTTATATTTTCCTTCTTTCAATTACTAGCGCGATTTGAAATGATCATTTGGGCTTTGCCTAAAAGTCTAAGTTATTATTTCATCTTATTCACTGTAATACGAAAGTACTTATCTTGTGTAATTAACTACCTAGAATATTTATATATTAGATACTTGGTTTATAGCCATAATTTTGAGCGTTGCTTCTTGTCTATAACTGACATAAGTCAAAAATTTGACAATGTCAGGTATGATTGACAATAATGCCAAACGTAACTAAAAGTTAGGTTTATGTATAGTTGTGTACACGATTTAGATTTGTAAATTTCCCAATTGTCGTCATCGGTCTCAGTGGCGTAATTGGTAAACGCATGGTACCGGAAATACCAAGATATAGGTTCAAGTCCTGTCCAAGACCTTATATTTTCCATCTTTCAATTACTAGCTCGATTTGAAATGATTATTTGGGCTTTGCATAAAAGTGTAAGTTGTTATTTCATCTTATTCACTGTAATACGATAGTATTTATCAAGTTACCATGTGTAATTAACCACCTAAAATATTTATATATATATATATATATATATATATATATATATATATATTGTTTTTTTTTAAATTAGTTTTATTGATGAAAATTGGGATGATGTAGTCCAAATCAAAATTCAATATTGTATTTAGCACAACATTTAATTAAGACCTTACGTTTCGGCAAAGGTTTTTGCCTTTTTCAAAGGTACTGCAAAAAATTGACATATGGAATGACAGTTAGTGAAAGATTAAAAATATTTACTTAAAAGTTGTTAATGCAGAAATACATATATATAGTTAAACACCACCAATATTGAAATGGTGAGGTCCCAAATCAAAATAATAAAATGGAGCACTCACTAGGGTGTAGAAAGTTATTCTAATACAAGATTGTCATTAATACATATTATAATGACAAGTAACAGGTAATGACTGAAACAATTTTGAAAAGAATGCGTGAATCATATGTAGCCTATTAAGTTATAATAAAAGGTTAATTAGGTAACATTCGGGTTGTTATTAAATGTTTGGTAATTTCCTTGAAATCCTGTACAAATTTTCATATATTATGAGATGCAAATTTTGTGTATCTTGTCTGAAGTTAATGGCATTAAGTTCATTATATATATATAGTAAACCTCTAAAAAAGTCTCATTTTATAATTAGTTTCAGAATCTAAGATAACTACCTGTTTATAATTTGGAGTGTGAAGGGTACTACTGATGTGTTGAGACAAAGCACAGCTTTTTTTATATGTAATTTTGCATCAGACCTGTGTTGAAAAATACGATTTTTCAACCATTCGGTGGTGTTACCGATATAGGTTTTTCCACAGGAACAAGTTATTTTATAAATAACATTACTTCTAAATAGTATGTTAGTTTCGTCTTTTAATCTTGTGAAAAAGTTTCTCATTGATTTTTCATAAATATTTACTATTGAAAGATTTAGTTAACGTAAAATTCTTGCTAACAAAGGAGTTAAAGTTTGTATAAAAGGTAATTTTTTATAAATCTAAGTGATAGGTTTGGGTTCAATATTGCTAAAACGTATGTTGGTGTAAACTAATTTTTTAACCAGTTGTTTGGGGTATCCATTATTGCAAAGGGTCATTTCTAAAATTTGTAGGTTTTTCTTTATAAACTGTGGTTCTGCGATCATCTGTATACTGTGTTTTAGAGTAAGTGCAGTGTTAATCTTATGGCCAAAAGACTGATTGGAGAAATAATTTATATACCTTCCAGAGTTCGTGGGTTTTTATAATAATCAAATAACAATTTATTTGCTGAATCTCGGATGACTAGAGTGTCTAGAAATGGAATTTTACCTTCAACTTCTAGTACATGGATAAACTTCAGATGTTGATTGAAAGTATTGAAACAATTTAAAATATGTGGTATTTTTTCAGGTGGAGCTGAACATAAGATGTCATCCACATATTTCACAAGAAAGATCATTTTAAAATTCAAATTAGGTATGACAGAGTCTAGCAAATGATCCATTATTATTTGGGCAATTATAGGTGATAATGGGGAACCCATGGGGGTACCAAATTTTTGTAAATAAAAAACGTCTTGGAAAATAAAATAAGTGTGATTGAAAATTAGTGTAATAGATGCCAGAAACAATGAATTTGGAAGGGTGGTATGTAGTTTGATGTTATCCCATTTATTAGAAATTAAGTTTAAGGCCATGTCTAAAGGTATATTAGTTAAGAAGGAGGAAACGTCCAATGAGAGTAAAATGTGATTTTCAGGTAATTTTCATCAATAAAACTAATTTTAAAAAAAACAAAATATTAGACCAGTCCATTAACTAAGAGTGAAGCTTATATATATATATATATATATATATATATATATATATATATATATATAAATATTTGGAATGATATGGAAAGGCGTACTTGTCGGATATGATAGAACCGCACAAACTGACGAAATGCGATTTTAATTAATTCCAGTAACAGTAACATAAAGTAAATTATTTGATGGAGCAAGTTGTTAGCATGAATTTGCTATCTATGAAAATTTTTATAAAGCTAAAACTGACATGTTTTCGCAAATTACAACACTTTTGAAGTAACACAGCAGTTCATAGATATTTCCTAGCCAACAGGCAATTATTGGAAAATAGATATTTTTTCTATGTACAAGCAAATATTGTCACTGTTTTATGGAAGTTTTTCTAATGCAATCTCTATTTTCAGAATGGCACAATTCATGGTTGTCTGTTGGGGCTCGAAGAATATTTTCCCAAATACAAAAGCGGCAATGAAGCAGTTATTGTAAATGCATCGTCTATTGCGGGATTGGATGAATATGGATGTATACCAATTTACACAGCTACGAAACATGCAATAGTAGGCCTAAGCCGCTCACTTGCAATAGATTTGAACTACAAGAGAACACAGGTAAAAGTGCTTACTATCTGCCCGGGACAAACGAATACACCTATGCTAAATTACGATAAATCTGAACAAAGATGCCTTAGTCCCGTTTATGAAGAATTTTTCAAATACGAATCCAGCGATCTACGTCAACAACCGTAAGTTTTCTAAACTTTTAATACCGATACTGATGACATTCCTTTTAGAACAACGTTTGTTGCAAAGTGTTTAGTTCGCATAATTAAAGAAGCACAAAATGGTACAGTATGGCTTGTAGAACACGAAGAGCCTCCTTTTGAAATTGTTTTTAAGAAGCGGAACGAACGAGAAAAAGGAAAAATTATAAAAATTTAATTTAATATTTAGGATTTGTATGGGGTCCAGCAACAGGTTTGAATAATTTTCAATGGCTACAAAAGAATACGGAAAATCAACAGATCAATAAATATAAAACTAAAGAAAATATATATTCCTTGCTATATATCGCTTATAAGTTAGCGTTTAAAAATTATGTCTTTTAAGTGTTCAAAACGGCTGTTAATAAATGCCTGCAATGTATTTAATTCTCCCTCTTTTGTAGTATTTTGTCTTTCAGGTCTGCTCTTGAAGTGTGTGTGGTCTGTATCTGTACACTTTGTCCTTTATGTATTCCCAAGGACAGAAGTCTGGAGCACCAATACTAGGGGATCGAGCAACCCACGGGAAATTGTCAAAGCGCGATATTATCTTCCCATTAAACGCTGTCCGCAACCAATCCATAAAGTCCCATGCTGTGTGGCTCGAGGCGCCATCTTGTTGAAACCAGACGTTATTTATATTCATGTTCTGATGCCGAAGTAGGTAACAAATAGTTGCCTAGAATTTCTCGATATCGTTTACCATTCGCTTACACCGCAACTCTTTTATCGTCCTCAAAATTACGGACGGATGAGGCAACTCCCAGACACAGCATATTACTCGATCACTCTTTTGCAATGCAATGTCTTTTCATGCACCTCTCGAGGATATGCATGAACCTAATAGCTGAGATTTTTCTCATTGACGTACCCACATAAATGAAAATGTGCCTGGTCAGACACAAGCCAGTTGTTGTATAATAAATCGACATTTCCATTCATTTCTCTAAGTAACTGATTAGTGAAGTTCAGTACCAACAATTTTGATCTTAAAATTAACTTGTAATTTATACGAATCATAATAAAAATAATACCGCAAAATTCTCCTTACATTTCTGTCCAATAATTCCAAGTCGTGTGAAGGAAGCAATGGCGCAACTACAGTTTTAGACCTCCTCCCTGCAAAATTTTTAATGTGGGTCTTCTTTAACATTTATTATTGACCTATATTTCAACGTGTTTTCTAATTGTATGTATCTATAGAAAAGAAAACAGCATGTACATAAATACATTGTATATTAGTCAAGTGCTTTATTTTACAACCAAATGACAAATTCAAATTTTATAAATTAATTGTGGTCAATACTACATATTTATACGCTAAAGAAAATTATTTTCACCTCAAAATTTGATACAACAAAAGAACATGAAATAGCAGACACTCAAAATCAAATATTAAAAATCCTTTTTTCTTGCCTGTTTTGCTGCAAATTCATATATTTTATCATTATATTCATATTTTTGGCAGTCTCATGTTCTATTGCCAAAAGAGATAATTCTTCTAATCTGAATTGTGAATTACGGTTCTTAAAATGATTTTTAATTGTGACAAAGATTTTTTCGCACTGACAGTGCTAACGGGTAGAGTTACGTGCAACATTAAAGTTGTGATTGCGTTTGGAAAACTGCTAGAACCTGTAGACTTGGAAATACTAAATATTCTAAAAAGTGTACAATACTCTTAACATTTTTTAAACCATCACAATTGAGTCTACTATTTCTGAATGTAGCAAACTCTAAACCTATAGCATCATTTAAATCTTTGTGAAAAATTTTTGCCAAATGTTTCGCCTTAACTATAATATCGTCTGCAGTTAAATTTAAAAACAACATTAGGTTTCAGGAAATTAAATATTTCGTTTACATAGAAAAGCAATTTAAAACGATTCGACAGCCGTGAAATTATAATATCTATTACGCGATAATAGTAATTTATACTACAAGTGAGTAAAGTAATACTTTTTCTCACGAGCAGGAAAATTTGACCGTGCGAGCCGAAGGTGAGTGCGGCAATTCTTACGACTGAAAAAAGTTACTTTACTCAAGAGTTTCATATAAGATTTTTCTACGTCCGTAGATAAATAAATTCGATAAAATCGTCATTCGTTTTTATTTATTTAGGAACACTAATATTAATTGTACAATTTTAACCATTAATAAATTGTAGTGAAGGTGAAGTTAAAGATGCTATATTAGTATTCAAATTGTCAACATTTAATGAGTGTATAGATATATCTTCTAAAGTTGTGTTAATGCTCATTGACAATTTTTTGATTCGATCTCGAACTGGTTTCCTGCTAAATTTTTTGTAGCGGAATCCATTTTATTTTGCATTACGTCTACGTAACATAGATGAAATGGGTCACCTAAAATGTGACCCATGACCCAGTGACCCAAATGAGGATGTGACCCACCACCCAGTGACCCATGACCCAAATTGACCCAGTGACCCAAATTGACCCAGTGACCCAAATTGACCCAGTGGCCCAAATTGACCCACATTGACCCAGTGACCCAAATTGACCCTGTGACCTAAATTAACCCAGTTACCTAAATTGACCCACATTGATGCAATCGCAAAAATTTTCTTACTGTCTCAAATTGGCCCTCTGTGATGTCTTCAATTAGTGGGCGAGTTTTATCGAATAACCGATTATGAAGTTTGGAAATTTTATTATTAATTTTTAATAAATATGTGCTGTTCTACGAATTACAGTTACAAAATAAATCTCAGAACTATCTGGCAGAAGGAGTAGCTGCTGTCCGAGACAATTTTAATTAGTGTGAGAATGTTTAGCAATTAAATATACTAAATGATCAAAATATTTTTCAATGACAGACGCAATAAAATATAAATTGAATAGTCCCGTTTTCTGACATCGAGTTGATACAGGAACATTGTTTTATATTATCTTCACCATTCTTTTAGTTAATTAGTCTTATCAAGAAATCCTTAGAAATTCGTGCAAAATGTAAAAAGCGATGTATTGATTACAAAACATTTTAGCGCTTGCTTGAAATATGAAACGAATGCTAGGAAGTAACGGCAACAATAAGCTTATGCATTTGTGAAAATAGTTAATAAATTGAGCTGAAAGTATGAGAAAAAGATTTTTATGACTTCAATAATTCAATTTGTTACTGAATCAATTGGGTCAGTTTGGGTCACCGGGTCAATTTGGATCACTGGGTCAATGTGGGTCACTGGGTCAATGTGGGCCACTGGGTCAATCCGGGTCAGTACACGGGACCCACTGACCCAAACAAGAAAGTGACCCGCTTGGACCCAGTGACCCAGTTGACCCATGACCCATTTCATCTCTGCTACGTAACCCTCTGCAACTAAACTGGATTCCCATCCACCGTGCTTTTTTAGTTGAATTAAATCACCACCAGAATCTGACAATAGAGAAGCGGAATAGTGTTAAATGCATATCCAGTGTAGTTTTTGGGTTAGGATTCTTGAAAAGGTATTTATACCTACAACCGGAGTTTTGCATTTTCCATTTCTATATTGCAAAAAGAAATGATCATTTTTGACATTGATGGGTTGTTGGGTTTTATATTTGTTATACATCTTTATAAAATATAGTACATTGTTAAATAGTTTACCTATTACTGTAACATGTGTTTTCGTATCTGGTACTGTAATTATTAAAACAGTTCCAGCATTATTAATATCTTCACACTTCATTTTATATAATTCATCACTTCGCAGAGCTAACGCAATTCCGAATATTAAAGCAACCTAGAACGTCACATCCACAATATAAGTTTGCATAAGACAATTATCATCATCAGCTTGTAACAAAAACTTATACATTTCGTCTCGTAGAAATGTTTTGTATTTTTTAGGTCCATATCCAATTGTTTTATTTTTCAAATATGCAATAGCTTTCGAATATTTACATTGAAAGTGTAATTGCAATTGGTTGTGATATTTAACCATAAAGATTAGACGCATTAAGAATGCACTGACAATGAATTTTACCATTTTTGTTTACTGTATGTATTTTGTTACAAGAATATCTCTAGATCACTATCCCAAATATTAAAATAAATAGATTCAAAAATTTGTTTTATGCCTAATTGTTCACATAAGTGAGTTAAGAGTTGTTTTATTTGTTCAAACAAACAGGTGACCTTTGATAAGAAAATTTATTTCACCAAGAGAATACCACGTAACTAACAATCCCCTGGGATATTTGTCATCCAGAGAAAATCTTTTTAGACTAGGAGTTTGGCGTTCTCTTAACTGGACGGATGAAGAACCTAGCAAGGTAGGTTTAGTATCAATGTAGCTTTGGGTAAAACTTCGATCATTACTGATTTTGTCCATTTATTGCTATAGAGACCCACTCCCGTACCACTGTAATTGACCTGTGTATCTTTATTTTGATACGGGATTCCCCCCCTCCCACTGCACAATTCCAAATTTAAAACTTAATGCTTCAAACACCAGTACCATATGTAGACGCGTACATTTTACTGTTTTCCGAAAAATTTTTACATGATTTTTAAATTATCTTCACCTGTGCACAAAACGCCAACGTATAGAATAAAATTCAAGCTTTTCATTCAAATTTCTTGTAATATTTTTCTTCTTGACTGATTTTATGGTCCTAGCTTTTTTTGTGTAAATTTGACCAATTTCGTTTCATAATTTTTCTTAATATATTCTTCAAACTCTTGCAATGTCTTGAATTGTGTTCAAATTTCTATGTTAAGGGGCATACTTTCATCAGCAACCAATGTTTTAAACAAATAGTATAAAAAACGGTTTTACCAAGCTCTATTACCAATTAAAAAAATACATAGCAATATTTCATAAATGAATGTGCGACCTGTACAGCTTTAATACCCAACTCTAAAATTTATAAATGATTTGACAGTGGTCGTCTGTGCAACAGATTATTTTATTGCACAGCCTGGTCAGTGCGGAGGCACTTCGATAAAGAGATAATTACCCCACGATGTAAAAATTATTTAATTTTGAGCAACTTCGGTAATAAAAGAAATTATGAGTTTTACGCAGACGATGTAGAGAGGTGTCCTGACAACGTTAATTACAAATGAACGCTTTGTGGGAAGAAAAAAGGGGAGACATTGAACACTTAAGACTATATTAATAACTGTTTTCACAAATTGCACCAATTCATCAATGTACATTGTCGAAAATTGTGTTGAGTGCCTTTGTTTCCAATTCTTGAAGTTTTTACGCCCATAAACATTTATAAATTTAATAATGTTAATATTAGTTTGGTCGTTTACGGAACGGATAATGGGTAGATAACTTACATTGACGAAATAGTATTGCGGAACTGTATATTGACCTATGAAACTCGACCTCATAAATTATATGATTATTTTATCACTGTTTATAATAATACTTATAAATAGTCAAGAATGTAATAAGTTTAAGTTTAGTTGCACTATGTTTGACATTACAGGGAAAGTTGCTTTAGTAACAGGAGGGGCGTCGGGTATTGGGTTTGTCATTGTCAAAGAATTGTTGCGAAATGGTTTAAAGGTAAGCATTATTAGCAGTTCAAATACTTCTTTCACACTCATCTTTAGGGATGCACTTTGGCAGATATTAACGATGCAGTTGGCCAAGATGCAGTAGAAGAAATTAATAGAGAATTTGGTGAAAATAGAGGTATTTTTGTTAGAACAGATGTTACTGATAAAGCGCAATTTGAAGGTGAGAGAAAGTTTATGTATTATTATTATTCTTATTATTCGATGTTACAGATGCTTTTAAAGCAACTATTGATAAATTTAGAAACATAGATATTTTGATCAATAACGCAGGAATATTAAATGATTCAGATTGGGAACGCACAATACAGATTAATTTAGTAAGTATCAAAAATTTAACCTGTTAAGAACTAGGTTTATAAAGCGTTTAAAATCCAAGTTATACAAGAAATTCACAAAAGAACCACTATTTTTTAAATTAGAATAACTATGTTTTTTTATTAGGAATATTAAGAATTAAAAATGAAAGGACAGAAAACGTATCCATAAATTAGTTGGACGAATGTTCAATGCTGAAATATTCCAAATCTTGAAGAATTAAAATATTTTGGCTTATTTAAATTTCTTGACATTTATTAGTTTCCTTAAAGTACCAGCATATTTTTTGACATAAAAAGCTGTTTACTTTTTCCTTCTTCAAAAATATATATCTCCATCATAAGCTCTGACAAGCTGAAAAGATTCAAATGTAGGTAGTATGGGAGCACCTTTTTGAAACAAAAGTCAAGATAGACTAAAGGAATTTAATTTATTGTTCCGTTACAAACCAGTATACAGATTATAACTAATTATTTGCGTTGATACAAAATTATAAATTTATGTTTAGTTTTTGGCGTTATTTCCATTTGCCATACCTCGCGAGTATAAATAAATATATATGTGATAACCGAAAAGTTGCAGATTCCGACGAGAAGAGTTGTATGACCGCCCCGCGAGCTGGTCGCCCTTATCAAGTTGTCTTCACGTAATATTTGAATTTTTTCGCTAATTGGAGGTAAGTCAACTAATCTCGATTACATTTTTACTGTTTATTTTATATTGCCTGTGTATTTAAAGTAAATTGTTATCTCCACCACAGTAATCGAAAGGATTAATTTTTTTATATACACTGTCCAACACATGGTTCTTTTTCAAACCGGATTTATATTTAGCATAATCCCGTTAGTAACAATGCAAGGATTAACTCGATTTAAGTACTAATTGTTGATATTAATTTACTTACATCTATGCATTTAACCATAATAACAAATGTGCGTACTATTATAACTGGC
Source organism: Platerodrilus igneus (assembly GCA_036346225.1). Taxonomy (NCBI): domain Eukaryota; kingdom Metazoa; phylum Arthropoda; class Insecta; order Coleoptera; family Lycidae; genus Platerodrilus; species Platerodrilus igneus. The sequence goes on from JARFIW010001700.1 coordinate 1,985,091, forward strand.
ATATTTAAATTTACTGCATGGGTGTATCTTATTTACCTTGGTGCACTCTTAACATCCAATTTATTAAAAATTATACACTTTTTGTTACTTTTTCAAAATTTCTTAATCCGGCACTTTTTCGAACTCTGCAATAATACTGAGTTTACAAGAATTATTGGAAAGCACAAAATACGCAGAAAGTACGCATCATTTAGGGATTTATTTGGGGATCGAGCTATAAAAAAATTAAGTGATACTTTTTCCCAAATTCACAACCAAATTATATCGTTGATTACTACAGACGATGACACAGACGCTATCTTTGCGACCGAAAACGGTATTATAGCAAAATTTGAAAATGCAATTTATTCAGTCAAATCAATGCAATTACAAATTTTTATTCCGCGTATACCAGCAACTCCTGAAACTCATGCGGCTCCCACAGCATCACTGTCTAAGTGGCGCTTTCACATGGTCAGGTTACTTACTTTGATAGTAGGCTTATATTCAATATTCAAACTTGATAGATTTATTTCATATTTAATTTACAATAATGCCTAATTTTCTTTTATAGATAAATTTAACTATCTTAAGGCTTCCATAAGGGATCAAATGCTCTTTGTAAGAAAAAATTTTGATTTGACCAAAATAAAATACACATTAACGTATAATAAACTTTGCTAAAGTACCAAATTACGCGCGCATATTGGGAAAATATATATAAGTTCTCTAAACTAAATTTTGATAATTCGTAAAGTATTCAAAAACTTCTTAACATTTTCACTGATAATCCACAATCCCTCAAAAAGTTTGATTTGCCTGCGGAACACTAGAGCTTGTTTTGGTTTAATGATTTTAAACCGCATTGACATTCATACTGCCAGAAGTGTTCAACTACAACAATACCTTACAAAAGTACCCACTTAACCAGGAATTGATTTCTGCTCTTGAAAATACGTGTAAAACTGACGAACAGGCAGCGCTGGGCAAACTACTTTTAAAAAATATTTAAATAATAAATACTAATTATTCTCATCTATAGAAAAATAATTAAATACTAATTACTAATAATATCATTGAAGTAATTGGTCGACAATTACTTTAAGTATTTAAATACATTTGAGTGATCAATTGCTTGACTAAAAATTATTTAACTACCACAGGTAGTAATTAAATACTTAAACCTTTATAAATACTTTGAAAAGTAATTATTTTCCCAAAAATTATTTAAATTGTTCAAAAATATTTATTTACTTATGAGTATTTAACTACTTATAAGTAATTATACACTCCAAAACAATAAAGACCTTATGCTGCTGATAGGCTTATATTATTACTTTAGCACTTGATTATTATTATCTCAAGTTATATTATCAATTAATTTATAAGGATATTATTTTATGATGGAGATAAGCAAATGGAGACCTGTAAAAGTTTTGTTGTGTATAAAAATAGGAAGTTTAAACACAGTTTATTAAATAAAAAAAGAACTTTGATAAAACATTAAAAACTATAAACGTTTAAAAGGCCAACCGTGATGTGGCAAAATATAAATGATCTTGTTTAGTTGATATCATTTGTCTTTAGTAATACCAAATTTTCAAAATTTTTGTCTGAAAGTGGAGCATTTGTAAACGTTGCATACGAAAACATTCTTTCCGCGGGAGTCGATAATGGAAGAGTCGTACTGTATATTAAAAATAAAGTTTTTACAAAGGAATACTTATTTAACATTTTTAAGTCGCTATAAGGATCCTGCAAGTATTGTAGGGCTTGTAATTTGTCAAATCCATCTGTCATACTGACATTAGCTAAAATTGAGCGGTTAAGTTTAATTTCGAAGTTTAACAACTAACAAAATTTATGATCTAATGAAAACCAAATTAAATTTAGGATTTTTCTCAATATTATCTATATTCTAGATGCCATAGTGAACAAGTATGACATAAGTTGTTACGTTAAATCCCCGCAATCGATATATTTCTGCATCTTTTATATATAAATATTAAGTTTTAAATACTTCGTTTACTTCTTATTAAGATGCGCCTCTTAAAATTTCTAACTTAAACGACTTCACACTGTTTATGTTACACCAAGTCTTACGAATTTTTATTTAACAAGTTTGATTACATTTCAATTGAAATGATTACTTATTTAAACATCCTATAAAATCTTAATAAGTGTTTAGTACAACGTTAAATATTTAGAATTTATTATATGTCTATTTGCCTTGGTTAAAAATCCTCGCATGGTAAATTTTTTGGAATGCGCTCTAACCACCTGTATCGTAAATAAGTGCTTTTATGGTTGGCTTTAGAAAGTTGTTATCAAAACTGTTATTAAGAAATTCTATCAACGCGATATTTTGTAATCGTGCAGGTATTCACGGACTCAGTTTTATGACCAATAAAGTTGTTCTTAGATTATCTGTTCTCGGTAGTATAATTCAAAATAGTAAATCTCTATGGTTTTCTATAACAAATAGACAACCAGTAGTACAATTAGCTAATACAAATTTTGCCATTCAGGTTGCAAACATACCTAACCATTTGGTTCAACATCTTTTTCACGTGGAAAAATTTACGAAAGTCTTTATATTATATTGAGGCCTACTGTTTTCGTTATTTGAGCTTGTTTGCAAGCCATGTTCTAGAAATGTTTTACAGTTGTTATTTTAAGAATACTTTGCAGGTGTGGTTCTGAGAATACTTTGCTATTATATCTTGCAGGTGGTATTTTTATCGATGGGAAATATTTTGTAAAGATAACGCGTTACCTCCTAATGCTTTATCTCCCTATAAATACAGACTGATCTTTGAAAGAAGTTCTATTCTATATAGCGGCATTTCCCCGTAAAGAGACTTTCGGTGCTACTTAAGATGCTCTCTTTCAAGAGGCATTATTTTACTTTAGTTTTATGAAGTCAAGCTTAGTCAAATGAAATTGTTTACTAGAAGTATCCGGTCCGTCAAAATGTGTAAGTACGCACTTCCAGCTCTGCTACGATGGTTCCAGAAAAAGGCAGCTACTTTCTTAAGGTACGATAACGTTCAAATATTCTGCTTTTTTGTGCTTCTATGAAGGCTGTCACTTCTTGTTTCTTTGGAGCTTTAGTTTTTCTTACTCGTGGTTATGGCACAATAAACTACAGACTGCCATGCTAAAAATTTACTTTCACATGAAAGTGCTTAAGTTATTACGTGATTGTTGCAAGTTGCCGATAATATAAACCGATGCTCGCGTTAGAGCAATTTTACTTACATTAACTTAAGATTTACGAAATGTTAACGTCACAAACTGTTTACTATTTATAACCTAGATTAAGTTTAACATTTGGTTCACTTTAGTTTTAGTTTACTCTACTTCAGTAAGGTTATTCTACTTCTACGTACATACTATCTCTTATTTTCTTTTGTATTTATTTAGCGCTGGAAACATTATGTAAGTATATTTGTATGTGTTATTTAGTTTAAAGATTATACGTGACTGGGAAATAATTCCTAATTTATATTTGCTTAAATGTATATTTTAAAGTCGAGTTGTGTTATATGCAAGTTGACGTTTTTGTTTACATCGTGTTTTACCAAAGCGATTACGTAAATGTTCGATTTGGTTTTTGTAAATATTCCTTTTGATACTATATTTGTTAACTAAAGGTTTGTAATAAATCTACTTACTGAGGTTTCTAAATTTTTTTTTGCGTGACCCACTCTACGACGTTTTTATCTAGCACGGCATCCAATTCATGTTCTCTGCTTATTTTATTACTTTCTTGTTTGTCTGCACAGAATACCTTAACAAAGTTGTATGCAATGCGAGTATCAATACATGTTTATGCCCTCGGACGATTTAGAAACATCGGGTCCAATGCCCTCGGGTTTGTAACATCGTCACCCTTAGGGCATAAATATGTACGCTAGGTACATAAATAACCATTAATTTAAAAAACTGTAATAGTTCACTTTAGAAAACAACGATATCTATCAAATTTTATTTGCCAAACTTTAATTTTAATTTCTAACACCCTGGACATGTTTTTTGACACCTTTGGCGTTTCAAAATAGTCTTAACTCTTCATAAGAAATGTGTAATGAATAATCTTTGCACGTATTCAGTTTATAAATTTATTTATGAGTACGTCAAAGTGTTAAAAAATTTTAAAAGCAGAAACATCCTAAAAATAGATAATATAGGCATATGATTATGCGATAATAATGATAAATATTTTTCAGCTTATTAAAATAAAAAAAAACAAACTGCAATGGATACTCAAATATCTGTATTTGCTCGTAAGGAAACTTCACGAAAAAACCATTTTGCATTTTTATGTTATGCTACTATATTCTTTCACAATTCTTTGCTTAGTTCTTGGAAATTTCTAGAGATACTTTTAATATTCAACTTTTTTGATATGGGAACAGAAAATGGATCATAATCGACAGTTTGAGTAAACTTGGGAAACGTATTTTTTGTAATCTTTGCTACGTGCCAAATTGGCGTTAAGTACCTGAATTAATTTTACCCTATTAGGGACGAAGTGACATAACTATTAGCTTTCAGTGGTGCGGAATGAGTTTTATAAACTATTTAGGATATACAGATTCCAAAACCTTTACTAAATATCATACACTTACCTGCAAAGTCTTTGAACTCTCTGTCTAATAAAACTTTTGGGCGCCAACCCACTTGATGCGGGCTATAAAGTACGGTTTCACAGTTAGAGTTGATAGAGCCTTGTCTACAGTCACTTAATCTTCTTTTACTAGTCTACTATAAACAGGATTAAAGAAGTTCCATGCCTATTACACTATACCTGTATTATCAAACATGAATGCCACAGTATTTAACAATAGACAAAATTACTAAGATTTACCCCTTATTTACCAAGTATACGTTTAGCTAAAACAAAGAGGAACTCAAATTTATCATGATCGACGTTCAACCAATTTAATTCCTACGTGCCAATTTTCCTCTACAATAATGAGATTTTCAATACCTGAATATTCGTACATGCAATCCGCTTCAAATAATAGTGGACGAACGTAATCGTTCTTCTTAATAATAAGTTTTACACATCCTTAGTATTTCTATCAATCACAATTATGTGATACAAAACAGCATATAATATTTATAGAATAAAAGACAAAAATTCAAAAGACTTATAGTTACGTTTGTTACAAGATTTGTCCAAATGCGTCAAACGCTAATATAGACCCTTGGGGTTCCTAGCAATCAGAGATGAACCTAAGTACGAAAAGTTAAAGGGTGGCTACAAAATTATAGGAACACTTGTTACTTGCGTGCTTAGCTTAAGAATTATCTTATGCAGAGAGAAATGAACTAGGGTCATGAATAGTTTTGTTGACCAAAAAAGAATTTAGGCGACACCGCTATTATGAAAATACACACAAAGGAGAAACCACAAGGAAAACGCAGGAACCTTCTGGTACGAACAAAAAATATTAATTACTAACCCTTTTCATCAATGGACCATCGGCTAGAGTGCATCTAAAAACATATTTAAACCTGAAAAATAAACAACATAATAAAATTATCAAAGAGAGAACACTTTTTACGTTCTGACAATAAATACTTTCTTTCAGAAATCATTTGCACTCGGAAATAAAAATTAGATATTCAAAATGGAAAATATGTTTACTATAATATTTCCTTTATAAGTATTTTTAATTTCAAAAATAATGTTAAGGATCAAAAATCATTCAATTTTTAAGATATGCTAAAACAATTATTTTATTTACAACAAATGTTACTCCAATTAGACAGGACTGGCTTGTTTGGATCACAAATACAAAAGCCAAAGGCAGCATAAGTTGTTTGTTACATGATAAAATTTAACATCTGGACAACAAGTAGGATAGTTTTTCTTGTAAACTTTTATGAAAAATAAAGCATAGTTAATTTTGTAAAAATAAAAGTCTGCTTAAAGCAGCAGCAAAACCTCCAATTTTAAAACTTATTTCATTTGACCGAACCAAAGGCAAGTTCACTCATAACAGGTAAGAAACTTAAACTTATATATAGGTCAGTCTATCCTTCCAACAAACATTTGGATATTTGGGCAGCAAACCAAGGCATAGAACTCTTGATAGTCTGTAAAACTAACGGCAACATAATTTAATGTCGTTAATCTTAAAACGACAGTGGAAAATTTTGTACATCCAAGTAAAAGCATACGCTTATAAAAGCAAGTCGTTTGCTAAATCTTTGAAAAAGCGTATACATACCATAACGGCAATACATTCCAATAAATGCACACACTACAATTGCGCATATCTGGCATGCAGCTAATATGGTTGGATTTTCAGTTAAGTAGGTTAATGCATATTTATTTAACAGTGGAGTAGATCCACTAGAAACGTACCACAATACAGGAATGGAATGGTTTCACTATTTAAGAGACCCGTTTTAGAAATCACTACATTAGTTTGCACTCACTTTTAATATAATTTTCACAGTTTATACTACCGAAGTTAATAAGCAAGTTTATCATATCTATGAACCAATCCTTCCGTTTAAAGGAAACGTTCCATTCTAGTATTTTAATTTGCACCACGCCAGTATGTATAAATATCAAAAATAAAATAATAATGATCTGTCTCATTCTGCTGTTCATTGTTTTACTCTCTAACCCCACTTCAGTACGCTTACGCTAACACCTGATCAGACGTACAACTCACAAGTGGTAATGTACACTTTCAAACACACCTGACTTGAGAAGCAACAAAAATATAAACCAATAACGAAACACGAACTGCTAATGACAAAATACACAATAAGGAAAGATGCCACAATGATATTAGTATTTATATTAAATGTTTAATACTTAAAACGAACTGTAAAACCAAATCAGCATAATTTAATGTAGCAATAGCGCAGTTACATACCGAAATTTGCACCAAGATTTTAATATGTTAGGTGTTTGGTCTCTAGACGGCTTTTTCGCCCTTTACGGTGCACGATTGGCTGCAAGTAGATTAAATATTTCGATTCTAGTTTGAAAGAGAGTTTCCAGCTTCAGGATTAACTATATTTTTTCGCGTTCTTACTCGCAATCGGACACCTGTTTCCTATCAGTTGCGGGGTTCTTAATACTGTAACTTTTAATATTCCATTTGCAACTTCATCCTATGTTTCATTTGAACTTCGAAACTGTGCTCTGCTGCCTGGCCTCGAATAACTGCAGATGAATCTCCTTTCTTTTATGATCCGTCGGTTTTTAAATTTGTACATCCTAAGGTTATTACGTTGTGCCTCGTTCTAACGGAGCGTGCGTCTAACTGTTCGATTTTCAAAATCAATGTGGTTTTGTTTTATGTTACCGGTCATCTCGTGCTCACACTTTTACATTGGATACCAAAAGCGAAGTCATTTGTTTACTTTAACAAGATATCTTTTATGGCTGTAATTTATGATTATTGTGCTTGTATGGTGTGTCGATCTAATTATGTGATTTGATGGTTTGTTTTTGAACTTTTGTGAATGTATAGAAATAAACTTTACTAGGCCAGTTATTTCCGTAGTGTCTATCTGTATTTTTCTTAATTTAATACCGAGATTGTAAAGTTTGGTTCCTTATAACTATTTGTATAAAATATATTAGAATTTTCTCAAATTATTTCTGAATCCTAATTTAATATTACATGGAAATTGCCATGTTATAAAATTTAAACTACCAAAACTTTTAAATTTTTACAGTTGTTTTTGCTAGTGTTAAAGCTTCTCAGCTTCTCACCAAAAAACTCACTGCTAAACATTGTAGTTTCTCATGTCAGATGTACTGTTACACGTTCTGTTGAAAATAGCAATGTTGAAGTTCATCATCTTGTGGTTCTAAAACAAATTCACTCAAAATGTTGTTTTGTACAGCTTTGGACTGATTGCGTAATTGAGAAAAATAAGTTAAATTATTGGCAAACCATTGGTAATGCGCAAGACATCTGTTAGCAACTGCAGGGTATAGAAATTTTTTTTTTGATATCTTTCTTAACGATTGTTTGTGTGTATATTTAGGGACAACTCCACACTTCTTCAGCTCAAATATTCAGTATTTGTATAGTGAAGGTTATTTAACGCCAATCGTTTTTCTTTGGTAAAGTTGTTCTATGCGATTTTAGTGTTAGAAAATTTTTTGGTAAAATCAGTTCTATTTTGTAGACCAAACTTTTTGGCAAGCACAAGGTACACCTTTAATACATTGATAATGTTTTTAGCAAGTGTAGTTGTTTCCAAAGTCTGCCATTTTTGGATAGATGGTAGAAATCCAATAGAACGAGTAGGCAATCATTCCTGTATATTACTATAGACTAAAGTCAAGTATTAATGGCATTCGTTGTTTGCCATACAACGTTAGCATTTGTAGATGAACCACTGTCTGGTCTAGAGTTATCGTTATTGAATACTTGAATACTTGAATACTTCATACTAGCAATAAAGACTTAGGTGTTATTCCAACCGGTAGTGAAGGTTTTGGTAACTGTTTAGAATTGGAGTAGATATTTCAGTTTATGTAAATGGTACGATTTGAAGTAGCTTAGGATTACTGCGGTTGTTTATACAATACTCAACTAGACTAGTAGTAAGTCACTTCTAGAAATTAATCACAGTTTTACCATATAACATCAATGTCTGTAAGTAAACAAAAAGACCAGGTTGAGTATACGTTTTATGCAACTTAAGTTATTTAACCTAGGTGTGAACAAAACTAAGCAATAATATACTCTACTGTACAACCGCTGCACTGGACGAAAACCTTTATAAGTTGAATAAAATTTAGGTCTACTATCTAGATCGTTGAATTTAACGATGGATATATGTATATGATCATTAGTGTAAGATTTATAATTTTAAGTCAATTACCATCGTAAAGTAGGTATTTGAATGAAGTATTAACATTAGCAGAGAAAGAGGGAGAGAAAGAGAGAGAGAGAGAGAGAGAGAGAGAAAGAGAGACAGAGAGAGAGAGAGAGAGAGAGAGAGAGAAAATAATTTGCGATTCGTGTTATAGACCGAACAATTGTTTGAAAAAGTATTTTACCAATCGTATACGCAAAATCAAACGTCGAAAAAATTCGTAAGCTAAAATTATCGCATGTAGAAAAATTAATTTGCTTGTTTTTCCATGCATATCTTTTTTTATAACAAGGCCGATTTAGTACGACAGCCTCTTATTAAATAGGTAATAAATTAGAAATTAATTGCGCGCCTACATATTCTGCTTCAGTATCCTACAACTGAAAAAATCGATCTGAGTAATATCGTCTAATAATTATTTATCAATAAGATTTACCCCTAAACCCAATCCCATCAACAACACATATTTGATAGTATAAACATTTTTCAGAATGGCACTATAAATGGTATACTGTTAGGAATGGAAAACTATCTGCAACACAATAGAAACGGCAGTGAAGGAGCTATCTTAAACATATCTTCAATTGCTGGTCTAGATGCCTTTATTTCCTTTCCAGTTTACAGCAGTACTAAATTCGCAGTAGTTGGTCTCACTCAGGCCTTTGGAGCTCAGCAACACTATGATCGAACTAAAGTCAAAGTTCTTGCAATTTGTCCGGGAATTACAAACACTCCAATGGTAGCACGAGAAGGAATAGCTTCTAAAGTACTAGGCCAAGCTTACAGATCAGCTATAAAAGCTGATATAGTTCAAGCGCCTTTTCAAGAGTAAGTTAAGTTCAATACGTTAAAAACCCATCCAGTTATTTCATTTTCTAAATTATTGTTTTTTAGACCGGTGTGTGTAGGAAAAGCAGTAGTAGAAGTAATAAAATCGGGAGATTCTGGTTCTGCTTGGGTTGCCGAAGGTTCAGAACCCCCTTATGAAATTACAATGCCATCAAGAAGGGAGCGCAGAAAGAATTAACGAATCAAGCATATATTTATAGAAAATAAAAATACTGATGTAACCATTAGAATAGAGTACGATTTTCATTTCATTATATAAAGTTTATAGTAAGCTAGGATTTTATTTCCATTTCATAAGAAACACGAAACAAGTTTAAAACATTCTTCCTGTATTACGTTTTACGATTGAGGTGAGCTACATATTTTATTTATCCAAATCCAAATGAAATCTAAATCAAGATATGCATAGTTCCATCATATAATTACCTACACTCCATAGCACTTCCCCCTCCATATTAATATTGTTACGTTTTTACACTAGTGAAATAGTGTTATAACGATATCATCATCACCATTAGGTCTTCAGTCCTGGAACTGGTTATACGCGTCCCTCCAATGGTTCCTATTCTGAGCTAACCTATACGTTACTCTGAAATTCCCACAGCATACAGTTTTGACTAGCTGTGTGCAATAGTCTAACCTAGTTCTACCTCTACCTCTCGTTTTTCCTATCTCTGCTTCTAATATATTCCGCACTATTCTCTCGTGCCCAAGTAAGTGACCCATTATCCTATCTCTCCTATTTATACCGTTTTCCATATATTTCTCTTTTTCCATATAATTTTTAGAACCTCTTTGTTTTTAAATTTATCTGTCCATTATATCTGCATCATTCGTCTGTAGTATTACATTTCAAAGGCTTCTATGTTTTTCCTGTCCGCTTTTCCTGCTGTCCAATGTTCACAGCCGTTCAATGCTGTGCTCCACACATGCTTTTGACAACCTTTCCCTTGTTTCTATGTTAGATGTCTTTGAACATTGTAATTGCGTTTTCTTATTAAATGCAACACGGCCTTGTACTAATCTTTGTTTTATATCTTTGCACTTTTCCCATCTTGCGTTAATTGTCTTCCTAGGTAGCAAAAATCCATACCCTTTTATAAGTTTTCGTTTCTTATTTGTATTCTGGTTTTTGACTTATTTTTCTCTTCTTTACATACTAGTACCTTAGTTTTATTTCTGTTAATTTTCATAACGTACCTCTGTGTTAGAACTGTTTCCATTTCATTAAAAGCTGCTTTTAGCTCTTTCTTGGTAGATGTCAATACCGCTATATCATGTTCAAATCTAAGCATATCAATCTTTTGTTCCTGCATAATAATCCCAAATGTCTTCCTGCATTTGACAGTATTCTTTGCCTCTTCAATATTTAAGTTAAAAATTAATGGGGATATGGCACATCGCTGTCTCACCCCTTTCCCAATATTTATTTTTCTACGTTCCTGCTCGCTTGAAATTTCTAGCAGTCGTCTCAATATCAGAATGAATGGTCTGTAAAGCAAATAATGATTTATCTTTCATAAGGGCTTCCTCCTCAGAGCTACTCACCATCAACTCACAACGTCGCTGAATGTGCACCCATAAGGAGCGCAAACCAGCAAACTTATTATCAGTAACATCTCCAGCAAAGTCGTCAGAAAACGGTCCAAGTTCAGCAAGCGCGCGTTTAATAGCCTCATGATCGTCTGCAAACGTAATCGTATAAGGGGTAGGAGTAAAAGACTGATTCATTTCCACTTGAATCGCGTGGTGGACAGCTTTATGCAACCCCTCGACTATAATGTCAGAGCCAAATCCTCGAGAAGATAACTCATATTGGAATTCGGGTTTTAACAGCCTATTCACATTGTGACAAAAGAAATACATACTATACCGAGTGTTCCAAAAGTATGAAAACGATTAGATATTTCGCTAGGAACGCTTTTTCGGAAAAAATGTCTCGAACAAAAGTTGTAGGATCTTTGACGCAAGATTGAATGATGACCTTGACTTCGACCTTGACCTTGTCCTTCAAGGTCGTTTGAAGATCAAATATGTGTTTTCAAATGGCAACCTCTACTTTTTATTGCGGGTTTGGAAAAAGCAGAAAATTTTACATTGAAATATAACCTTGAACATGACCTGACCATGACCTTAAACGTCACTTCAAAGTCGATGTTGTTTTTGCAACGAGAACACTGAATAGCTTTGAAGCAATTAAATTTTTTGAAAAATGATAAGAATAAACGTTTTAGAATTTTTCCATGGCTATTCAATGATGACTTTGGATTTTACCTTGACAATGTCTCTCAAGGTCATTTCAAGGTCAACTAAGTTTTTCAAATAGAACCCCCTACTTTTTATTACGGATTTGGAAAGGGCAGCAAATTTTCCATTCAAACACAGCTATTTAAGGAAAAGCGAAGGATCCTAGCCAGTCGAGGCAAGGCGACGGTTCGCGGCCAGTTAAGGCTTGGAGACGAAACCCGGTCAGTTAAGTTAGAGATAGAGGCCGGCCAGTTACGGCAAGGATAGAGCCCGGCCAGTTACGGCAAGGATAGAGCCCGACCAGTTCAGGCAAGGATTGATCCCGACCAGTTGAGGCAAGGATAGAGCCCGGCCAGTTACGGTAAGGAGATAGCTGGGCCCGTTGCGGCACAGCTTACAACCTGTGTTCAAAATGGCCTCCATCAGCATCCTGACAGATTCCTAGGTGGACATAAAAATTTTCAATAGCACTTGTTATAATTTTAGATGTTATATCAGCGCAAACATTCACTATTCTTTGTCTCAGATCTTCCAGATCCCGTGGTTGCGTTACATAAACTTTATTCTTTATGTAGCCCCAAAGGAAAAAGTCCAGTGGATTCAGATCAGGTGATCTGACTGGCCACTTAATCGTTCCTCTTCTACCTATCCAACGATTATTGAATTCTTCATTTAGATAGTCCCGTACAATTGCTCGAAAATGTGCAGACGCGTCATCTTGCTGAAACCAAACTTCATCGAATTCTTCACCAGCTATCTCCTGTATCGCTGGTACTATTTCCGCCTGCAATAATTCCAAATACTTCGAACCATCTAAAGTCCCATCTATGAAAAAGGTCCAACTACTCGGTCCCTAAAATTCCTGCCCAAACATTTAATTTTTGCGGGTACTGCGTGTAACGTTCGCGCAACCAATGAGGATTTTCATTGCTCCATAATCTGCAATTGTGACGATTCACTTCGCCATTGAGTTAAAAGGTTGATTCATCTGAAAAAACAATGAGCGATTGAAAATTGGGATTGTGAACAATCCTTCCCATCATGTTCTCACAAAATTCCAACCGCCGGTCTGAATCATCTTCATTTAATTCTTGATGAAGATTCATTTTGTAGGAGTGAAATTTAATGATCTTTAAATTCCTAAAAATCGACGTCTGACTAATTGAAAGCTGTTGAGAGGTCTTTTTAATAGATAAATGCAGGTCTTCGATGAATGATTTGACCACTTCCATTTGCCGCTCATCTGAGGTTTCAATTTTCGGTCTTCCAGATTTCGACGATTCTTATTGGTTCCAGTTTCTTCAAATCGCCTGATTGTATTTGAGACAGTGGACTTACTAATGCCTGCTAAGCCTACTAGAAATGTTCATTAAATAACACCATTACTTCGTCATTCGACCTACATCTATCACATCAACCTCTCATCATTAATAAAGTAACTCTCTCTCTCTCGTTCTGTTAGAGTAGCCATGGTAAAAGAAATGGAAAAAAAATTAACCTTACTAACTATCTTGAAAATAAGGAATTAATAATTAACCTTACTAACTATCCTGTTAGAGAAGCGAATTCAGCGAAAGTAATTGTTATTCAAAAGTCATAAAATGACAATTGAAAAACAGAATCGGCACTGTTAGAGGGTAGAATTAAAATTACAATTAAAAACCAGAAACAGCACCAAAAGGAATACACTCCACTAACTATCCTAAGAAGGACTGTTAGAGAAGCGAATGCAGCGACAGTAACTGTTTCAATTATCAAGAATAGAAATACTAAAAACAGCAAACCCGCCAGATCAATATACTCAACTAAATATTAGAGGTGTAGATACAGCGAAATTAAGAAGACAGTAAACGGGGGTTGCCGAGATTTTCAAAAACTCAACCAATTTACGCCAAATTCGGTACAGGCGAGTTTTCCGGTTGCCGATTGAGATTCTACATTCAGTTTTTGGAAATTCAGAGTCCAAGATAGCGGATTCATGATGGCGGACGAGATATCTTAACGGGTTCAAGCGAATCAAATGAAAAATTGTGTAATTTTGAAGATCAATACAGAACATATTTACATCAACAAATTAATAAAGATGATCATGACGGAGAAATTAAATTTTGTCAAAACATGATGGAAAAAATTGTTCAGTATTTTAATTTTGATTTACTATTTATTCAAACAAATTGACATTTTAAGTTAATCGATGCAGAAGGAATAATCTCAATGATTTATGAAATAGCTGTTAAAATTTCAAATTAATAATTATTGGATAGAGCGGAGAGTAACTATTCAGCAGCTAGCTAAGATCCTTCATTTAACTCTACTTAATTTTTTTTTACCGCTACTTAAAAATAATCGTGTATGTTACTAATCCAAAAGGTATGAAGTATCTGAGACAAAGAAAAGGCGCTAACATTATACCTGATACTTTAGGAGCGCTATTGAAATTTTGATGTCCGTCTGCTAGGATTTTGATGGAGAACATTTTAAACTAAGATAGTTAATCTTGCCTTAATTGGCCGGGTTTCCTCTCCTTGCCTTAACTGGCCGGGAACCTTTGCCTCGCCTTGACTGGCTTTTCCTTAAATAGCCGTGATATTATATCCTTACTTTTATTCGCCAGAATTTTCGCTTTAGACTTAGGGGTTTTTATTTGAAAAAATAAAGTTGACCTTGAAATGACCTTGAAGGACAAGGTTGAAGTCAAATCCAAGGCCACCATTGAATAGCCAGGGAAAATTCCTAAAACATTTGTTTTTACCATTTTTCTAAAAATTTATTGCCCCAAAGTTATTCAATGTTCCCGTTACAAAACAAATTTGACCTTGGAATGACGTTGAAGATCATGGTCAAAGTCATGTTTGAAGTTTCCTGCTCATTACAAATCCTCAATAAAAAGCACAGATTCCTATTTGAAAAAACATGGTTGACCTTCGGATGACCTTGAAGGACAAGGTCAAGGTCGAACGCAAGGTCGACATTTAATTGAGTGTCGTAAATTATACAACTTTTGTTCGAGACATTTTTTCCGAAAAGGCGTTCCAAGAGAAATATCTTACTGTTTCCATACTTTTGGAACACCCAGTATATCAGATTAATACAAAAGTACCAACAACAACCGAATAAACTATAAAATATCAGAAGTGTATTAATACAAAAGGACTAAATTTTAGAAAGAGTACTACATGCAAAAGGATAAAGTCAATAAAATCAAAAATAGGGCGCCAGAGTTTTCAAAGGGTCTAGAATCACTAGTGAAAACACAAGTCTGGTAATCCAAAAAAATATAACGACAATAGTAGGGGCTTCTGTATAACTAAGAAACATGAAATAAATCAACATTCTAGAGTGTAAATACAAATTAATAGAAAATTGTTATGTAGCGACGAGGAAACCCAGATTTAAAATAAACTGACAGGGTGAACATAAACAAAAATCCAAACTGATATAACGGATAAGCCGAATAGTTGTGTTTACAAATGAAATTAAGGAAATCAAAGTCGAAAGAAAAGGGAATTTAAGCCAACACAAAAAAAAATCGGGCCCCACGCCAGAACGTCCAAAATTTGTTAACATAATGTTACGGTAGTTTTCCGTATCATTACCGAAAGAATTTGCTGTGCTAAAACAATCGGAGATTGGGGTGGGTAGTATACGATAAACCGAACATAACCAATTGCTGAGCTGAAATAAAGACAACCATGTAATAATTAGCAAAAAATGATTACACATCCAGTTAAATTACGTAAGTACCCGGACGTTTTATAGACAGCAGAAAGGAAACCAAGCAGTTGGCGCTAGAAATAGCAGGCGGTAACCAAAGCTAGAAAATCAATTCAGAATTTGGCGATGTCAAACGGTAAAGTAAATTTTTAAATAAAATCGCACTTACCACGCGTATAATCTAATCCTTGTATACTCCGTGCTGTATTTCAAAAAGGAAGAATCAGAAGGATTTTTATCTTTGTAAAGTAATATCGAGTAATATGTTCTTCCACTTTCAAATTGTCGTGAAAGAATGTTTAATAGCGCGATGAGTGCATCATCAAATTAACAACCAAATGTAAAAGAAAATTTTTAGACTATCCAAATTGTGTAGCATGTGTTGATAATAATACTCGTATGAATTAGGACGTTACGTAATATACCAAAATAAAGGGTGAGGTTGGTGGACTAACGAACTATTGTAGACTTACAATAAAATGCACAAAGTGAATTACGAATTTGTAATACTTGAATCAGAAGCGTCACTCATAACAGGTCGTTATACAAAGTGTCGGAGAAATTTGAGGAAGTCGGAAATTGAACGAAAATATTCAGTCTGGTGAAATTTATCGTAACAGCTGACATAGCTCAAAAAGGTTTTTTAAAATTTTTGGAAAATTTCAACTTCGTATCTTTGATTTGAATAAATTTTTAGAAAACTGTAGACGTTTTTATGAAAAATACGGACATCAGATAGGTACTAAGGTACATTACAAATAGCTATCATTACAGGTAAAACACATGAAGTTAGCCAGTACATGAAAAATCCTTTAAGTCGTTGCACCTAAAACCAAAAACAATCAAAGTCTGGCTAGCACTGAAAAGTAAACATCAAATTTTTGAACACACAAATGCTAAATACGTTGACAAATGAGACTACTCTAGTTTCAACAAACAAAATTAACTTTTCACTCAAAATCTAACAAAATTTATGATTACCTAAACTATGAAGTAAATTTTGTCAAAATCCGTTAATGTGACTTAACATGTTTTGCTTGTACGTCGACGGTCTACAAAATGGTAAATATAGCAAGTATAAATAGTTATATTGTAGACTGTAACAATAACAAAATGAAGAAAAAACCTTTACCGAAATATAAATCTGTATTTGATCTAGGTCATTCTCTCGCAAAACCATGATTGGAGCGCAGATTGAAGAATAAACATTTGCCTCGCAAACTTCGTCTTTATATTGGAGTCCATTTTACAATTACATCTTAGGAAGATGGGTAATCCCCTATAATAGAGAAACGTACAGCACGTTTACGGCAGATGACAACTACATATTGTTCCAGATGCAAAAAACCAATATGTTTACAACGCCAGGGAACAACTACAAAATGTGCACAATACGGTAATTTTAACTTGTAATTTTTAAGTTATAGGTATATTGTAGTTAAAAATTATTTTATAACATAAATACAAGTTTTGATCGTACTATAGCTTTTATAAAAACAAGTCTTGTTAGACACCATGTTTGTGCAAACTATATTACTATTCTAGGATGAAGGGCCTACTCACACCAACTGGTCACTTAATAACCTTTATTTCAACGATCATACACATTGTAAAAACGTATAATTTACCTTCTCATTTGAAACTATTACCTGTGCATAAATTTAAAGTTGCATTATGTAAATTGTTGTTAAATTGTCTAACGTTTTGATAGAACGTTTACTACTAAGATTTATCCTGTTATCATAAAAGTATTGAGATAATTGGGGTTTGGATGCAATACTCTAATGCTCCACGATCAACTACAGCAGTATTGTTTATCTGATTTTGTAAAAATTTAGGGTTACGTTAGAGTAGTTAAAAACTAATAAACTGAACTTCGTCCACTTTATTCATGTTTAATTTGTATGGATATAAACTGTAATTTTTCAATAAAGACTGTTTATTAAAGATGAAAACTTGTGTGACCGTTTTAACGCATTCCAGATAGTTTTTGTTTCGTAATATGTTTTAATCGCGAACAAAAACATTTGCAACAAATAGCGACTCTTATGTAAATAATGAACTGGTTTACATTATTGTCATAAAAAAAGGTCGACAATTACGTACTGATCTACAATATTAATATGGTAATGAATTTGAATCAATTTGGGCGTGTCTAATGTCACGGTCAGGAAATAATTCCTAATTAATTATAGAGTACTAATAATTTAATTTAGACAAATTTAAGAATATGCTTGCCAAAAATTTATAGATCTATACTTGTAGAAAAAAAAATTGGTTTAAAAACGGGTTAGTAGAGCAATTTGCCGTCTTTAATAATCGTAAATCCCATCTTTTGTTGTCGTAGTATTGTCCTAAATTAGAACAGTTTTTATAACATTATAAATAAATAATCCATTTCAAGGCGATCAGGAGCGACTTGGGGCTGGTTTAGGAAATGAAAATGTTAATGAATTCCATTTGGGTGTATAAAAGTTGAACGTATTTTAGTTTAGATCACAGTTTGTGCCGTCCATAGTACAAATCGATATTCAAAATGTTCAAATTGGTAAGTATCCACTCGACGGTTTTTTAATGTCTATACCTATATAGATAGTTTTGTACTATTTTGTACTTACTATTCTATATATTGATGTTCCAGCAAGATTAAACGAACCTAACAAAGCTTTTTACGTAAAATTAAAAACGTTCAAAATTTTGAAAATACTAGTATCTATGCATATTTAAATAATTGATTTGTTGACATATATTCGATCTAACCAACCCGACAGGTGAATTGGAACGAAGCTGGTTTATTGTATATATTATTGTACATATATATATTAATAGATAAAAATATTTTTTGACCAATCTTGATTATAATTTTCAAACCTATGCTCGGGATTTTTCCTTTTATAAAATAAAATAATTATCTTTTATGACATTGAATATCATATCATACTTCAAGAAATTCAGTTTCACAGAAGTTTCGGTAATTTCTTTTGCCTTTTTTAAATGGCATTGGTTCCAGATACGTTGAAATATAATTTGTTGGACAATAACAGGATTTTTTAGAAACAGTAGTACATGGCTTTTGAAAATAACATACAACTTCCTAAAACATGGAAACTGATTTAATTTTAAATAATCTAAATTCAAGTAATTTAAAAACTTATATGTCATTGTTATACTCCATTTCTAAAAATTATTCACTAGGGTTCTTTAAAAAAGTTGATATTTTTTAAGTTCATGTTGTTTAAAAAATTTTATTCGTAGAATTATTTAACATTTCTTATGGTTTCAAGTTTTTATTTTGCGCTTGTCCAGTATATTATATTTTCAAGACGTTTAGAACTAATTCCATTGGAGAAAAGTAAGATGTGTTGCCGAAACGTGTGTCGAAATCCCATAAAAACAAATTATTTTAGTACATAAAGACCAAAAATTCAAGAGCATAAGTTTGAATTGTAATATATGTATACATAGAGGTATAATCCCTTGCTTTAGTTAGTATAAGTACCTTCTATTAGGACTAAATTCCTGGATGCGTTTTAGAATATCATTAAATTACTATAGTTTACATCATTGGTTATGTGCCATTTAACAAATTATATTATGTATCATACAATAAGTTAATAGTTACTTATACATCACCCGCTTCACACGCTTAACTGAGCTAGGATGTAATACCTTCTATTCTTTTTTATTAGGTAATTGTACTTCTTGCTGCCCTCTTTGCCATTTCAATGGCTGCTCCAGAGCCTGAAGCTGCACCACAATATCATCATTATGGTCTTGGATATCCTTACTCAGCTATTCATGGCTACCATGGATATGGATACCACGGTTATCCCTATGGTTACCATAATTATCCATACAGCCATTACTATGGATATTAAACATATTGTCGAAAACTGCTATGTTATTTGATGATGATTTTTGATACGATATGGCTTTGATTTGTTATATTTTAATAAACAAAAACTAATTACAAGTGTGTGTTTTTTAAAGATTTTTTAAATTGTTCAGTGTTTTCCTCTTATATAAAACTTTGAATTAGAATTATTTTATGATCGTCGAGCCCAAACATGCCTATATCTGACTTGATATAGAACACCGTGCAGTCGTAAATGACTGACAACCATGTCAAACTCGATAGAACATAAGATTATTAATAATGGCGTGGTTTGGGACTTAAATTTATCTCTTTCTGGAACAAGTAACCCATAATGGTATCTCAATTGGAGAATACATAATAACTAATCAAAAAACACAACTTAGTTTGTATTTATAACGTTACGGTTTTTTCTTCCGAAATATGAAATACCTATTTGATGTTTGTATATATGATTAAATTAAAATAATTAGTAAAAACCCTGTATAACAGGAGTGGGCAAATTTTTTAGCTATCGGGCGACATTGCGTATGTAAGTTTGACCCCCGACCAACTTAATAAATTTCCTAATTTAAATTGTTTGTAAGTTCGGAGGATTATTTTATCAGTTATAAAAGCAATATTGTAAAACCTAGAAGTGTGTTTATTATATAATCTAAGGAAGAATTTGAAATGAAAATTTTGAAGCTTAATATCGAATATTTATCGAAATCAATGTACATTTAACATAAAACAAGTAAATCAATAAACATTTATTTAACATACTGTAAAATACTATATCGGGATGAAAATTTTACACAAAATATTTATCAATCCATTTATGAAATTACTCAATTTTGAATGGAATATAAATGCAACTGAAGGAATTGTTCTTAATCTTCTTTGGGAATGAAACCACTCATAGTTTTTAAAATCTATTTTATTTACATTTCGATCCATGACCTAGGATCGTTGTCAAAAAAAAAATGTAAATAAAATAGATTTTAAAAACTATGAGTGGTTTCATTCCCAAAGAAGATTAAGAAGAATGCTAAACAAACCACAACAAACATACAGGGAGTATTTGAAAGAATGGTCTTTATATATATATATATATATATATATATATATATATATATATAAAGGTTTATAATAATGATTCTACAAAAGATTCGATATTGTCATTAAATACAAATGATTAGAATTGAGTATTAAAGAACATTAAATAATGAAGAATTCCTATTGCTGAGTACTTTATTTAATTTTATAAACTCTGCACAGCATATAACTTTTTCAAACATACAATTTATAAATACTTTGTGGTTCGGAAGAAATATCAGTGCTGTCCTGAACCGGTCAACGAGACGCCATTAACCTAGGTCTGCTGTAGAATTTCACAACAGTCCGTAAATTTCAATCTAAGATATATATATATATATATATATATATATATATAATATATATATATATATATATATATATATATATATATATATATATATTGGTGCGAATTTTTCTTGGGAACAGCTCATTAATCCTTGCCCCACGACTTGAGTGACAAAATGGTCTGTATTTTCTTTGTATCGAGACCCAGCGTTGTGCCGTCAAAATGGTTCGTTCTCTTGCAAGGAATTAAGCCCTAAAATTCGTACCTCACACTTTGGGCGTCAAAATGCTGCGTAGTCTTCTTGGAAACGGGTAATTTCTTCTTGCTCCACAACTTGGGTGCCAAAATGTTGCGTATTTTTACCTGCTGTAACTCCCCAAAACTTTTAATGTTGATACAAAATTTTCCACCTACCTGAAATTGAAGCTACCACCTAGACTTGCAATTCATACCATCTAACAACAATATCCTCTGAAGATGCCTTCCCATTCAGACGCCAAAATCTCCAGGTTCCTCAGAGATATTCGCCACGGCTGCTCACTCGTTCCCTGAAAATCCTACCTTACTAAAAATAACGTAGATTGCCAAAAGTACATCACTATTTATTATTATATCCAATTTGTTACTTATAATTTCAATTTACATTTCTCATGTATTTCAATCTCTAACACATTTTATCCGTTGTGAAAATAAATCTCATTTTGAAACAAATAATTTTGAAATTTTATTACATTAATTATGAACCAAAAGTAACGGGACTTATTTCCAAATTTTACTTTACACCACAGGTCAAATACGAGCTCATAGTAAACCTTTCTTTATCTAAGTGCTGACTACGACACTGAAATTACCAAAAACCCTTTTACCTTTTACAAAAAGTTAAAGCTTTACCTTTGTGAGATACCATAAAGATATTACGTAAATGAATTTTCATTTAGTCTTTTCTAGGTAAATCAACAATTAAAATGTCCTTACAATCTAATAAATACACAAAAATCACCAAATCGTCACCCACAAAATCACAAAACAACAGTTTTATACACTAGAGTTACCTGGATTTTTGTGTCACCAGCTCTCTATATGGACACCATCTTCAATTTGATCCTCCTTCTTGACTGCACGTTCATATACTAACACCAGGTGGCCTCTCACCATCAGGAACAAACTGCTTCTAATCAGATTCCTCCACACAAATGTACGGTAACACCATGCTCCCGTACACCTGCTACTTGTCCATTCATACACTTGATCGGCACTCAGAGTACACACACCACCTCTAACAACAAGTACTAAAATTGTACTTACTTGATATTTAAGTTCGATTATTTACTGCATTGCCAAATTATTTAAGCATCCACTTGTGCTAATTAAACTTTTTATAATATCAGAACTTCACTAAATTACTTTTATAAGTAGCTTGGTTGGCGATCGAAGGTAGAAAAGAAGAGAGAGCTCCACTGCCTCCTCCTGGTTTATATAATCTCAAAAAGCCACCTATTTGCATCAATTTACCATACCCCTATAACACCTTTGCTTGGTAACACAGCACAAACAACATAACGATCGAACAATTATCCTTATACGTTTTCGGTACAATTTTCTTATCCGTCGATAAAGTCCCAGAATTTGAACCGCAAACAAGTTCTATACACGGCTCATTAAAATTTTGCAACCGTCTTCCACGCAACCTCTAGCACTGCTCGTTATACTTTAACTTCTTAAATAGGCCTTCTGTCAAGGGCATATTTCTTATTTCATTCTAACTTACATTTAAAATCTCCCGTTTTATGTTATCTCTGATTCTTGTTCCCCAGTTATTCAAAAGCTATTCTGCCTAACCCACCAATATCATCGTCTGTCTTACTTTTACTTACTTACTCTAACTGCCGTACTCTGTAAATTATCCCCAGCTTTCTTATTCCCTTACTACTCGATATATTCTGAAAACATAACACGTCTTTGTTTCTCTCATTAGCTTATAACGTTCTTGTCTAGCAGGCGTTTTTAAAGTCAACGTTTCACTAAACATGTGTTATTCTCTATCCTTTATTACATCATGTAAACTATAGTCTTTTTCTTTTTAAACTTTATTGATTTGTTTTCGTACGTGCAGTGTACACCTGTGCTGTGCCCCTCACTATCCATTTTCAGCAATTATACTTGTTGACTAGCTCACAAGATGTTATCTGTTTACGACGTTAAACTTCCTAGAAATATTATAACACGTGCATACAACTGCCGCTTGAATATTCTATACTAACTAAATCAGCCTTGTCTATTATTGATTTTTATACTACCAACCGGAGAGCTTTTATATTTACAGAATTCATTCGTTATTTTATAACAACTTTTCACTAAGCTTTACGAAATTACATTTCACTTGTATTTACGCAACTATGAGCCTTAAATTAAGTTTCATAACTAACTAATAATTAATATTTACAGTGACAATTTTACCACTTTATACAACTACCTTAATATTTAATAATAATTGGTCAAATGTCATCCGATTTTGCTCAAAAATATTTCAAACTTTCCTTGACTTATTTATACACTTTTTACCTTGCAATAACTACAAATTTGAGCTTACTATATTTTTATATTTTGCGGTGATGTTAAAGATGTTGTGAAAATTTTCGAACAATAAGTTTGACAGCACACGTGTCAAAAATATTAACTAGAATTGTACAAAGACGAATGGAAAAACAAGGTGAAGAAATACTAGGAGAAGATCAATTTGGGTTTAGGCGAAACGGGGGAACACGAGAGGCTATATTAGCTCTGAGGTTGGTAATGGAAAAACAATAGAAAAAGGGGAAAGCGTGTATATAGGGTTTGTAGATATGGAAAAAACATTCGACAATGTAAAATGGAAAAAAATGTTCGAAATACCCAAAATCCAGTGGTAATAGAATTAGAGCAAGAACGTAGAGAAGTAAATATTAGAAAAGTGGTGAGACAGGGATGTGCCCTATCTCCATTAATTTTTAACTTGTACATCGAAAAGTCGATGAATACTGTCAAATGCAAAAAGACATTTGGAATTGATATGCAGCGACAAAAGATTGATATGCTTAGATTTACAGATGATATAATGGTATTAGCATCTACCAACGAAGTTGCTCTTAATGAAATGGGAACAGTTCTAACAGAGAGATACGGTATGAAGATTAACAAAAATAAAACTAAAGTGCTACTATTCAAAGGAAGGGAAATTAAATTAAAAACTAGAATACAAATAGATATCGAGAACTTACAAGAGGTTGAGGAATTCTGCTACTTAAGAAGCTAAATAACGCAAGATGAGAAGAGCGCAAAAGATATAAAACAAAGATTACCACTAGGTCGTGCTACATTTAACAAGAAAAAGCAACTACTTTGTTCAAAGACAATAAACATAGATACAAGGAAAAGATTGCTTAAAACATATGTGTAGAGCACAGCACCTTACGGCTGTGAAACCTAGACAGTAGGAAAAACGGACAAGAAAAAGATAGAAGCCTTTAAAATGTGATGCTATAGACGCATGATGAAGATATCATAGACAGACAAAGTTAAGAAAAAAGAGGTGCTAGAAATAGTAGGGGAAGAAAGAAGTATGTGGAAAACAGTAAAAAATAGGAAAGATAGGATGATAGGCCACGCACTAAGGCATAATAGTGCGGAATATACTAGAAGCGCTGACAAGAAAAAAAAGTGGTAGAGGTAGACCTAGGTTAGACTATTGCAAACAGATACTAAAAGATGTAGGCTGTGGGAATTTCAGGGAACTGTGCAGGCTACTTCAGAATAGAAATCAATAAAGGTACGCGTCCAACTAATTTCAAGATGGAAAACCTAATGAGCATAAAAATAACCGTACTTAAACCTGATGACAACTATAAGCAACTACAGGTATTGGTTTTGCAATACCCTCTACTAATGTTAATTGTGCGAAAGGATTTACTAGAAAACTATTAATTTGGCAAATGTCTTTGTGTTGGGGGATCCTTGATAGCCACAGCCTGCTTAACCTCCTTGACATACCACTGGATCTATGCGAAATAGGGCATATAATTAGCAAACAACAGAAGGGGAACCGAGCTGTATCCAGGCTGTGGGAATTTCAGGGAACGGTGTAGGCTTGCGTAGAATAGTAATAAGTGAAGGTACGCGTCCAACCAGTTTTGAGACGGAAAAATTAATGACGAAGAAAATAATTGCACTTAAATCTGATAACTATTATAAACAACTAGAGTTGGTGGTTTATAAATATTTTCAACTAATTCTAATTGTGCAAAAGGGTATATTGAAATACTATTAATTCGGCAAATGTTCAAGTGTTGGGGGATCTTGGTAGCTGCATGCTACTTAACACCCTTAACACTACGAGGAAATAGGTTATTAATTTGTGAACAATAGGAGTCGAACTGAACTGCATCTAATAAGAAAGAGCAGCGGCTGTGTTCGAAGACAACAAACATAGAAACAAGGAGAAAATTGTTGAAAGCATATGTGTGGAGCACAGCACAGTACGTTTATAAAATTTTGGCAGTAGGAGAAGCAGATAAAAACGGTAGAAGCCTTTTGAAATGGTGTGCTTCAAATGTATGAGAATGTTTGCATGGACAGACAAAATTAAGAACAAAGAGGTTATAGAAAAGTAAGGGAATAAAGATATCTGTGGAAAACTCAAAAAATAGGAGAAATAGAAGGGCAGGATACGGTCTAAAGCATTTTCGGGGACTAGTGCGGGATATGTTACAAGCAGACAGATAGACGGAGACATAGATCAGACTAATGCACGCAGATAGTGAAAGATGCAAACTGTGGAAATTTCAGAAAAATGTGCAGGTTAGCACAGAATAGGAAACAATGAGGGTACGCGTCTAACCAGTTTCAGAACTGAAGACCTAATGACGATGTTAAAGATGTCGAGGGAGCCCCACGTTACAAGTCCGTTATATGCTGTTTTATTAAAGTCCTTCAAAGCAGCCTCACGTTGCGACTGCCACTTTTATGCTGTGATATTATAGAAGTCGCACCCCTACTGCTGTGATATTAATAGATGAGCTCCTACGATGTGCGCCAATTTACTATCGTAAATTATAAACAGATTTCCCAACACCATCAAAAACGCAAAATGTGCTAGCAAGATAAAACAAACTACATCCTCATTTAGTTCAGTGGATTGAACGTAGGCACTACTGCTCAAATGAATTTGTATATTGATCTTACAAAATGTTGGATTTAAATATCAACAAATAATAATCGTATAAAATGAAAATTAAAGCGGTATCAATCGTCTAAATTAAAGAAAAAACAGTAATGTATTCAAGATATTAACTTACACTTATATTGTACTAACATGGGACTCCAGGGTCAGAATACCCTTACCTCCGTGTTCTGTTCTTCAAAATATAGCTAAATATACATGTAAACTGCTCTTCGCTATAAATGACTTCCTAAATAAATTTTTGAATTAATAGAGTCTTATAGCTATTAAATTTTACAAAAATTATATAACGTACAATGCAGATCACAAAAGTCCTATATAAAGCAACTCAAATTCTTATACTTAGTTTGTCTTTAAAATTCAGAATTATAGAATTAATTCCAGGCACATAACCTGTCGATGATTCTTAGCCTTAAACAGAATTTTCAGTTTCAATACCTCAAAACGAAAACCAAGCCTAAATCAAAACCATTCAGATACGGAACCAACCCCAGCATTACCAAATCAAATAGGTTAAATCCACTATTATCCAAAACAAGCAGTAAAATTGAGATTTACAACTATGAATTGATATAGCTCTTGCAATTTCTAAACCGACTTTCGTCATCAATATTTGTGATGTCATATATTGGTGCCGTTGCCACTATCAAAGTAGCAATTCCTGGTATCTACAATGAAGCTATCGGTACAATATAGATTTTGCATATTTAGTATTTGGTGACGGAATATGGTTTGTTACTTTTTAAAAAGTAACTAGTAAAATGATTTTATACTGACAAAATAGCAATCTAAGTTGTTTAGCTTAATAATAAATGTTATTATGTGGGAATTTGTACTAGTGAGCATAATTTAAATATAATTAAATGTTTTTAATGTGTTATATATTTTTAATTAAATAGTCACACGCATGTTATACCGGGCACGAAATAATAGCCACCAATAATCAAGACTTCCAGAGGTTATGTTTATTAAACTAAAGTAAGAGGACGAACAGTTATGAAAATTTGTTTTTAAGGTTTGCTGGATGTTAAACAACCCAACACAATATTGTGAAAACTATCTAGTATTTGGGTACTGTTAAAATTGCTAGATCTAGAAACTACTGATAATGTGTTTACAGGAGCGATGCAGATACCTTAAATGATATTGCAGATGGAATTGTGACAGTATATCTAACAGAAATTAAGGTACTTTTTATGTTAAATCTATAATTTTGTTTTGCTAAATGACACATTATGATTATGTTGTAGGAAACATACTATTGTAAAAAAAGAAAAAATACCGGTGGGAAAATTCATACTATAGTGTCAGGAAAACTAGTATATAAATACTACAACACAAAAAAGAAATTGAAAAAGCCCATTGTTATGATAAATTTAATTGAAGATACGCCAGGTAACAATCTCACAATCATAACAAATATTATATTATACTTTCTTAAAGATAATTGTGACGAACTGTTGTTATGGTTAAAAAATAGTGTAGAACCCTGCGCACAGGTCGAGGAATATTGAACTAAAACATCTAAAATGCGTCTAACGCAACAGCGAGATTCTTCTGAAGAAAAAATTTCATCTTATTTAAAGGAGTATCCATCTTTAAATGGAACGATGAGCTATTTATTATTGAAAATCGACTTCCAAACATTAACAAAGTACTTATTAAAAATTTGATCTTTAGTAATAGAAATTCTATTTTGTTTTGTATTTATTTATTATACAGAAAGTTAAAGATATGTATTAATACACAATAAACTAAATGCCATTGACTTTGTTTATCAACAAAGAAGAGAAAATTGTACGACATCGAACATGTAAGATTTGAGTAAAGATTAATTCTTTAAGACATCGAACGTGTAAGTTTGAGTTATTTATACTTCATTTTACGACATGCAATATCTAACATAAAACTTTGAATTATAAAGCATAATTATTGTTAAGAATAATACGAAAGTTAAACGATCTTCTATATAAATAATCCTGATACAAAAGCATATACATATATGTGTGTGTTTGTGTGTGTGTGTGTGTGTATAGGTGTGGGTGTGTGTGTGTGTGTGTGTGTGTGTGTGTGTGTGTGTGTCTGTATGTGTGTGTGTGTGTGTTACGAGCATAGAGGTGTACCTTTGTGTGTGATGAGTTAAAAGAAGTGCTAAAAGAAAGTCCAGCTTATTCATTTCAAAACAATAGTTTCTTCGTTACTAATTAAAATTTTTTTTTTATTTGTTACTGTACTTAAATAATTTCATTTATTTTAAGTTTTTATTTTATATTTTGTTTTTATTGGTATTATTATATAACCCATTACATTCTTTTATCGTAATTGGCATATCTTCTGTTTGAACAACTCAGCAAACCTTTAGGGATGGTGCTATCTGATGTAGGGTTTTTCCTATACTCTTTGGATACCCAGAAGATTGCAACATATGCCTTTGTTGTAAAAAGTCAATTTATACAGTTGCGACTAGAATTAACTTCTATTCAATGTGTTTTCTTTCGCAAATATCTCGATATATCTTTTGCAATTTTCAATAATGACTGTTTTTATTTCATAGTGACGTTTGTACACTTTTTCTGTTTTTTTCCTTAACATCTGGGCGAGGGGTTGTCACTTTTGTCATTTTTAGCGCTATTCCTTGTTGTTTTGGTGTATTGCCAAATTTTCCACTTTTATCTTCGATTAATTACCTATCGTATAATTATTTCTGTGGTTGTTGTAGCCACTTGTCTTTGAAATTACTGTGTGGGTATATTTCAGTTGGTTGTGTTACCTTTGTCTGATTTTCTTATCCCAGTGGATAATTTGTCTAGGCCTTATTTAAACCCAAGCTGTTTTTAATTATCGACGTGTTGGTATAGGGTTTATTGTATTGCTACGTTGCAGGTTGTCCTTTGACCGATCTCTTTTAATAGGGATATTCTCTGCTCTCTACCCTTTCTTTAGGATGCTTATCCTAAAACTCTACTTTTTCATATCTCTCAATATCGATTTCAACCTTTCTTTTTTCCTTTGATGAACCTGACTTAGTCGTGAGACAACCATCTATCACATAAGATAAAAATGGCTGTCCTCTTTCTGGGCCGAGAACTACACTTTGACTGGTCGAGTAGTGGTTTTCTATTTATCGTTTTAATGTGAGACCTTTCTACTTTTCTCTTCTACTTGGTTGCTATATAGCTCTAACCATTCCAACTTCCTCTTTAATCTTTTCTGTTTTCCATTTTTTATCATTACTATCTAATACGCCGCATAGTTAGAAGGTTGTTACCTTATGACATTGGGTCGTGGGCGTGGGGACCCCGTCTAGCTGTATGCCACCACTCTATTCCGTCGAATTTACGCTAAAGCTGTTGATAGTGAATTTGTTATTGATGTGGCGTGCGGGTTGATTCTCTCTTAACCTACTCAAGGGTGTAGGGTCTGCACCCTATTCCTACCTAATCCTTGATGCTGTTTCTATGAACGGGTACCGTTTCACGAAAATTTTCCTTTTGGAGTGCATAAAAAAAATTCCTATTCAGGATCCTGCGGGTAATTCTACTTCTTTGGAAATCCTTCTATGTTATTTATATTTAGAGGGAGGGGGTAGGCTTGCTAAGCGTAGGGCCTCATATCAAAATAATTGTTACGTTATGTTTTTCTTTAAAACTTTAAGGCTTTATCTTATGATATTATTAAGTTAAACCATTAATGTCTATTTTACATGTGATTTTTTAATGCTCCACCCGAAGGTACTACATTGGCCAGGAAGCGAGTTTTTTCTTACCTGGAAAATTTGGAATTTTGCCGAACCCTTGCTGTTCCAAGCAAAGTAGGGATCTTTAACGTGCGTGACAACACTAACTCATCCGAACGTGAGTGTATTTTTGTGAAAAATACTCGCCTAACATTTTTCAAGCGGACCGTGTCGGGATTCGAACCCGGGACCTTGGGCGTAGTAGTCACACACATGCCACTACGCCACGGAGCCGCCCCATTAATGTCTACTGCTTATTCTTTCTTCTGAAACGTATCTAAAAGGTTTTCGAACCATAGATAGTTTGTTGCTTATCTTATTCTTTGATACTATCTTAGAGATCTTACGTAATCTAATTAATATGTGAAACCATTAATGGTCAGTTAGTTATATTTTTCCTGAAAAATAATTTGACGATTTTACCTTTATTCAAATAATACTTTAAACCATAAATTGTTGAGTATCTGTATTTCACTCTGAATTATCTTTGAAACGCTATAGTACAAATCAAGAATGGATACATTCACGTCGTGTGTTTTTAAATTATAATACTATATACGATATAATAAGTAACACAAAACTAGCATATAAGTTGAAAAATCAAAATGCGAGCACAAAGTGTAATCATGTATTCATGCTCTGACTAACCATAAATACTGTCTTCAGAGTCAATTAGTGTATGAATTAGGTCTGTTTTAAGTTTTAGGTAACATACCATAAAGAGTGTTAGAAAATTGAAATTTAGGATGTGTTGTAAATTATTATAGTTGAATCATTAAGGCTATGGTTAATTGAATGTAAACCGATTTATGCCATTTCAAATTCTGTTTGTGTATCTGTTTAAAGGAATACTGTTATGCTACTGGTATTTAAATTGATTTAGGTAACTTTACAATTGTGTATGTATACATGTTTACAGAAAAAATGAGATGGGGTATTAAAATAGATTTAGGTGACTCAGTCAGCTTAAATTTCTTGTTTTCTTTGTATAAACATATATTATAGCATTTTATAAAAAGAACCTTAATCCGCCAAGAGGTCGATGTAATTAGAATCTTTAGTAATACTCATCGTTTATAAAATTTTGCTACGTATCTAGACGTAGTCAGAAAAAACGTAAACACCAGGCTAACTACAGACGCGGAGAGTGGGGAGATTCCCCTACATACCAAAAGAACCTCGCCCACAATTATTTATTAACAATAAGAATAAATAAAAGATTCTGTACAAACAAGCAAAAGAAATAAATTAAGCGTTACTATTTCATAGCAAACATATGTGATACGAACAATTTACTACTTTAGATACGAAGTGCGCATCTCGTATTTTACACAAAATAAAACTAATCAGTAGAAAATAAACACGACAGAGCTTTTGTTAAGCGTTTTTAAAATTGCACATAATACCCTTTGTAAAATAATCTAATCAGTAGAAAAGAATTAACGCGTGAGAGCTTTTGTCAAGCTTCTTTTAAATTATACATCATACTTTTTGTCAAATAAACTAATCAGTAGAAAGGAATAAGCGTATGGGAACATTTGTCAAACATTTTTAATAATGGTACATCCCACCTGTAGAGCGATAATATCGATTTGCAACAACAAACAATAGTCCTACCGTATCACGCTTCTTATCACATAACTACACCAAACGCTGATAAGGAATATTCCCTTGATATACACAAGAGAAAACAAGTTGTATACCTGTATGGGTCGGGATACTTCACTTGCACGCCATCGGGAGTAAAACATCACCGCATCGCCACGGTCGCCGGGATCTATTTACTTTGTTACCATAACGGCACTAGCGATCTACAGGCAACGGCAGTTGATTTGTGGCAAAGAAGAGTTGGGCCTACATAAAAAGAACCAATTTGTCCTCTAGCTAAGAGCTAAAAAGAGAATCTGATTAGGATAGGTAAGCGCGGAAAAACTTACCGATACACGCAAGATACCTCCTACTTGTCGAACAAATAAACGTGCATCGCCCTTGAAGTACTGGGACGAGTAATGTAGAAAATATTTTAACGCACAAGCTGCAGAATCAAATTCAAAATGGGTTCAAATAACACGAGCTTGAACTGCAATCGTCGCGTTATTAAAGTGCGATTAGCAAACTGGAAAACACAGGAGAAAGCAATTATACGTTATCGGAATGTTTAACAAATTATGGATATCTAAAACAAGGTATTGACTATTTAATTTGTCGAATAAATTTTCGTTTTAAAAGCAAAATGGATTTGAGTGAAAATTATGTTAGAGCGGGCTTATTCAGAACAGGTACACTACATAGGGTATTGTTGAAGAATTTAAGAATAGAAATGGAATTTATTCGAGTGGGTAATGACTTAACCAGGGAAAAAAAAGGTTTTTAATTTATGTCGAAAAATAAACGTTACAATTTTTATTAGACTAAACTATACGGGTTGGCGCCCATAATTTAAGACAGGCTGTAAGCCTTTCAGGGTAAGCGTTAATGGTAAGGTAACTTAAAATTGCATGTACTTGTTACATATTTCGATTTTTGTTCCATTTTTTTAATTGCTTTTATAGGGACCAATCTCGCACCACTGTAGTTTGCCGTGTAGCTTTAACTTGTTTCAGGACTCCCGCTTCTTCTGTGCTCTTCCAAATTTAATAATTTAACGCCTCATACACTCGTAACAATTGATCATACTAGTAAAACCTTTATCCAAGTGACTATCAATCCACAGCTAAGTATGAAAATGATATCTGCAGTCACTGAAATAAGGCACCCTTCTATTCATAGGATTTCAAAAAAAACAGATACATCCTTTTGGTTTTACGCTAGTACAACATTTTCTACAACCTGATTTTCACTTAGGTTGCAATTTACTTAACAGGCATTTTAAATAAAATTTTATTGAGTGATGAAGCTACATTCACTCGCCAAGGGGGTTATAACTGTCGAAACAACCATTCGTGGGCAACTGAAACTTCACACTTGCTAAGGGAGTATCACTTCCAAACAGAATTTTTTATTAATGTTTGGTAGGGTATTATTAGAAGCTATGCAATTGGCCCGAATGAGTTTCCTTCAGCGCTAAATGGTGCAGAATATGTCAATTTTCTTCAAAACGATATGGAGGAATCGTTAGATGGTATTCATTTGAACTTAATGATTTTTTGTGTACACAGGACCATGCGCCTGCCCATGTGCATTGGATGTTCGAACCTACTTAAATTTACGTTTTCCATATAGGCGGATTAAAGATTGGAAGAAATTTGCTTGGTCACTACGCAGTTCTAAATTTAACCCTAGAGATTTTCATTATTGGGTGGAGCTACATAAAAATCATTGTTTACGATAAATCACTAAATACCGTTTGCAACATTGGAACAAAGTTCAGAATGCTCCTGTTATAATCTGACAAACTTAAGCATATCGGGTGTTTAGTGTAAGATAGTCGGCAGTTGCACGTTTAAGAAAGTATGTGGAAGTTAATGGTGGAAACTCTGAAAATTTGGTAATGTCATTATAATTCATAATTGTTACGTTGCAGTTTTCATCACATCTTGTGTTCGTTTTTAAGACATGAATTTTATTTTGTTACTAATGTTGTTTTATATTGTCTCTGCTGACTCAAGATTAAACATTTATTAAAATAAAGAATATCAACCTTTAAATGCAAATATCTCTAAAACCAACAATCTTATCAATTGTCGGCTTTAACTTCCTGTGTTTTGGAAATGAGTAACATTTTACTTAAGCATGTTTAGTTAATCCATTTATTTCAAATCAATAAATTTTCTGTTGTTCTACGTCTCTTCTTAATGGAACACCATGGATAGACAACAAAAATAGAAGTAATACGTGAATTCAAGAACCTATTGATTATATTACATTATACATTGGAACAGCAAACTATAATATTGCATCACACGATCACAATAAATTGTATGCGGATTTTTAAGTAATTTTAATATCCATGGTAGTGACTGTACGGGTAATGATGATAGGCATGTGCATATCCGTGGTATCCGTATGGATATCCGTGATGTCCATATCCGTGATGACCATGATATATTGAATAAGGGTAGATGCCACCATAATGATGTGGTTCAGCTGCTGGTTCTGCTGTAGCCATGGAGATGGCGAAGAATGCGGCAAAAACACCAATCAACTAAAATATAAAAAATAAATTATAAGGGACCGTTCAATTTTTTAGTTAGAGTTAATTTTTATGCAGACCCTTAGTTATACATAGAGTAACTACGCCGTTGTAAAAGTTTCTACCCTCAATTAATAAATCGCTTTTGAAATTCTTCCTATCTGCTATATATAGGGTGTTTTGACAGGAAACGGTAATATTTTAAAGACATGTCTAGTAAGTCAAAATAAGCAAAATACACTGATATGTTCAATTTCGATTTTCATTTGTTTCAGACACAATTACGTTTTTTTTTTAGAAAGTTAATCTAGTTAACTTTGATAACGTTGTCACAAATGACAGTCTGAAACACAATATAAGTTTGCAAGTGTCGTAAAAACAAACAGTTGCGCTGGTTTTATGAGATTGTAAAAATGCTTTCAGTCAGAAAAATATGCAGATGGTGGTTGTTTATGGCTTCTGCAATGGTAGTGGTAGTGGAGAATCGGCTTCGTTTTCCAAACCGTAGAATTCCAAACTGTTTTTCCTGATTCTGGCGAAACTAGGATATATCCAAGTGAAAGTTTTGTTTCTGAGAAACAGCACATACTTTGTTGGAAACTTGGAGAAGGTATTCTGAAATCTATAGACGATAATCCAGAGATAAGTACAAGGCGCATCGCAATCCAATTTCATATTCCACACACGATAGTTAGGAGAACACTAAAACATCAAGGTTTTAAACGCTTTTCATGTGTAACAAGTACAAAATTTCCAAGAAGGCGACAATCCTTCAAGGCTAAAGTTTTGGCAACGGATTCGTAAAAACAGTTGATTGCTTGAATACGTTCTATTTACAGATTATGCTCAATTTACTCGAGGTGGAATTAATAATTATCACAATAATCATCGATGGTCGTAGGAAAATTTCCACGTAACTCAAGTACACAATTTCCAACAATGGTATAGAATTAACGAATGGTGCGGCATTCAAATGATTAATTATGCAGATTGCGTCTTAGAAGTTGTTTACATTTTTCGGAAAATCACTTAGATATTAGACGAAATACTTTTAAATATTTGACGACGTATTTTCTTCCAACATGATGAAGCGCATACTCATTATTCAAGTAATACACGAAATTTTCTTAATGCATTTCGGCAATCAGTGAATTAGCAGGGCAGTCTTAACCCCAAGATTACCGGTTCTCACCACTAGATTTTTGTATTGGTACGTGGATGAAGTCGGTGGTTTATGCTACGGAATTGGACATAAAACATGAGTTATCGGATTGCATTTTTAATGCTGCAGCGTTCATTAGAGCGAACGGATGTTCATAAAACTCGCTACTAGTCCAGTATATAAACGCGCATATAAGTGTATCGCAGTGGGCGGAGGTGTTTTCGAAAATTTGTTGTGAATGACATTTAATCAATGTATCTCTGACATGAATAAAATTGCACTTGAAAATTTGAGCTCGTGTTGCTTATGTTGGTTTCCTAGACATATTCTTAAGATATCCCATTTTCTTCCTAAACACCCTGTATAGTCACTAACCTGTCGGAATAATATCCAGTCTTGGCTTGTAATGGGAGAGATTTTATGATGTAATAACTAGCATGTTTTGTAAAAAGGCTCTGGCCTTTTTACAAACACTATAAAGCTTTTCAATTTATAAATTTTCTCATTTCCCTTAGTTCCATTATTGACACATATCAAAATATTATGTAGTTTCTATATGCAGCAAAACAATATACGAGTGTGAGTCAACACGTTCTTACATGTAATTTTTCAATGCTCCACCCGAAGGTACTACATTGGCCAGGAAGCGAGGTTTTTTTTAACCTGGAAAATTTGGAATTTCGCCGAACCCTTGCTGTTACAAGCAAGTAAGGGATCTTTAACGTGCGTGACAACACTCACACACGGGGCCTCCATTTTACCTCTCATCCGAACGAGGGTGTATTTTTGTGAAAAATGCTCGCCTAACATTTTTCAAGCGTACCGTGTCGGAATTCGAACCTGGGACCTTGGGCGTAGTAGTTACACACATACCACTATGCCACGGAGCCGTCAGTAACTGAATATAGGAGTATATGGAGATCAGTTGGTGCGACGCTAAAGATCCAGAGCAGAGCAAACATCAAGTTTATGTGCAGATTAGGGAAATCTGTTTCATAGACTGTGCTAGCCTTACAAACAGTTTACGGTGATAATTCTTTAAAGAAAACAGATGTTTATGTGTGGTTTTCAAGATCTTAGGTTGGGCATGAATCGCTGAAAGACGAGAGCTGCAGGAACGAAGGACTTAACGAGCAAATAAAACAATTAAGTAGATTAGACCGGAAAATGACCGTTGACGAGTTGACACAAGAAGTGGGGATACCCCATTGATCCATTCGTGTAATCTTGTCGGATGATTTAGAGATGGAACCTGTCAGTGCAATAGAAATAATTAAACAAGGAAT
This sequence comes from Platerodrilus igneus, assembly GCA_036346225.1. Lineage (NCBI taxonomy): Eukaryota > Metazoa > Arthropoda > Insecta > Coleoptera > Lycidae > Platerodrilus > Platerodrilus igneus. The sequence continues at coordinate 2,021,522 of JARFIW010001700.1, forward strand.
AATAAAATGGAAAATAGTTTAAATAGGTTTTCAAATTTATGACAAAACGGTTGAAAATACTATAAATGCGTCAGTTAATTACACCATATAAGACTTTGTCGTAAATCCCATGCGATACTACCAACCGCATGAAGTCCAGACGGCAGTACAATCCATTTTGAAGAAAGAGAAATAATCAATAGTTTCAAACAATTCACGAATTTCAAAAATTTTGATTCAAATAAAGGTTCTGAAACTGCACCTTAAACAAATTACAGTTATAAAAAAATAAACGAATTAGGCAGCGCAATAATATGGTAATTTCTGATAATCCAGGTTCGCGGCCTGACAATAACTAATAAAATTTCAACAATTCTAGTGTAGCGTCGAGCAGTGCAGTTAAAAAACATTATTATTCTGTTAACGAAAATAAACCTGAATATTTTGTTAAGCGTCTTTCTAACGGGGTACGAATAGTAAGAGGTTAATATTTTGTTTCTGTTGTGAAATTTTTACAAAATCTTCAACTTCAAACAATTTTCCTGATTCAATAGAGATCACTGTCTGGCAACACTTAACTTGGTTTTAAAATATCATGCAACTAGTATTTTACATAATACTTGCCTCGAAACTTTGATCGACTTCAATAGAATATTAAAACTAAGTATAACCATTAATAATGAACATTTTATTACGTAACCAGCTGGGCGTTGACCCCATAGTTCCGCAGACCCCGTAGTCAAGGAGTCATCCGCTGGAGTCTTCTTGTACATTTGGTTGCGTGCTCTGTTTGTAATATTTTGTCCACATTTTTCCAGTGAAGTGTTCTGTTCTACCTACAGCTTTAGAGAACAAAGTGCTCGTTGGTGGTTAGATACGGGGTAAGTAAAGAACTATCACGCGTATTTCCTGCAATTGACGTGCACTCGCGTTTAATACGACCATATCGTCCGAAAGTTGGAGGTGAAAATTAAGTTTAAAACGCGTCTTTTTCATTAACTCGTTGTTCCCGCCATAGAAACGTTTCTCGTTGGATAAGTGCGATAACCTCACGTTGCTTCGACCTGAAAAAATATGTACTTAAAAAATACATCGATAAATTACGTGTTCTCGACCGCAGTTTGCACGAATTCAGAAACCACACACTATACACTTAGTAATCTAATTAATTAATAGTGAGGAAAAGCTTCCCTTTTGGATTAAAGAGGTCCACTATTTTTAATATTAAAACAAAAACTCTGTACAGTTAAAAGGCGTAACAATCGAATAAAAGGTTAAAAAAGAAAAAAAGTAAAAACAAAGTCTTTTTGAACGAGAGCTCACATACACGGAAAACTTAAATTAAATAATTTCTGTAAGTGATAATTGGTTTTTAAACCATAGTAATCTTTGCGATACCAAGAAACTGAAATAAGTAGCCACTAGGTACTGAAGCTACATCATTTAAGTGCGCATAGGTCTTGTTTTCCGCTACCCCAATTGCACAAATTTAATTTAGAGTATGAGACTCAAACGCTTAAAACTAGCATTTTTATTCAGTATAAATCTGAGTACAAAAATCATTGTTTCGTTGTATATAATTGCAAACAAATTTTCATTAATATCTATAAGATACTCCCTTAAGCTAAATAACTTTCATATTGGCTTTTTTTTAGCAAGATAAAGATAAAACACGTTAAGTTAACAAATTAGCCAGTAATACTGCAATAACGATACGTAATTTTCTAAATCTATTCTACCAAATGCAAAATTAAAAACAGGTTACCTCTTTTCTGTATTTGCAATAAATCCTACCTTTGTTCATATACACCAAAGGTTTGAAACATCAAATAGATAAAGTAATTTCTAAAAGCTATTTTCCAAAGAGAAAGATATAGGTAGCTTATTTGCTTTGCAGCAGCGACGAAATAAAGTAACATCTCAAAGATCATTTTGGTGAGAAAGATAAAATACCTAACAATTTATGGTTTGTAGTATTGTTTAGATAAGATAAAATCTCAAACACAGTTTCGATGAGAAAGATATATAACAAAACGTTTGCGGTTAGAAACATTAACCAGGTACGGTAAAACCTTTGAGATATTTTCAGGAAAAGATAACTAACCAACCATTGATGGTTCCATACATTAATTAGATGAGATAAGATCTTACAGATAACTTCAAATAGAACGGTAAGCACCAAACATTTATGATTTAACTTAATAATAAGTTAAGATAATGTCTTAAGAGGAATTTAAAAAAAAAGATAAGGTAAAAACTAATTTTGGTTCGAGATCTTACACTTGTCAAGGCACACCACCCCTCCTACAAATATAATAACAGAAAGGAGCTCTCAAGGGAGTAGAGTAATTCTGTAGAATCCGCGAAAGAGATTTTTACTCATTTCCTCCAAAAGAAGTTCCGTGAATAGGTACTCGTTCGAATGAACAGCAGAGGAACTAGGAATAAATGGGAATAGAGTTGCCGCATCTCGATTAAAAGGATCAGCCCGTACACCAATTTAAATAAAAAATTGCACTGTCAATGTAAACCAGAAAAAAAGAGAAGCTATACACGGGTAAACGGAGGTTTCCATCTGCACGGCCCAATGTCGTAAACTAACAACCCTATAGCTATGCAGAGAATTAGAAAGTTAAAGAAAATGGCAGATATAGAAAAGGTAAAAAAGGAAAATAGAATATTTGGGGCTAGTTTTATAGCCACCAGGTAGAAGAGATACGAGGAAGGGATGGAATTCAGCAATAGCAATAAAAAAAACGGTGGATAGCGAAACACTACTCGACTAATCCAAGTGAGATGACTAGTACGGAGAGGATGGACGGTAGTCTCGGAACTAAGACCGGCCCAACGAAGGAAAAAATAAGGTTGAAGACGGAGATACGGGGCTAAGAAAAGGTACAGCTTTAGGATAAGCATCCGAGGAAAGTGGTTGAGAGTGGAAAATACCCCTAATAAATCAGATCAGCCCGAAGGTCCATTTGCAACATTAATGATAAGTCTTATTTCAACACGTTGATAATTGAAAACAACTAGGCTTTAAACGAGGTCTAGACAGATCATCTTCCTACCGAGCTCATCCACTGCGATAAGAAAATCAGATAAAGATAACACGAACAAACTAATATATCCACATTCTTCAAAGACAAGTAACTGCCACTGACACAAAAATAATTATACGATAGGCAATTAGTCAAAAATAAAAGTAGGAATATTTTCAACACACCAACACAATAATCGACTTTTTACTACAGAGGCATAGTTTGCGCTTGCTGTGCATGTCCAAAGGGTAAAGCAGCAACTCAACATCGGCTAGTACAAGCCCTAAAAATTTGCCAAGTTGTCCAAACGAAAGATATGTCAACTACGATAAAAGAACGTAGAGGGTCGTGAAATAATAGCGAGATAAAGGATGAAAATTTAAATAAAAGGGAATTATCTGCGTGTAATGACAAATAAAAGAATTTTTAAACTAGAAACGATGAGCTATCAATTAAGAATGATTAAGCCATTTATGATGTGTAAAAATTTATAACGATTCCAATTAAAGGGTGAGGAACATTTAAGTACACAATAGGAAAAGTTTAAAAGGTATAAATTAAATTTATGTAAAAGTTAAACAAAATGAAAGTTCAAGGTGAAATATATTTATACTGAAAAGGTAACGTCAAAGGAAAAAATTTAATTCAATTAAAGATAGAAAAGACAAAGTATATTTAAATAATTAAAGGTAAGTGGACAGGCTGCTTAACCCCTTGCACATACGTTACATGTGATTTTCCAATGCTCCATCCGAAGGTACTACATTGGCCAGGAAGCGAGTTTTTACCTGGAAAATTTGGAATTTTGCCGAACCCTTGCTGTTCCAAGCAAGGTAGGGATCTTTAACGTGCGTGACAACACTCACACATGGGACCTACATTTTACCTCTCATCCGAAAGAGGGTGTATTTTTGTGAAAAATGCTTGTCACACACATACCACTACGTCACGGAGCCGCCTTCCCCCCTTCACATACTACTAAATATCGGGGAAATATGGTATATATTTGTAACAATAGAAGGGGAAACGAACTGTATCTAACAAGAAAGAGCGGCGGCTATGTTCGAAGACAACAAACATAGAAACAGGAAGAAAATTGTTGAAAGCATATGTGTGGAGCCAGCACAGTACGTTTATGAAATAAGGGAAGTGGAAGAAACAGACAGAATAACGGTAGACACCTTTTGGAATGTTGTGCTTCAAATGTATGAGAATGTTAGCATAGACAAACAAAGTTAACAACAAAGAGGTTATATAAATAGTAGGGTAATAAAGATATCAAACAAAAAAATAGGAGAAATAGAAGAGCAGGATACGTTCTAAGGCATTTTTGGGGAATAGTGCGGGATGTATTACAAGCAGAGATAGGTAAAAAAGAGGTAAAGGAAGACTTAGATCAGACTATTTCACGCAGATAGTGAAAGATGCAGACTGTAAAAATTTCAGCGAAATGTGCAGGTTAGCTCATAATAGAAAATAATGAGGGTACGCGTCTAACCAGTTCCAGAACTGAAGAGCTAATGTTGATGCAAACTGTTAATGTTTTTAAAAAAACTAAATTATATGTTATCTTTAATTTAGTAACGCAGCTTATTTTTAAGTTTTTAGAAATTTTAAGCTCTTTTGCTAATATTAACAATATATGTTAAAATAGATAGTTTTGGTTTAATTTATTTTGATTAATAATTAACTGTTCAACAAACTTCATTTGTCAAACGCGGTCCTGAAAACAGTTTCGATGCATTATTGGCAGCCGATAGCATAAAGACAAATTTAGAGCAGTTTAGTGTTAAGAGCATTTTTATCTCCTTCTGCTTCATGGCAGTTTTTTTAGATAGAAGCGGATATACCGGATCAAAATTTTTGTTTGATTGATTTTTAATACACATACGCTGTTAATTAAAGTGTATATATAAATATTTGGGTCAAATATGAAAAGTATAATGTTTTCTTTTTATTTAACAAATTCAACTAAATGTCAAAATATCTACTTGTGGATATGTAGGTATACCAAAATATCTGCTGTTTGATATATGGGTATATACTAAAGTATCCATATATGGATATTATATATCACAGTATATTTATATTATTCGGTATTTATTATAAAAATAATTAAAAAGCCAAACAAGCTGATGCTTAAAAAAGAAATGCATTGACAAACTACAAAAATGTTTTGTGATACGGCTGAAAATCTTCCACTGAGCCCAGTCGAGGTTGATCTGGGCAAACGACGCAGCCTGTTCTTTATAGTTAGCATACACTATGTCTTTTACAAGTAACACATACATTTCGTAAAGCTTGTCAGATTTAGCAAGATCTGCCGGCGAAAATCAAATCAACTTCAAAATAGATAAAATACGATTGCGGCTCATAACAGATTTACGAAATACTGAACGATCACTGCATGAAATATCTACACTTTAATAATCAGAAAATTGAGGACACTACCAGACCATAGATTTTAATGTTTTCAAAATAAATATCATTAGTCCAATCGTAAAGTTTCTTTATAATATTAGGACTTATAAATGACTCGAAGTATATTACCGGATCTATACATTCTTCAAAGTTAATAGCCGGGTGAAATTCATAGTCAGAGTGGTTTTCGGGGACAGGTCTAGGAAACTAATCTGCAAATGAATCTACAATAATAGTCTATCGCCCATTTACAACGTCAATGATTTCGGTCTCATCAGTTGCTGAATAACTGCTGTCAGTTTCGCTATAGTTACTACATAGCTCGTCACTATCAAAATCGTCATTAACATATAGTTTTACGAACAAAACCGAGTAAAATAAAGTCTAAATTGCACAAAACGACTAGTTGTATTGCAACCTAAACGTTCATACACAAACGAAACATAGCAAACTTGGTGCGTTTGATGTCAGATGTCAGATACTTTACTGCTATCCCTTTCGTAGATATAGTAGTCTTGAGATTTCTCACTTCATAAACGGATTTTAGAAGCAACTAAACAGTTTAGGTTTTGAAAATAGTATCTACGCGTATGGGTACAGGGCTCTTACCATGTCAGAAATGAAGGTACAAAGTAATTTATCTGGCCAAACATAATATTTAGTGTCCCGTTTATGAATATCCATATGTGGATATAATGGTGGTATTCAGTATATCGGCGTTGCCGTGGATCAATGTAGTAAGCGTAAGACTACGGATCCCAAGGTCTTGGGTTCAAATCCCTACACGGCCGACTGCTTGAAAAATGACAGGTGAGCATTTTTCACAAAAAATTACGCCTTCGTTCGGATGACAGGTTAAATGGAGGTCCCGTGTGTGAGTGTTGTTACGCACGTTAAAGATCCCTACCTTGCCTGGAACGGCAAGGGTTCGGCAAAATTCTAAATTTTTGGGCAACAAAAAACTCGCCTCCTGGCCAATGTAGTACCTTCGGGTGGAGCATTGGAAATGTAAATGAACGGTATTCAGTATATCTCAAAATATCCATATGTGGATTCGATGGCGCAGAAGGGGTTAATACTAAGAAATACATAAATATCGTCACCCCACTGAAGTACTATAGAAGAATCTCAGATTGTTCCCTGTACAGAAATTTATCAAATCTAAGTTTAAAATTTATTACGGTTACTTTAATTACATGATTTTGTTTTTAGATTTAGTTCCTTATTTTTTTTACTGTACAATTTGATAAAGCGAATAAATTAAAATTTAAAAAACCACTTAAGTTTAATGTTATATCTAATGAATCCAAAGAAACTTACCAACTTGAACATCTTGAAAGATTTATTTTGTACTATGTACTGATGCAAGCTAGGTCTGGATATGGTTTATATACAGTAAAGATGATTTGATTAACATTTTGTGCTTTTTACACAAATAAATATTACACAATTCTAGGGTTAAGATATATAAGTATTCAAAATGTCTCTAAAGAGTCACTCTTTCGTTTCAAACAAAGAGCATTATATCATATGAAATAATATACCTTGCAACATTAAAAATGCTAAATAAGTGGTTCGTATACCATATAAATTTAACAGTTATGTGTATTAATTAACGAATTCATGAGAAAAATCCTAAAACTCTTGAGTTAAATCGTTAATAATTATGCTATTTCTACTAATAAATAACAAAAGATTAGCTGGTCATGGCATTAGACGTATATTTATTCTTTAACCTATTATAATGTTATAGATCAGAAATATAATTCATTCACGTGGTTTTATTTATGAAAATAGTCTCTAATTTACATTGAAGATCGATGTTTCAATCCTCTAATACCACTGTTAAGAAAAGATAGCTGAAATGCTCTGGTATTCCAGAAACGAAATTTTGTGAAAGCAATTTACTGTAGAAGGTAAGAAATATTTTAAAAGATGCCACTCACAATATCTTCCTCAAAGAGAATTTCATTTTTTTAGATTTTCATGAAATGGGAATTGTCTAGTACCCTCAAAAGATAAAGTTGAACCCTAGCGTGATCCTAAACCGAGGCAACGATTTATCAGACCGAGTATTCTGACTAAGAATTTACTTATTTTTAACTATACCCAGGCTGGGCATCCTGGTTGTACTTGCTATATTAATACAATTTAAATAAATATATATCCAATCATTTAATCAATATATTAAGATAAAATGAATTTCAATTAATGGTTTCTTGAGGTCCAGATGTGTAGTAAAGTGCCATCCGCCGTTATCGCCAAAGATGCACGCGCACAGGGCTGATAGGAGTGAGAGCACATGTGAATGTAAGTGTGAGAAAGGGTTAAGATAATTGGTATTTGTTTTGGAGTGTGTTTCATTGTTATGGATTTTAGATAGAAGATTTGTTGCCAAGAATTAAAGTCAGGAATTGGTCTAATTGCCGGAGATAGTGTGTGACACGTTAGTGAGTTTGGGTCGATAGAGGAAGGGTATAGGTTTATTTCGGATTTTAATGTTGTCTGTAGTGGATTGGAGGTTTCTGGAGTTATGTTGTCACAGAGACAGTATCTGATTGGACTTGATGAAGTTTATTTCGGAAGTTTCCATGACTGGTTAGCAATTGCATTGTGATAGGGCTGGATAGGGCGGGACGTCTGTTATCCGGCAAGATGTTGAAGATGTAGCGACTGGTGGGAGAGAAGGATCATAGGTCTTGCTAGGAAAGAATGAGATAATTGCGAATTTGTGTTTTAATTTCTGATTTCGGGAGATTGCGGTAATTTTCAGTAAATAAGGTTGTGTCGTGGAGTGTGATGAGAAAAGTATGTTTAAGGTTTCAGATTTGGATAGTTGCATGAAGCTGGGTTTATATGTAGGGGAAGGGGGGTATTAAGTAGAGTGTATCAGCAGAATATGGAGTAGGTTGGCCAAGATAGGGAATTGTATAGTATGAAAAGTCAGATTGTTGTGTTCAGGTTGTGTCTGTATGAGGGTGAAGGTATAAGGAACCAGAAGTTTGCTGCATATCGGATTATTGGGATTATAGTTTGCATCAGGATTAAACATGGTGTCGGGACGGCTAGGTATATTGGGTAGGGAAACAATTGTAAGAGATTTTGTAAAATAAATTTAATTTTGTTGCGTCTTTTTAAATTAGGTTTCGGCTTTTCTATGATATTTAAGTTCAAGAGATTTTTAAACTCTCCAGGAAAAAATTCCTTATCTATTGTTATGTTCAGTTTAAGCTTTACGTGTAAAACACAAGAATTTGGTTCTCACGTATTTTAAGACATTGAACTATGATTTGTGGTGTAAAGAGACCGCAAATACTGCATTTCACAAGCTTTAAAAATGTTGCTACATCTAAGAGTTTAAATGAAAACATTAAACTATCTTGGAAAGGACAATGGTTCAGAAAAGCCGAGCGTCGAAACAAGCAGCCCTTTATCACCAGCCTTCCTGGTCTGTGGGTATACTAGGTAGAGTTACGAGTTTTGGCGAAGTTATAAACTTTTCTTTGTTACCTTTGTTACCTTTCTACCAACAACCAAATAACGAACACCTGGATACACCCCCTGAGAGGAAACACGAACCGGGCCTATGATCTCCATGAGATAAGTTTTGCTTTATAATTTGAGGCTTTGACACACCGGAAATTTAATCCCTTATAAATTTGAATATGTTATATAATATTATTTGTAAGCAAAAGAGCGCTACATTTTGACGCTTCTAACAATTAAGTACGTTGTTTATAATTGTCTTAATTAACTAGCTTTTTTATAAATTAAGTTAATATAGATGATGTTATTCATGTGATTTTGTGTTTGCTTTTATCTAATACCTAATTAGAAAACAAAAAATTGTATGGTTAAACCTGAAAACATATCTGTATACTTTTATTAGTAAATTTCTTATTCTTTAAAATATTACCAGAGGAACGTATTCAGACACTTCCATGGCTAGCAATACTGTAAACATAATATTAAATATGGTCGATATGTCACATTTTTGTTTTAAATCCATTTGTATTTTAGTTATACATACATTCTCTTGTTAATCTTTTGGTGCCGTATTTTTCTGTGCTGTGATTTATGAAGTGTACTTAAAAATCTATTGTAAAGTACATTTTTCCGTTATATGGAAGAATTTTTAATTACATCAATTTAGCGAAAAAAGAATTTGTTACGTTGAATTGGCTTCAAATATCTAGATTAAGTGTGCTTAAATTATTATTTATCACTGTGCAAAATATCTATATATCGTAATTTGTATTGAATTTTTTGTTAAAGACTTCCAATTAAAAAAATGCTTATACCACTCTTAATATGGTCATTCTATATCCTCCACTCCGTCTCTAGAATGCTTATCCTAAAGCTCTATTTTTTCTTATCTCTCCTTCTCCGTATTTAATCTCAATTCGTGCTCCGGTGGACCTGTTTTATTCCCGAGACCAAAGTGATGTTCCCCAACGCTACTTAGTACACTTTTTCTTCTCTCTTCTACCTATATTGCTAAAAAGTTCCAAACCCCCGACCTCCCTCTTCTATTCTTTCTATATTTTCTACTTTTTATTTACTTTCTAAGCCGCTGCATAGTTGGAGGATTGTTACTTCACGACATTGGGTCGTGGGCGTAGGGAACCTCCGACTAGCTGTGTCTCGCCACTGTCTTCTGCTGATGTACGTTGTAGCCGTTGACAGTGAATTTGTTATTTCATTTGGCCTATGTGCCGATTCTTCGTTAATCGACGCCGGGATGCAGTGATTGCATTTCCCTTTCTATCTGGTTCCTCATGCTATTTGTATGAACGAATACCACTTTACAAAACTTCTCCTTTTGGAAGGAATGAATAAAAACCCCATTTCAAAAGCCTACTGGATCACTTACTCCCTCGTGAGTATTTTTTTCTGTTATTACAATTATAGAAGGTTGGTGTGCCTTGATAGGAATAAGGCATCAGAGCCAAAATTAGGTTCTACGTTGTCTTTTCAAGAAAATTTGTTTCGTAATAATGTAGCAAATTTATTTTTCATCAGAATTTTTATGGATATTTATGCTATTGTTTTGATAAAAGGTTATTTCAAACCTTACATAATTGTAAATTTCTAAGTGGTAATTGATTATACGATTTTGTTTTACCTCATGTATCTATTGCATATTGTATTAATTTAACTTTATGCTTCGAAACTGTAAGCATAATTTTAAATTGTACGGTGACAAGTAATAACTCTTATAAGATTCATTCCAAGATTCCCTCCTATGAGTAGAATGATTCACTCGGTCGTTGTAACTGTCGAATTGATAAACACTTTTGCGTTAGCTGTTGTGGGAGAAAGTCTAACTTCTTATCAAAAGATGGCTCTAAGCAATTATGCTTAATGCCAGGTTCGAAAAAAGTCGTAAAACTAGGAAAACATCGTGTAGTGATTAGATTGCTGGCTTTATTTTAGTTTTGAGAAGAGAACTTTTCCTATTATGTTTCTGCTTCAGTGATGTCTGTAATACAAGATGTTAATTTTATCAAACGTCAGTAACACATTGAGTATAAATTCATATCGTGGTATTTTGTTAATTCTTTTTCGTAGTACAACAAAAATAACTTAGAGAGAGGTATATAATTTCGAAAAATTTAGTTTGAATATTGAAATGTTAGAATATTTAGTGTCTGGAATTTAATTCTGAATTGATAAATTTATCTACAGTAAGATTTTTGGTTAGGGTTTACATCGGATGATTTAGGAAACATCTATCAATTTTGTGATGGTATTAGTAGGCTTCAAGATTTGGATAAATTCATGGAATGGTATAAGTGCATTGCTGATATTTTTGTAAACTCTTGAACATGTGGTATGTTGTTTGTTCTGAAAGAACGTGCAAGTTTTAATTACATTCGTACTTCAATCAAGTAAGTGTTTTTAAGTTATATGAAGACCTACTGGTTGTGTACTCCAAATTTTTCAATAAAACCCAAGAACAGAGAGTATTCTCGTGTAAAAATAATACAATAGTTAAAAATATAAAAATTACAGCAGAGCGCTTTCGACGTTAGCTTTGGTACCACTACAAGTAAACATGTAAAAATTACACACATCAAAAATTAACGATATAGATACTTACTGTCAAGTTATTTTAAAAACTTATATTCCATCAAATTAATTCAATAAATAAAGAACATTTAAAATTGTTTAATTAATATCATATAATAAAAGACTAGTTAACAAACTGATTGTTCCAGTAGATATAGATTAGATCTTGTCTGCAACGTTGATGAAGTCGAAAAGGACAAATTGTTATATTCCTGTAATAGGCCAAGTTGGGTTATAAAAAATCAAATACACATAATTCATATTATTATTAATTTTACTGCGGTGATTCAAGTTTCGGATCGCACTCTTTACTTGTCATTACAGAAATATAACAATTTGTTCTTTTCGACTTCATCAACGACGCAGATAAGATGTAATCCATATTTATTAAAACAATCAGTTTTTGGTACTTTTGACAGTAAATGTTACAATAATTTGTTTGCTCCAGTTTGCTTTTGTACTGTTTTCCTTAACGCAATCACCATTATTGCTTTAATTGCTGTTACTGTTGAGTAATTTTAGCAGCTGGCAGATTATGGAGTTCCCTTTTAGTGCGCAAGTGGACCATGCTATTAATTCTTAGATTCTGTCGTGGTAACCGCCTCGAAAGTGTCCGCGTGTATCAAGAGAAATATCCAAACCGAAGAATTCCAGATCACAAAACCTTTGCCCGAATCGAAAGACTTCTTCGAGAAATAGGAAAATTGAAACCTGTCAGAACTATCGCTGGAAGACCTCGTCAAACTCGAACACTAAATACGGAAGATGCTGTTCTACAAATGATTGATGACATTCCTGAGACCAGTACCAGAATATTGCAACGAGAGACAGGGATTCCAAAAGACACCGTAAGTCGGATCATTAGAGATCAACTACTTCGTCCATTCCACTTTCAGCTAGCGCAAGAATTACTGCCACTTGACCACGGATCACGTTTAAATTTTTCACAAGTTGTTCGGGAGCGCAATATAGTTGACAACGAATTTGTAACGTGCAGTTTTCATAGCTGAACATTTTACGCTTCCTTTCTGTTAACGTACTTAAAAATACATCGTTTCTTTGGGATCGCGGTTTGTATAAAGTAAATACTTTCGAATAGTTTTCATATTGTATGCAATTTAACTCGCGTGTATTAATTAAAGATAGATAAATTGAAGCTTGATTCTCATTAATAAATAAATTCCAACTTATCGGAAACGATAAACAGCCTGTAATTAATTATTAGATACGATTGTTACATTCACGTTTTAGATGTTCCTTATATTATTATACCAGTCGAGATAATAAGCCGATAAGCGGTTGTAATAGCAAGCAGTTTTAGTTTGTCCTTTGTTCATATATGTTAATTACGTTAAAATACTGTTTGCTTTCCGTTGTTGCTTTGAAGATAGTGATTTTATATTTATTAACTACAAGCACGTCACGATTTTAATTGTTTTTCTTGTGAAGGAAAAGTTGTATATTAACTATAGCAGCGTAGTTTTTGTTTACCATTTTGAAGGAAATATGCTTGATATGTAACGTGTTTGACGTGTACTTTACGGAAAATTGACTGACGGTTTTACTTTAGTGATACACGTGTTTGACTCATTGTGTTTTTTTGTTGGTGCTTTTTCTTTTTAATACTTAAACTGTGTGTGCGATCTAGTCTGCGTGATTCTTTTTTTTCTTATCAGCGTAGTGCATACTTTGGAGTAGCCAAATACCGTTTCAAGCTTGAGTGTTTCTAAAAACAAGATTCTAATTCTAATACTAATTCCAAATTTTTATTACCATTTTTACGATTTGTGTTACAAAATATTTCGAAATTATTGCCTCAGGAAATACAAGTAACAAGAAATTTATCAATGCTACATAGGTCCGTCGCGTGATAATGTCTGTTGCTAACACCAGTGGAATACGTAGATGTGATTAGGGTAACGTGTGATAAGTTCCATCAACACCCTCCCAGTAAAGGGTGAAGTGCTTCGCTAGTGCTGGACCTCGTGAATCCCACACTTCAAATGCAAGAAAGCGTTCCTGAAGGACTGTTTGTAAGTTGAACTATTTCATACTTATTATTACTTTAAATATCTATCCGTGTTTTGCCATATCTTCGTCGTTCTGATACCTTTTCCAATAGACTTGCCTGCGATTAAGAAAAAAAAAAAAAAAAAAATCAATACTGCTGAATTACTCATATCAATTGTGTCTTATCTATTTATCTTTTGTTAAAATTTTATCTGCTTTATGTCTAATTAGTGTGTGAGGAAACGTTTCTGCTACTCCCCAATATTACCTCACTTTGTACTAAAAATTTTTATATTGCTTTTACCGTTGTTATATTATATAGATTATCTAAACAGTTTTTTTTTTTACATTCTACAACGTACTGAATAATTTAGACTTTTCATTACTGCTATACTTATTCTTTTTTTTCAGGTTTGCTTAACTATTTTTCTTGCAGGTATTGTTACTAACTCCTTACCGCCGGATACATCATAGGTCAGTCGGCTTTCTACAACCCCCCCCCTCTCCGATTGAGCCCGGTCATTTCTTTAACTTTCTTTGTGTTACGTAGCATAAATTTAGCGCCCAACGTGGCTGCCACGAAAAAAAAGGAACAGATTCCACACTAATATCTTGTTTACTGATTAGTCTTGTTTTACATGTCGTGGCATGACAAACCTGCACAATGAGTATGTGCATGCAAATGAAAAATCACACGTTATTAAAAGTAGACATTATCAACGAGAATTTAAAATTAATGTCTGGGTCGGAGTTGTTGGCAATTTTATGGTTGGGCCATTCTGATTGCCTGATCATTTGGATTGCGTTATATTACCTTCGGTTTCTTGAAGAAAGCTTACCAGAATTACTAGAAGACTTGCTTATTAATGTTCATCGAAACATGTTCTTCATGCACGACGGTGCACCACCTGACTTTGCACGTGTCGTAACAGAGTATCTTAATGAATAATTTACTCGTAGATTGATTGGTAGAGGCCACAAAGCATCCATTCAACTCCGCGTTTTCCTGACTTAAATCCTTGCGACTTCTTCATCTAGGGAGTGTTAGAAACACAAGTGTACAGGGTTCAAATTAATAATTCCGAACAATTGTGGAACAGAATTCAAAATTCTGTAAACGCATTACGATAAAACAATGATGTTTTAAGATGGTTGCATGTCTATTACATAAGTCGAATTGACATCTGCATTAATGGAAGTAAAGGTCCCATTGAACACTTGTAAAAAAAAATGTTATCTTTGAGTCCACAGCCAACTGAATTTGTGTTTGAACTCTTCTCACGGGCAAACGGTACAATTTGGTATATAGGTAAATTGGGTCCAATCGACTTATTTTGACGTCTACAATACCTGGTAGCTTTATTTCCTAGCAATTTTGGGACACCCTGTATAACAATCTATCTTTCTAATCGCAAATTTAAATTTCACGTTTCTAAGCAACCTAACCTAGTTATATAAAATGGCGCTAAGTGTAGCAAAACTTCAGGGTAGTTCTAGGTCTGTGGCAAGATGTATAAAGTATTAGGCGATCTACAAACTCTTAGCCAATCAGCGGTCCCGAGTAAACTACGTCACCCTGCCTGCCAATTTAAAATTTTCGTGATGAATTCCATATAAGCAATGACTAGAATTCGATTTAAAACTTTTAAATTAAAAAATTTGAATTTGTCAAAGATGTAGAAATACATGTTTTGTTATTTGAATTTTAGTTGCTGTTAAAATTTGACATTGATTTTCAAGCTATTGTATACTAATTAATAAATTAATAAATAAATTAAAAAATAAATATTATATCAATATAACTTCATGTTAGCATGAAATAGAGATGTTGTTAGATTATCAAATGAGGTAAAAATTTAGTTCAGTAAACGAAAACGAAATAGTAATGGTACTGTTAAAACAAATTAACAATTATGTAAAGATATAATAATATAAATTGTAATTCATCTTCACAATCACCAGAATTTCCACTGTAAAGAGCTTCCAGTAGATTTGTTTTAATTTATTTGTTTATTTGTTTCTCAAATTGTTTTTTTTTTGTTCCAAGATTCTTCTTTGTATTATACTATTCTGTATACCTTCTTTTTGACTTCTGTATATTGTCATTGTCCATCCTAACCTTAAGTTGCTTTCCATTGCATTCTATTATTTTAGTTTTGTGTTTATTATTTTTGACATGGTAGTACCGAATACGCATTTATGTATCCCTATTAACTTTTACTAAATCGCTTTTATTATATACTAAAATTACTGTCATTTGCACATCGAGGCATCTAAACCATTTCGCCATATATCTTAATCGCTATTCTAAAATCCTCATTAATCTTGTTTGTTGTTTTCTTTATACGCAAGTTGAATCTTGTTGGCGACAAAAAATTTTTTTCTAACCATACTTTTTATCTTGGCTTTTTTCTCATTAAAAATTGCGTTACAGTCTCATATTGCTTACATTAAATATAAATTATTTGTGTGTATCTATTCAAATCATTGCCTTTATAAATATTTTAAACAAGTTATTGGAATAAAACCTTCAAAGGCTCGTTTCATGATCTACGCGAGCTGTTTGGTTTCTTTTATAGCCAGTCTCGTTTCAAAATTTTTCCATCTTTATGGTGCTGTCAAGGTCCATCTTTCTGCCTAGAACCAAATTGGTTGTGTTAATTTTTGACAATAAAACCGATCATGAACAATTTGCCAATATTTACCATAATATAGTACACGGATAGGTTGGGTGTGCAAGTGTTTAGTCCATACAAGTTTATTTTCCGTACTAAATTGATCTGAAAGATGTATGATGTATAATGTTTTGCAAATCACGAGATAGGTTCTGGGCCTTTGGAAGCTTCCTCTAAAAAACATTTATTTCCAAAAAACATTCGTATCAAATTTATTTTTAACACAGTAATTACAAAATTCATTTATTTCTTCTATAACAACTTGTACGTTATCTTCATTAACGTGGCTTAATTTAGTGGACGAAAAATAATCAAAGTTAATATTTTAATAATCAATAATTACCAATGAGTAGCTTGAACTACCAACAATGTTAAAGTTATGAAGTTCGAAGACTGACTGGCAATCAGGAGCTGCTTACAATACTTATGAAACCTCTGACCTCATTCCATCTTGTGGAATACTGAAGATCTAGCTGTCTGCAGTTTCTCAAGAATCTTACAATGTCTTATTCTAAGTAATTTTAATTAAGACTGCTTTATTGCAGTTCATTGTTTCTGCACCTGCAGTATCAGGTTGCGTCTAGAATAGAAAGTAGTCGTTTCGTTTCTTAT
The DNA here is from genome assembly GCA_036346225.1 of Platerodrilus igneus. Classification (NCBI taxonomy): domain Eukaryota; kingdom Metazoa; phylum Arthropoda; class Insecta; order Coleoptera; family Lycidae; genus Platerodrilus; species Platerodrilus igneus. The sequence continues at coordinate 2,038,329 of JARFIW010001700.1, forward strand.
TTCTGATATGAACTCTGATTAACCTTTAATTATAACCTTTATTTAATACAATATAACATACTATTACTAAGACTTAATAATTACATTTATTTTTATATGTATTTTAATATGAGGAATATGTAATTCATGCAACAAAAAAATTATAACAAAAGTGCTTTCCCACTCCTAACCTCACAAACGCCAGTACGTTTTACTTACTGAAACAGTAGACATGCAACCTCATCATTTTAGACGTCACAGAAAATAAAGCATACTGCGCAATGTGGGACGATGCGAAAGCAGATGGTGGGCCTCAAGAAGTGTCATCATGTTTGCTAATGTGTGCCATTAAAAATATTATAGACAGTGACATAGAAGAGTTGACTATATGGCTGATAATTGTGATGATTAGGGTTGCAATTTTCTGGTGGTGGTATCGTACTTTTGGATTGTTAAGTGTATGACCAAACTGAAAATTATTAATCATAAGTCTTTACTTAAAGGCTATATCCACATAGAGGTGGATGGAGTTTATTTAATGATTGAGAAGGAGAAGAAGAAAATTGCCTACGGGATTATAATTACTGTTCCATGGGATTCGAAAAAAATTCTTTAGGCAATGCCGATTCAAGGATTTGGTCAAAGTGTACAATAAAAATAGATGCTTCAAAAATTTTGCAAGTCTGTTCAAAGAATCGGCATCTTCATTTGTGTAATGTGCGACGTTCAGTGCCTGCACGCGAATATTTTTGTTTTTAATTAATTAAATCTTACATTTCTTATTCTTTTTACGGTTATTTTAGAATTTATTAACAATTTCGAGCCATTAAAATTTCCGTTTTGCTTATCCTACACGGCATTATTGACATGTTACACATATAATTTTACGCGAAACGTTAGACAACCGTCCTTACGCGTCGTTCATTGCTACGACCGGTGTTCCTGAGAAGGCGTTGACTAGATTTTTTTGGAGTGTTGACAGTATTACCGTTTGTCGGTATAAAATCATAAGTTGGTTGTACGAATAATCGCGAAACAGTTAGTTCGTTTGTGGAAAATTAGAAATACCCTATATCCTTTTATAAATAAGAGTATGATTCGTGTAAGGTTTAGTGAAATAATGAAGTAAAATCATAAAAATCATGAGACTATTGGATTAGTTTTTCCTGCTACACCCTTGACAGATGTCAGTGCTATTCTAAATTTAAAAACTTCCTCATTTTTGTTTTACAATTCAGAAGTATTATACTTTCATTTAGGCAATTGATAATCCTATATATTCAAATTAATAATATGACGTGCTATGTGTTCCAACAGATGTCGCACACAGAAAAAGTTGCTCTATCTCAACCATGACTTATAAAAATCTTCAAGATCACGCTATAATAAGCTTGAGGCAGGTATATCATAAAAACTGTCTGACTGAGTGTTTTTCTCTGAATCTCTTTGCTGACTTCTCTCTTAAAGAATTGGGTTTGGATTCCTTTTCCGTAAGTTTATAAAGTTACTTCTCGCACAACGGAGATGTTACAGTCTGAAATTGAACTTACTTTGTTATTAGTTCAGTATTTTTTAGATAATAGTTAAGCATTGATTGTCCTATAAATTTTGCTTACTTAAATTTAAAGTTACACCATTGTTTAGGTGTGACTTTTTTCCTCATAATATTTTGTTTTAGATACAGGAAGGAATGCATTTTATCCTGCGTATAGTTATTATTGATTGCTGTAACTATGTAATTAACTATTTTGTTCTATTAATTTTTAAAGAAAAATTGTTAGCAACCAAGGAGCTGAGAACTAATGTTTTTTTGTTAATTCTTATTTTAGGTTAAAAATTAAATTGAAGTAGTTGAGTGTACTAATTGTTTTGCGTATATTTTGGTGTACTGTGTAAATCCTTCGGGATGTTCTAGATAAGTTTTTGAGTTGGTTTTTCTTTTATAACATGTTGTTCTCTTAAGTTTTGTAAATAAAATTCTTTTCTTGAGATTTCCTTTTCTTCCTGTGTGATTCATCCCACTTTTCGACTTTCCAGCTAGCACGGCTTTCTTTAGATTCCCCTCGTTTTGTTGTGGTATTCAGTGCGGGCTTGTTGTCCCTTTGGTTACTGTATTTTACTTTTCTCATGTGCGTACGGATTACCGTAACAAACGGTCATCTAATGTCATAAATAAAAAGTTTTCAGCCATACACTTCAAGCTTACTGCTGACGCTCTTGGCTCGTTGTTCTACACTTCGTCTTTTAATGAAGATTTCTTGAAATTGATTTTATAAGAATAACGGTGCAATAGAACTACAAGAACATCTTCTTATAAGAAATGAGATTAAGTTTATTACTCCGAAAATGTATAATGATATCAGAAGTTGCTAAAGTGAATACCTCCCTGTTTGCATCCATTCCACTAAAACATTCCTATAAAGAAGGCAGAAGCTCGGGATAAAAAAAATTAGGAGTGTAGACTCACAGGAAGATATTATTTCATCAGACGACTGAATCTTTTCATTATTTCACTATCGGGTTGTGTATGTTTGGTAGGCGGCTCCGTGGCGTAGTGGTATGTGTGTGACTACTACGCCCTAGGTCTCGGGTTCGAATCCCGACACGGTCCGCTTGAAAAATGTTAGGCGAGCATTTTTCGCAAAAATACACCCTCGTTTGGATGAGAGGTAAAATGGAGGTCCCGTGTGTGTGTTGTCACACACGTCAAAGATCCCTACCTTTCTTGGAACAGCAAGGGTTCGGCAAAATTCCAAATTTTCCTGGTAAAAAAAAAACTCGCTTTTTGGCCAATGTAGTACCTTTGGGTGGTGCATTGGAAAATCACATGTAATGTCTATGTTTGGTATACATTGTTGAACTAATCATTAATTCAAGTAATTTCGCGTAACTTCAATTTTCTTACAACAACAATTTTTTAAACTTTTGTGGTTCTTTGTTACGTTTATTTCCTGTATAAATTAACTACCCTTTTTTTTCTCCCTTGTTTATTCATTATTCGTTCGAATAAACTCCTTTCAATCCTTAAACCCCCTATAAAGTGTACCTCTTCAGTATAAGCCCGCTTAACATAATTAATAATAAACACGTTCTCGAATAAATTCCTCAACTCAAATCCCTTTTGCCTTTAAAATGATAATTTATTCGATAAATTAAATAGTCTATGCCTTGTAAATACTCCCTGTATGTTTGTTGTGGTTTGTTTAGCATTCTTCTTAATCTTTTTTGGGAATGAAACCACTCATAGTTTATAAAATCTATTTTATTTACGTTTCGATCCATGACCTAGGATCGTTGTCAAAATAATAAAAACTTCAAGTTTGACGTTTATGACATAAATTGAAGGTTACTTTGATTTATTGATGTTTGAAATATTAGGTTTGAGTACACTAAGCAAAAATTTTTAAAGTTTAAAAGAATGATTGCCTTCAATTTGTGTTGCGACCTGGGATCGACTTTCCTATGGTAGCCAATACGCTTAACGTGAAATCAGCTGATTAATTTTTATTGGTGAATTTTATATAAATTCAATAATTTGGGAAACATTTTTAACATGTTTCTATTTATACAATTGAGAGATTTCTGATTTTATGTCTTATTTTACCGAGATTCAGTGAAGGGGTTAAGCAACCTGTGGCTACCAAGATCCCCCAACATTTATAATTTGCCGAAATAATGGTTTTCTAGTTAATATGCTTATTGTTATGTAATTAGTTATTGTATGTATAAATAGAAATCATGTATGTAGGCTGTATTTCATGTTAATATCGCAAGGAAAACCCAGGAAAAACTTGCAATGCTACCTAGATATTGTGGGCATTTGATTTTCATTTGTTATTTCTTTTGTTATTTCTTTTAGTAATGGAATCCATTGTTTACTGAAAGTCACGGATTCGTTTGCAACGCAGTTATTTTTATGTAGGGTTATATAGGCAGCTTCTTTGATTTTGCGTTTTTGGTGGTTTTCTTCTTTGTCGATAATTTTGCATCTTCCCATTTTATTTTATGACTGGAGTCCCATGCATGTTGGCAAATCATGGATTTTTCAAATTTTCTATTTTTTATATATGATTTATGTTCTCTTAATCGAACTTCAAATGGCCTGGAAGTTTCTCCTATATAAAACTTATTACATTCTGCACGGTATTTTGTAGATACAGTTTTTGAATTTTGTATTGTGTTTTTGGGTTTTGTTTTTGTTAATTGTGCTCTTAGTGTATTGTTAGTTCTAAATACTGTTTTAATTCTAAATTTGTTTCCTATTCTTTGAATTTTTCGGAGAATCCTTTTATGTATGGTATTGAGAGCATTTTGTGGTGTGTATCGTTGTTTTGTTTTCTTTTCTTTATTTTTAGGGTTTTATTCATTTCTTTCTCTATTATTCTTTTAGGATATTTGTTTTCTATTAGTGTACATCTGATTAGGTCTTTCTCTTTCTTTAAAATTTCTTCGTTTGATGATATTAATTTTGCTCTATCATACATGGTTTTGATAATTCCTCGTTTGACACATTGTGGGTGGTTTGAATCGAAGTTTAAGTATCTGTTTGTGTGCGTTGGTTTTCTATATACCGATGTATTAATTGTTGTATCGTTTTTGTTAACTAGAATATCTAAAAACGGAAGTTTTCCATGTTGTTCTAATTCATATGTGAATTTAATGGTTGTTTCTATTTCGTTTATTGACTGTATAAAGTTTTTAATTAATTCTATATTATGAGGCCAAATAGCATAAACATCATCAACGTATCTCCACCAGATCAATGGTTTCAATTCTTGTGTGAATATCACATCTTTTTCGAATTCCTCCATGAATATATTACTGAAGATTGGGGATAGTGGACTTCATTGCCTTGAAGTTTTGTTTGTAAAATTGATCATTTATTTGAAAATATGTGGTATTTAAGCATTATACAGTAATACGAAATGAATATACTTAGTTTTGTTCTTTCTTTAAGATTGCCATGTATCGGGTTTTTTTTATAATATTAAGTTTTTATAGGGAACATTTGTAAAGGATTTAACATCAAAGCTTACCATTGTGTGTGTATTTTCAATTTTAATGTTTGATAGTTTTCAAAAGTGGTTGTTTAAAACATGAAAGAATCCGAAATTATGTCTAATGGATTTATAATTTTAAGTAGAAATTTTGCTAAATTATGGCATGGTGAATCTATTGAGCTTACGATAGGTCTTAGAAGAATGTCTTTTTATGAATTTTGGTAGACCCTAAAAGAAAGAAGTTTACTGTAATGTGACCTAAACTTCTTTCTTTGTCTTCGAATTCATTTTAAATTTAAATAGAGTTTTGTATATTTTATTTTCAATTGATTTTGTTGGGTCCGTTTCTAACATATGAATTTCATTACAAAAAGAATTCGTTGACTTTTGTGTTGTAATCATTTTATTATTATTACAGTTGCATTCCCTTTGTCAGCAGGTAGAATTATAATTGAGTTATCGTTTTTAGATTGCGAATTGCTTTTATTTCGTTATATAAAATTTGGCTTTATTTTGTGATTCTTTTTATTTCGATTTTCATGGATTCAAATTAATAATTGATCTTCTTCGAGTTGGTTTGATGTTTTCTCAAACCACAAATTAATTTCAAAGGTTGGTATTGATTTTGGTGTTACTGCAAAATTAAGGCCTTTTGAAAGAATTGATTTTCAGTAAACAATGGATTCCATTACTAAAAGAAATAACAAAAGAAATAACAAATGAAAATCAAATGCCCACAATATCTAGGTAGCATTGCAAGTTTTTCCTGGGTTTTCCTTGCGATATTAACATAAATACAGCCTACATACATGATTTCTATTTATACATACAATAACTAATTACATAACAATAAGCATATTAACTAGAAAACCATTATTTCGGCAAATTATAAATGTTGGGGATCTTGGTAGCCACAGGTTGCTTAACCCCTTCACTGAATCTCGATAAAATAAGACATAAAATCAGAAATCTCTCAATTGTATAAATAGAAACATGTTAAAAAATGTTTCCCAAATTATTGAATTTATATAAAATTCACCAATAAAAATTAATCAGCTGATTTCACGTTAAGCGTATTGGCTACCATAGGAAAGTCGATCCCAGGTCGCAACACAAATTGAAGGCAATCATTCTTTTAAACTTTAAAAATTTTTGCTTAGTGTACTCAAACCTAATATTTCAAACATCAATAAATCAAAGTAACCTTCAATTTATGTCATAAACGTCAAACTTGAAGTTTTATTATTTTGACAACGATCCTAGGTCATGGATCGAAACGTAAATAAAATAGATTTTATAAACTATGAGTGGTTTCATTCCCAAAAAAGATTAAGAAGAAGTCTATGCCTTGTGTTAGGTATCCGGTAACCTCTTAAATTCTTCAATAACATCCTGTTTGTAATAACAAATACGGTTTCTACAAATTTTCATTTTGAACTTATTTATTTCGAAACGACAAGTTTATGCTACAATTAAATGGTTATATCCTGTTTTTAGGTACCCGTTATCTTGGTATACCTTGCGACCGCCGTATAATGGTTTTCTCTATTGTTCCAATGTAGCGACTTGTTGAAATAAGGTCGCGCACTATCCGATAAAACCCGAGTTTTCTAGTTTCAATCGCGTTTCGATAAGGGAAGATTTGCAGTTCAAATTCGTGTTAGTTGAACCATTGTTGAATTTGCTTCTACAGCTTGTACGTCGAAGTATTTTCTACATTACTCGTCGCGTATTTCAAAAGCAATGCACGTTTGTTTTTTTCTGTTCGACAACTAAGAAGTGTCTTGTTTCTTTTTAGCTGGAGGCCGAATTGGTTTTTTCTTTATGTAGACCAACCACTTTTGTCTGTAGACTAACTGCTTTTGACCGAAGACCGCTGCTACAGTTATGGTAGCAGGGTAAATGTATCCTGACGACCATGGCGTTGCTGTGCTGACTTCCCCCCGACGGCTTGCGTGCTAAGTATCCGGACACCTACAGGTATACAGCTCGTTTTCTTGTGTGCGTGTCAATGACATATTCCGTATCAACGTTTGGTGTAGTTACGTGACACTGTAGGCCTATTGTTTGTTACTGCGATTCTATATTGTCGCTCTACAGGTGCGATGTAGATTGGGGATAGTGGACTTCCCATTGCCATTCCGAAGTTTTGTTTGTAAAATTGATCATTTATTTGAAAATATGTGGTATTTACGCATAAACCAAGTAATTCCATAATCGATGATATACTTAGTTTTGTTCTTTCTTTAAGATTGCCATCTTTTCGAGTTTGTTTTTATAATATTAAGCGTTTTGTTTATAGGGACATTTGTAAAGAGATTTACTACATCAAAGCTTACCATTGTGTGTGTATTTTCAATTTTTATGTTTGATAGTTTTCTAAAAGTGTTGGTTGTTTTAATGAAAGAATCCGTTTTGCCTGCTAATGGATTTATAATTTTAGTAGAAATTTTGCTAAATTATGGCATGGTGAATCTATTGAGCTTACGATAGGTCTTAGAGAAATGTCTTTTTTATGAATTTTTGGTAGACCGTAAAAGTGGGGTGGTTTACTGTAATGTGGAACTAGTTTACTTCTTTCTTTGTCTTCGAATTCATTTTTAAATTTAAATAGAGTTTTGTATATTTTATTTTCAATTGATTTTGTTGGGTCCGTTTCTAAACTGGTGTAATTCTCAGTGTTCAATAGTTCGTTGACTTTTGTGTTGTAATCGTTTTTATTCATTATTACAGTTGCATTCCCTTTGTCAGCAGGTAGAATTATAATTGAGTTATCGTTTTTTAGATTGCGAATTGCTTTTATTTCGTTATTACTTACATTTGGCTTTATTTTGTGATTCTTTTCTATTTCGATTTTACATCGTATTCTAAATTCGTTTGTTTGATCTTCTTCGAGTTGGTTTGCTGTTCTCTCAATACAGCTAATTATTTCAAAGGTTGGTATTGATTTTGGTGTTACTGCAAAATTAAGGCCTTTTGAAAGAATTGATTTTTCTGTGTCGTTAATAGTTCTGTTTGATAAATTTATCACGGTGTTTAGCATGGTGTTCCTGTTTTCTAACGTTTTAGTTTGTGTGTTATTTTCTCTATAAATAGGTTATTAAATTTCTTTATGTGAATTTCTTTTGTTTGAAAAATACTGATTCGTAGTAGGTTTTTGCACTAACGAGAATTTTATCAAAATCATATTTTGTTACCTTTATTCGTATGAAATTTATAATGCCCTCAATATCTTGTTTTAACTTATAAATAATGTGTCGGTGGTTTTGTAGTCTTTCCTCATCATACTGTAACTTGCTCTTTCGAGAATTCTTGATAGTTTATTGCTTGTCTTTCCAAATTTGATTCTAAATCCTTTTGGTATTATTTCGTTGTTTCTGCACTTTATTAGAATGTGAGTGAATTTTGGAATGCGATAGCTTTAGGTTTAGATTGTCCAACTGTCTAAAACAAATACAAATTTCAGGCCCATACCTGACTTGTAAATACTCCTGTATGTTTGTTGTGGTTTGTTTAGCATTCTTCTTAATCTTTTTGGGAATGAAACCACTCATAGTTTATAAAATCTATTTTATTTACGTTTCGATCCATGACCTAGGATCGTTGTCAAAATAATAAAACTTCAAGTTTGACGTTTATGACATAAATTGAAGGTTACTTTGATTTATTGATGTTTGAAATATTAGGTTTGAGTACACTAAGCAAAAATTTTAAAGTTTAAAAGAATGATTGCCTTCAATTTGTGTTGCGACCTGGGATCGACTTTCCTATGGTAGCCAATACGCTTAACGTGAAATCAGCTGATTAATTTTTATTGGTGAATTTTATATAAATTCAATAATTTGGGAAACATTTTTAACATGTTTCTATTTATACAATTGAGAGATTTCTGATTTTATGTCTTATTTTACCGAGATTCAGTGAAGGGGGTTAAGCAACCTGTGGCTACCAAGATCCCCCAACATTTATAATTTGCCGAAATAATGGTTTTCTAGTTAATATGCTTATTGTTATGTAATTAGTTATTGTATGTATAAATAGAAATCATGTATGTAGGCTGTATTTCATGTTAATATCGTAAGGAAAACCCAGGAAAAACTTGCAATGCTACCTAGATATTGTGGGCATTTGATCTTCATTTGTTATTTCTTTTGTTATTTCTTTTAGTAATGGAATCCATTGTTTACTGAAAAATCAATTCTTTCAAAAGGCCTTAATTTTGCAGTAACACCAAAATCAATACCAACCTTTGAAATAATTAGCTGTATTGAGAAAACAGCAAACCAACTCGAAGAAGATCAAGCAAACGAATTTAGAATACGATGTAAAATCGAAATAGAAAAGAATCACAAAATAAAGCCAAATGTAAGTAATAACGAAATAAAAGCAATTCGCAATCTAAAAAACGATAACTCAATTATAATTCTACCTGCTGACAAAGGGAATGCAACTGTAATAATGAATAAAAACGATTACAACACAAAAGTCAACGAACTATTGAACACTGAGAATTACACCAGTTTAGAAACGGACCCAACAAAATCAATTGAAAATAAAATATACAAAACTCTATTTAAATTTAAAAATGAATTCGAAGACAAAGAAAGAAGTAAACTAGTTCCACATTACAGTAAACCACCCCACTTTTACGGTCTACCAAAATTCATAAAAAGACATTCCTCTAAGACCTATCGTAAGCTCAATAGATTCACCATGCCATAATTTAGCAAAATTTCTACTAAAAATTATAAATCCATTAGCAGGCAAAACGGATTCTTTCATTAAAACAACCAACACTTTTAGAAAAACTATCAAACATAAAATTGAAAATACACACACAATGGTAAGCTTTGATGTAGTAAATCTCTTTACAAATGTCCCTATAAACAAAACGCTTAATATTATAAAAACAAACTCGAAAAAATGGCAATCTTAAAGAAAGAACAAAACTAAGTATATCATCGATTATGGAATTACTTGGTTTATGCGTAAATACCACATATTTTCAAATAAATGATCAATTTTACAAACAAAACTTCGGAATGGCAATGGAAGTCCACTATCCCCAATCTTCAGTAATATATTCATGGAGGAATTCGAAAAGATGTGATATTCACACAAGAATTGAAACCATTGATCTGGTGGAGATACGTTGATGATGTTTATGCTATTTGGCCTCATAATATAGAATTAATTAAAACTTTATACAGTCAATAAACGAAATAGAAACAACTATTAAATTCACATATGAATTAGAACAACATGGAAAACTTCCGTTTTAGATATTCTAGTTAACAAAAACGATACAACAATTAATACATCGGTATATAGAAAACCAACGCACACAAACAGATACTTAAACTTCGATTCAAACCACCCACAATGTGTCAAACGAGGAATTATCAAAACCATGTATGATAGAGCAAAATTAATATCATCAAACGAAGAAATTTTAAAGAAAGAGAAAGACCTAATCAGATGTACACTAATAGAAAACAAATATCCTAAAAGAATAATAGAGAAAGAAATGAATAAAAACCCTAAAAATAAAGAAAAAGAAAACAAAAACAACGATACACACCACAAAATGCTCTCAATACCATACATAAAAGGATTCTCCGAAAAAATTCAAAGAATAGGAAACAAATTTAGAATTAAAACAGTATTTAGAACTAACAATACACTAAGAGCACAATTAACAAAAACAAAACCCAAAAACACAATACAAAATTCAAAAAACTGTATCTACAAAATACCGTGCGAATGTAATAAGTTTTATATAGGAGAAACTTCCAGGCCATTTGAAGTTCGATTAAGAGAACATAAATCATATATAAAAAATAGAAAATTTGAAAAATCCATGATTTGCCAACATGCATGGGACTCAGTCATAAAATAAAATGGGAAGATGCAAAATTATCGACAAAGAAGAAAACCACCAAAACGCAAAATCAAAGAAGCTGCCTATACAACCCTACATAAAAATAACTGCGTTGCAAACGAATCCGTGACTTTCAGTAAACAATGGATTCCATTACTAAAAGAAATAACAAAAGAAATAACAAATGAAAATCAAATGCCCACAATATCTAGGTAGCATTGCAAGTTTTTCCTGGGTTTTCCTTGCGATATTAACATAAAATACAGCCTACATACATGATTTCTATTTATACATACAATAACTAATTACATAACAATAAGCATATTAACTAGAAAACCATTATTTCGGCAAATTATAAATGTTGGGGGATCTTGGTAGCCACAGGTTGCTTAACCCCTTCACTGAATCTCGGTAAAATAAGACATAAAATCAGAAATCTCTCAATTGTATAAATAGAAACATGTTAAAAATGTTTCCCAAATTATTGAATTTATATAAAATTCACCAATAAAATTAATCAGCTGATTTCACGTTAAGCGTATTGGCTACCATAGGAAACTCGATCCCAGGTCGCAACACAAATTGAAGGCAATCATTCTTTTAAACTTTAAAAATTTTTGCTTAGTGTACTCAAACCTAATATTTCAAACATCAATAAATCAAAGTAACCTTCAATTTATGTCATAAACGTCAAACTTGAAGTTTTTATTATTTTGACAACGATCCTAGGTCATGGATCGAAACGTAAATAAAATAGATTTTATAAACTATGAGTGGTTTCATTCCCAAAAAAGATTAAGAAGAAGTCTATGCCTTGTGTTAGGTATCCGGTAACCTCTTAAATTCTTCAATAACATCCTGTTTATAATAACAAATACGGTTTCTACAAATTTTCATTTTGAACTTATTTATTTCGAAACGACAAGTTTATGCTACAATTAAATGGTTATATCCTGTTTTTAGGTACCCGTTATCTTGGTATACCTTGCGACCGCCGTATAATGGTTTCTCTATTGTTCCAATGTAGCGACTTGTTGAAATAAGGTCGCGCACTATCCGATAAAACCCGAGTTTTCTAGTTTCAATCGCGTTTCGATAAGGGAAGATTTGCAGTTCAAATTCGTGTTAGTTGAACCATTGTTGAATTTGCTTCTACAGCTTGTACGTCGAAGTATTTTCTACATTACTCGTCGCGTATTTCAAAAGCAATGCACGTTTGTTTTTTTCTGTTCGACAACTAAGAAGTGTCTTGTTTTTTTTTAGCTGGAGGCCGAATTGGTTTTTTCTTTATGTAGACCAACCACTTTTGTCTGTAGACTAACTGCTTTTGACCGAAAACCGCTGCTACAGTTATGGTAGCAGGGTAAATGTATCCTGACGACCATGGCGTTGCTGTGCTGACTTCCCCCCGACGGCTTGCGTGCTAAGTATCCGGACACCTACAGGTATACAACTCGTTTTCTTGTGTGCGTGTCAATGACATATTCCGTATCAACGTTTGGTGTAGTTACGTGACACTGTAGGCCTATTGTTTGTTACTGCGATTCTACATTATCGCTCTACAGGTGTGATGTAGATTGGGGATAGTGGACTTCCCATTGCCATTCCGAAGTTTTGTTTGTAAAATTGATCATTTATTTGAAAATATGTGATATTTACGCATAAACCAAGTAATTCCATAATCGATGATATACTTAGTTTTGTTCTTTCTTTAAGATTGCCATCTTTTTCGAGTTTGTTTTTTATAATATTAAGCGTTTTGTTTATAGGGACATTTGTAAAGAGAATTACTACATCAAAGCTTACCATTGTGTGTGTATTTTCAATTTTTATGTTTGGTAGTTTTTCTAAAAAGTGTTGGTTGCTTTTAATGAAAGAATCCGTTTTGCCTGCTAATGGATTTATAATTTTTAGTAGAAATTTTGCTAAATTATGGCATGGTGAATCTATTGAGCTTACGATAGGTCTTAGAGAAATGTCTTTTTTATGAATTTTTGGTAGACCGTAAAAGTGGGGTGGTTTACTGTAATGTGGAACTAGTTTACTTCTTTCTTTGTCTTCGAATTCATTTTTAAATTTAAATAGAGTTTTGTATATTTTATTTTCAATTGATTTTGTTGGGTCCGTTTCTAAACTGGTGTAATTCTCAGTGTTCAATAGTTCGTTGACTTTTGTGTTGTAATCGTTTTATTCATTATTACAGTTGCATTCCCTTTGTCAGCAGGTAGAATTATAATTGAGTTATCGTTTTTTAGATTGCGAATTGCTTTTATTTCGTTATTACTTACATTTGGCTTTATTTTGTGATTCTTTTCTATTTCGATTTTACATCGTATTCTAAATTCGTTTGTTTGATCTTCTTCGAGTTGGTTTGCTGTTTTCTCAATACAGCTAATTATTTCAAAGGTTGGTATTGATTTTGGTGTTACTGCAAAATTAAGGCCTTTTGAAAGAATTGATTTTTCTGTGTCGTTAATAGTTCTGTTTGATAAATTTATCACGGTGTTTAGCATGGTGTTCCTGTTTTCTAACGTTTTAGTTTGTGTGTTATTTTTCTCTATAAATAGGTTATTAAATTTCTTTATGTGAATTGCTTTTTGTTTGGAAAATACTGATTCGTAGTAGGTTTTGCACTAACGAGAATTTTATCAAAATCATATTTTGTTACCTTTATTCGTATGAAATTTATAATGCCCTCAATATCTTGTTTTAACTTATAAATAATGTGTCGGTGGTTTTGTAGTCTTTCCTCATCATACTGTAACTTGCTCTTTCGAGAATTCTTGATAGTTTATTGCTTGTCTTTCCAAATTTGATTCTAAATCCTTTTGGTATTATTTCGTTGTTTCTGCACTTTATTAGGAATGTGAGTGAATTTTTGGAATGCGATAGCTTTAGGTTTAGATTGTCCAACTGTCTAAAACAAATACAAATTTCAGGCCCATACCTGACTTGTAAATACTCCTGTATGTTTGTTGTGGTTTGTTTAGCATTCTTCTTAATCTTTTTGGGAATGAAACCACTCATAGTTTATAAAATCTATTTTATTTACGTTTCGATCCATGACCTAGGATCGTTGTCAAAATAATAAAACTTCAAGTTTGACGTTTATGACATAAATTGAAGGTTACTTTGATTTATTGATGTTTGAAATATTAGGTTTGAGTACACTAAGCAAAAATTTTAAAGTTTAAAAGAATGATTGCCTTCAATTTGTGTTGCGACCTGGGATCGACTTTCCTATGGTAGCCAATACGCTTAACGTGAAATCAGCTGATTAATTTTTATTGGTGAATTTTATATAAATTCAATAATTTGGGAAACATTTTTAACATGTTTCTATTTATACAATTGAGAGATTTCTGGTTTTATGTCTTATTTTACCGAGATTCAGTGAAGGGGGTTAAGCAACCTGTGGCTACCAAGATCCCCCAACATTTATAATTTGCCGAAATAATGGTTTTCTAGTTAATATGCTTATTGTTATGTAATTAGTTATTGTATGTATAAATAGAAATCATGTATGTAGGCTATATTTCATGTTAATATCGTAAGGAAAACCCAGGAAAAACTTGCAATGCTACCTAGATATTGTGGGCATTTGATCTTTATTTGTTATTTCTTTTGTTATTTCTTTTAGTAATGGAATCCATTGTTTACTGAAAAATCAATTCTTTCAAAAGGCCTTAATTTTGCAGTAACACCAAAATCAATACCAACCTTTGAAATAATTAGCTGTATTGAGAAAACAGCAAACCAACTCGAAGAAGATCAAGCAAACGAATTTAGAATACGATGTAAAATCGAAATAGAAAAGAATCACAAAATAAAGCCAAATGTAAGTAATAACGAAATAAAAGCAATTCGCAATCTAAAAAACGATAACTCAATTATAATTCTACCTGCTGACAAAGGGAATGCAACTGTAATAATGAATAAAAACGATTACAACACAAAAGTCAACGAACTATTGAACACTGAGAATTACACCAGTTTAGAAACGGACCCAACAAAATCAATTGAAAATAAAATATACAAAACTCTATTTAAATTTAAAAATGAATTCGAAGACAAAGAAAGAAGTAAACTAGTCCCACATTACAGTAAACCACCCCACTTTTACGGTCTACCAAAAATTCATAAAAAAGACATTCCTCTAAGACCTATCGTAAGCTCAATAGATTCACCATGCCATAATTTAGCAAAATTTCTACTAAAAATTATAAATCCATTAGCAGGCAAAACGGATTCTTTCATTAAAACAACCAACACTTTTAGAAAAACTATCAAACATAAAAATTGAAAATACACACACAATGGTAAGCTTTGATGTAGTAAATCTCTTTACAAATGTCCCTATAAACAAAACGCTTAATATTATAAAAACAAACTCGAAAAAGATGGCAATCTTAAAGAAAGAACAAAACTAAGTATATCATCGATTATGGAATTACTTGGTTTATGCGTAAATACCACATATTTTCAAATAAATGATCAATTTTACAAACAAAACTTCGGAATGGCAATGGGAAGTCCACTATCCCCAATCTTCAGTAATATATTCATGGAGGAATTCGAAAAAGATGTGATATTCACACAAGAATTGAAACCATTGATCTGGTGGAGATACGTTGATGATGTTTATGCTATTTGGCCTCATAATATAGAATTAATTAAAAACTTTATACAGTCAATAAACGAAATAGAAACAACTATTAAATTCACATATGAATTAGAACAACATGGAAAACTTCCGTTTTTAGATATTCTAGTTAACAAAAACGATACAACAATTAATACATCGGTATATAGAAAACCAACGCACACAAACAGATACTTAAACTTCGATTCAAACCACCCACAATGTGTCAAACGAGGAATTATCAAAACCATGTATGATAGAGCAAAATTAATATCATCAAACGAAGAAATTTTAAAGAAAGAGAAAGACCTAATCAGATGTACACTAATAGAAAACAAATATCCTAAAAGAATAATAGAGAAAGAAATGAATAAAAACCCTAAAAATAAAGAAAAAGAAAACAAAAACAACGATACACACCACAAAATGCTCTCAATACCATACATAAAAGGATTCTCCGAAAAAATTCAAAGAATAGGAAACAAATTTAGAATTAAAACAGTATTTAGAACTAACAATACACTAAGAGCACAATTAACAAAAACAAAACCCAAAAACACAATACAAAATTCAAAAAACTGTATCTACAAAATACCGTGCGAATGTAATAAGTTTTATATAGGAGAAACTTCCAGGCCATTTGAAGTTCGATTAAGAGAACATAAATCATATATAAAAAATAGAAAATTTGAAAAATCCATGATTTGCCAACATGCATGGGACTCCAGTCATAAAATAAAATGGGAAGATGCAAAATTATCGACAAAGAAGAAAACCACCAAAACGCAAAATCAAAGAAGCTGCCTATATAACTCTACATAAAAATAACTGCGTTGCAAACGAATCCGTGACTTTCAGTAAACAATGGATTCCATTACTAAAAGAAATAACAAAAGAAATAACAAATGAAAATCAAATGCCCACAATATCTAGGTAGCATTGCAAGTTTTTCCTGGGTTTTCCTTGCGATATTAACATGAAATACAGCCTACATACATGATTTCTATTTATACATACAATAACTAATTACATAACAATAAGCATATTAACTAGAAAACCATTATTTCGGCAAATTATAAATGTTGGGGGATCTTGGTAGCCACAGGTTGCTTAACCCCCTTCACTGAATCTCGGTAAAATAAGACATAAAATCAGAAATCTCTCAATTGTATAAATAGAAACATATTAAAAAATGTTTCCCAAATTATTGAATTTATATAAAATTCACCAATAAAAATTAATCAGCTGATTTCACGTTAAGCGTATTGGCTACCATAGGAAAGTCGATCCCAGGTCGCAACACAAATTGAAGGCAATCATTCTTTTAAACTTTAAAAATTTTTGCTTAGTGTACTCAAACCTAATATTTCAAACATCAATAAATCAAAGTAACCTTCAATTTATGTCATAAACGTCAAACTTGAAGTTTTTATTATTTTGACAACGATCCTAGGTCATGGATCGAAACGTAAATAAAATAGATTTTATAAACTATGAGTGGTTTCATTCCCAAAAAAGATTAAGAAGAAGTCTATGCCTTGTGTTAGGTATCCGGTAACCTCTTAAATTCTTCAATAACATCCTGTTTATAATAACAAATACGGTTTCTACAAATTTTCATTTTGAACTTATTTATTTCGAAACGACAAGTTTATGCTACAATTAAATGGTTATATCCTGTTTTTAGGTACCCGTTATCTTGGTATACCTTGCGACCGCCGTATAATGGTTTTCTCTATTGTTCCAATGTAGCGACTTGTTGAAATAAGGTCGCGCACTATCCGATAAAACCCGAGTTTTCTAGTTTCAATCGCGTTTCGATAAGGGAAGATTTGCAGTTCAAATTCGTGTTAGTTGAACCATTGTTGAATTTGCTTCTACAGCTTGTACGTCGAAGTATTTTCTACATTACTCGTCGCGTATTTCAAAAGCAATGCACGTTTGTTTTTTTCTGTTCGACAACTAAGAAGTGTCTTGTTTTTTTTTAGCTGGAGGCCGAATTGGTTTTTTCTTTATGTAGACCAACCACTTTTGTCTGTAGACTAACTGCTTTTGACCGAAGACCGCTGCTACAGTTATGGTAGCAGGGTAAATGTATCCTGACGACCATGGCGTTGCTGTGCTGACTTCCCCCCGACGGCTTGCGTGCTAAGTATCCGGACACCTACAGGTATACAACTCGTTTTCTTGTGTGCGTGTCAATGACATATTCCGTATCAACGTTTGGTGTAGTTACGTGACACTGTAGGCCTATTGTTTGTTACTGCGATTCTATATTATCGCTCTACAGGTGCGATGTAGAATTTTTAAACATGCTTGTCAAAAGAACGCACACGTTGTTTCACAAAAAGTATTAGGTGAAATTTTAAAAACGCTTGACAAAAGCTCTCACAGGTTTATTTACTATTCATTAATTTTATTTTGTGTGAAATACGAGATGCGCACTTCGTATATAAATTGCTAAATTGTCCATACAATATAATTGTTTGCTGTGAAATAATAACGTTTAATTTATTTTTTCTTTGCTTGTTTGTACAGAATCCTTTATTTATTTTTAGGTGTTAATAGATTATCGTGGGCGATGTGTTTTTTTGTTTATTTTTGGTTTGTAGGCGAATCCCCCACTCTCCGCGTCTGGTAGTTAGCCTGATATCTACTTTTCTTCCGGCTACGTCAAGGTACGTAGCATCTTTTAAAAACAATCAACTGTATAAGCTGCCAGGTTTTTTTATTTTAAAATGTAAGTACGTGATACGAAGCCGAAGCAATGAAATGTTATGCAGTCGTCAAAGTTTTTGCAGTTTTATAAACTACTTTTTATACGATTTTTCATTATATTTGTAATTCGGAATTTTTTTCTTATACTTTGGTTAAAATTGTTTCTTATTACAAGACAAGGAATGAATAACAAACATAGATCATTTTAATTTCCAAGATTATATAGCCACTTTCAAAGAAATAGATTAGTTTTAAGATTTTCGATGGTAACAATAAAGAAACTGTTGCGATGGGAGGAAAAACTTTTTTTTATTATAATCTATATTGTAAGGGACATTTTTAAAAATTCACAAAAAAACTTTTTCTGAGGTTAACTATCGTAAATACACCCCTCCACTAAAAAATGCACTTAAAAATTAAAAATGGGTGTATACCTCTTCGCTGAAGTTCAAATGCCAAGAAAAAGTTGGTTTTCGTTGAATAATAAGATCTCCACACGAAAAGAGCAAAATGTTGCTACCTGATGCTTCTTTTTGCTCTCCTGTAAAATCTGTAATATGTCGGTTATGATAGTGAACATGTGGCGGAAATGTACTTACGATAGCTGATCTTTGAGGTACAGAGTAAAGGTCTCGTGTTTGCATTTCACAAAATGTGTTTCTTTCAGGTATAGCTCTCATGTTCGTGATTATTGATTGTCATTACGGTACGTGACCCTAGGGTTCCTGCACCATACCTAGATTAGCTTTTTGTTTTAATATATTTAGGTGCAGTGACACTCAATCTTTTTTATCATCAATCATCTTCGTTTTCTACGCTCAAACGCTGAAGTAACGTATAGAGCTAGTTCGTTAACACTTATTTCATCATCAGTCTTCCGGTAAGGTATCTGAAATTTTGCGTTCCACTGACGTTTTTAATCTCAACACAAAGCAAAAGTCCTTCAACACGAGGTTCGTATAGCCTTCATTGTACAACAAAATGTCTATTTTATATTTTATTTCTATTTTATGATATAAATTCTTTTGGTATTTCTAGAACTATCATTTAACCACCTAAACAAAAATACTATAATCTTTAATGCAAATTAAATTTAATTTTCAATGCAAATTAAACACCAGTTTAATATATTTTCCTAAAAAGGATTAATTACTCTGCACAGGTTAAATAACTGATCTATAACATTAATGGGTTAATGAATAAATATTAACTTGCACGTAACGAATGTCACGGTCAGCACATATTTTACTATTAATTAGTCGAAATATCTTACCTCATATTTAGAGCACACTTTTACGGAATTTTTCATAGACTTTTTAAATTCAATAACTTACAATGTGCATCAAATATGTTTGTTTTATTTAACAGAACCAGCTTTTTTCCACTTTTTATATTATTTCCCTATTTTATATGTAAAACCGTTGTATTTGAAGATGATTAAAATTCCAATCAATCTCAAGGCTGAAAGTGTGTGACATTTATTAGTTTGGAACGCCCAAAATGTTAATGAAGTCAATCTATGGGTATAAAAGACTTATCTGTTTCTAGTTCAATCATAGTTTGTACCAGTCCACAGTACTAAGCAATCTTTCAAGATGTTCAAGTTGGTAAGTACCCTTAGCTTCTAAAGAATTTATATGAAGTTAGCGGTTCTTTTTTTAATTTGTAATTGCTTAGTGTACCAAAGTTTGCATTTCAAGTAAATTTTATTGTAGAATAACAAATAATTTGAAAAGCAGTTTCAATAATCGTGAATGTCGAATCGATAAATTTTTGTACCGAATGACTTGTGGGACATAGCATTCGTAAAGGTGTGATATTTTCCATCTGCAATGATCTCTACCGTTTAGTTATCAAAGTACTGTTCTAAAAAGTCATTAAACTTTTGCCCTTTTTATTGCTACCGTATATTGATAACGCATAAGAGTATGATATAGATATCGGTACTTGACTTTCATATTTTGTTTGCTGAAGAAAAACGCATTTGAAATGGATCTAATTATAACCAACCCGCATTAAAGTATCAAACGGGAAGAGATCTCAAAAATAAAAGCGATTCTGTGTTTGTGCAGATATTAAACTACAAAACGAGAAACATTTAAAACGAGGGTTACCTAACCAAAAACTAAAAGATTTAGAAAGAAAACAAAAATTATTTTTATCACTATTCTACAGTTACATAGTGGTACATTTTCGAATTAAACTACAAATTTCAAACATCATTTGGTAACTCCTCAAAGAACTCTGAAATAGCAACGTTTACCTCTTTGTCTGAAGAAAGTTCAAGAGTGTCCAACGAAGGTGTTTAACTCAAAAGAACGCAGTTTCTGCACTGAGACAAGTGATTTGGTTGATACAACCAACTCTGTTGTTTTGAAGAATAAAGCATTTGATCAAGTATTTTTTAGTCGTTCTAAACGAAACTATATTCACTAAACCGCTTGTAGATTGTTAAACTAACTACAAAAATTAGTTGATTTAAATTTGTTTGCTTCAACGCATAATAACAGTTGGTTAATAAAAATATGCAGAAGTCAGTTTCATTGAACAATAATCGTATTTAATACAAACTGATATTGCCAACAAATTTCATATTTTAGTCCAATACTACATTAATGTTGAAAAAATCCATTTTAGTTAAATGAATGGTGGAATAAGTGTCAAATGAACACGCTTTGTAACAAATTTTAACATTGAAACAAACATACTATGGCTTGTTGATTTAAATAAACTACGATAGTGAAATCAAACGTCGCGGTTATTTGTTGAACGGAACCGTATTTAATAAATGTCCGATGCTGCGTATTGGATGTACGGCGCCCACATATTATATCTTTAATATACTGCTACCCTTTGACTGCGACACGTCAACATGGCGTTAAGCGTTACTTCGCATTGTTTATTGTGTTAGTTTCCATAAAAGTATTTCAACCAACTATAAAAATACATGGAAGGTACATTTAGTATGCTGTACTATGTTTAAACAAAATCTTTTCGTCTAAAAACACGTAAGTACCTTCCTATAAATTGGTTTCATTGCCCATAACTAAATGCCGTTGTTTTTAGCATTCAACTATATAAGCGAACGTCTAACTTCAAAATTTGAATAGTTTGTTTTAATGCTGCAAACCCTTTCAAGTATTAAACTCATGCTTTGATAAAATTAATTTGTATTTGCTTCAATGATTTTTATTTTTAAGTGGGATATTCAACGTGTTGATTTAACATAACAGCTTATTTGATAAAAGTATTAAATAGTTCAATTCAAACCCACAAGTAATTGAAAGAACGTTACCTAACATTCAAGTTACATTAATGGCCATTTGAGTAAATGCCATAATTATCGTGGTACAAATTTAGGTTTGTTTGCTTCAAAATCGGTTTTGCAACATTTTATTATGTTCTATTTAATGCATGTAGATCATTGTTTATATACAAAACAAAATTCTAATTGAATTAACTAATTTTAAGTTGAAGCAACGAAATCCTTTTCTTAGTGTGATTTGTTTATAAGCTGGCAATTGTATTGTAACAATAAAGTTCTTTGGATAAACTTTATACGTAATACTCTCTTCGTATAGCCACTTTTAAATTTATATTTTTTCTTTGTAGACATCTGCAGGCATTGAAGTCCCAATCTAATGAACGCCTAGTTATTCCAAAATATCTTTCACCATCGGCTTCCTAGCAGATGCTTGCGTCTTAGCTTTTTCGGGAAATGGATTTTTTTTCATTGAATGTAGTTTTGTTGAAAGGTTTCAGTGAAACACATGCGTTTCGTTCTTTATTAAACTTTTGTAAAACAGCTTCTATTTACAAGTTAAACCATCTAAGTTTATTTCACAAATTGCTTGCGGAAAGAGGCATGCTAACATGTATTTATTCTCAACTCTTCAGACAAAATTGTCGAAACTAATGTTTCAATGTTCCTATTTTCTATTAGATAACAGGGGATTCAAAACTCGTATTTGTTGGCTCATTAACACCATTTATTCAATTTTTTTCACGATTGTTCGCTCTTGCTTTTCCAGATCGTACACGTTTGTGGTCATATCTTTTGGCCAAAATTTTGTTTGGCAATATAACGATGAATTGTCATCATATCTATAAGGCATCCTTTTATACAACTTTAAGCTGATTGTCTTCCTTTAGGAAAATCTTTATAACACGTTTATGCTCGAAACATTCATTTTTCCCTATGTACAGCTTCACAGATATTACAAAATATTTAGATATACACAATCCTGCAAATACTCGTTACACAGTTACAAAAACCAGACAATAAACGATTGGCAAAACAACGAATCTTTTTCAGGTCTAGATAGATCTATTTTAAATTTTTTGCGCAAAATGTGCCTCGTTTTTTGCACAAAATGAGCTGTCTCAGAATCAAATCGTAAGCGATCTTCACGACGACAACGTGAAGCTTAAGAGGGAGCAAGAATATAATTAGTAAAAATTCTAGTCTAATACTTTTTAGAGTAATATGTTCATTATAGATAGTCAGGCTTTTATGAACGTGTACCGAAATTAATCCATGAATCTAATAAATTTTAAGGAAACATTCTAGAGATAAAAATTAACTACAACTAAAGAAATTCAAACGCTCTCTGCAACCTATTATATTTTTTTTATGTTCCAGTTGATTGTTGTTCTCGCTGCCCTCTTCGCCATCGCCATGGCTGCACCTGAACCTGAAGCTGAGCCACAATATCATCATTATGGGCACCACTATCCTTACTCAGCATATCATGGCTATCACGGTTATGGATACCACGGATATCCTTACAACTATCATCATTATCCATACAGCCATTACTATGGATATTAAAAATAACGCCATGCTATGATTATGTGATATGATATTTGATTTCGTCTTTTAAATTTTAATAGAAAAACTTGTATAACTTTGTATTTTATTACATATTTTCAAACTCACAGGATGTTTGTCAGCTGTGAGTAACGACCGTATTACTGTATAAATTGGGTCGCACTTAATTTAATATTTCTTGCAACTACACGGAGTAATTGATGTTACCATTCTAGAAATTTATACGAAACAAAAAAAGACGAGTTTTAAACTTACTTCGCTTTTACGTCAAAGGGATATATTACTGGAAATAGTTTCAAGTTAAATTTCGAGTGAAACGGTTAGTAGAATGAGGTCACCGACAAAAGGTTATTTTCTGGGAATTCAGAAAAGTTAGAACCTCTTCAATTTTACTTTAAATGGGAACGGAGACATTAGGACTTCGTTCTACATGAGTATTTTTTGAAATCTTCTAAACTTACAAACATGAACTCGTTTAAACGGATGCCTTCACAAAAACTACAGAAGCCTTTTTCCAATAGCATTATACGTCTTGGATTACGCTAATGGAAAGAGTAAATAACTGTTTCTTTGATGGTAATTGATACCTACCTCAAGAAGAAAAAATGCGTTTTTTGTTTATTTTACGGATAATATGGATTAATAGGCTTTTAAAATATAGATGCATCAGAAAACCTTAAATAATATAACGATGTTTATAGAATCGAGCAAATCAAACCGTTTATTAGAAACTTTCAAATATGCCGCCATGTTGCCATGAACACTTTAAGATTCTTCTGTTAACCTACCGCTACCAGGTTTTCTATATATTCTGTTCTGCTAACAGCATAAAACGCATTTTAAACCTTGCTTTCCAGCTTCTCTTCTTTGACTACTATTTTCTGGTAAATTTGGCTTTTGATCTAACTCCATACAAAATATCAAGTTAGTCAAAAATCGCGCAGTCTGATCTGATTTGTTCAAGGTTTGTTGCGCCCATTTCGGCAATGCCAAAACAATGTTGTGAGCCCTCAGTAAACGTCATTCGTAGAATGAGCAAGAGATTTACATATTTGGTGCCAAACACTGTTACGCCATATCGGCTCACAATCTTTATTTTAATATTAGGCATAGTGCATTTCTTAATCCGAACTCAAAAGCATTATTAACCATCATCAATTAGGTAGGTTACGACGCATGAAAATTGCGGTTGTTAAATAAATTCTCATGCATTGGTAGGTGAAGAATCTATAGTCTATTGTTATGTGATCTGGTAGGTACGCATTTTTTCATTGCTTCAACTAATGAAAACATTTGACGGTTGTAGCGGTTTTAACGGTTTTTGTGTAAAATTATACAACTAACCTATCTCCGTGAACAGACAGTAACATTTAGTGCGGGTTAAAATGCAGTGAAATTACTCTTTTGAATCCATTACCGTACGTCTACCCCTACATATCTCTGCTTGTAATATATTCCGTACTATTCCCCAGAAATGCCTTAGAACGTATCCTGTCTTATTTCTCCAATTTTTTCGTTTTCCACAAATATCCTTATTCCACTATTATTTCTACAACCAATTTGTTATTAACTTTGTCTGTCCATGCTACCATCCTCATACATCTGAAGCGTAACATTCCAGAAGGCTTGTATCTCTTTCTGTCTGCTCTTCCTACTGCCCCTATTTCATAGATGTACTGCGCTGTGCTCGACACTATGCTTTGAACAGTTTCCTTCATGTATCTATGTTCATTGTCTTTGAACATAGCTGCTGTTCTTTCTTGTTTGATGCAATTCGGCCACCTTCTATTGTTTTACAGTTTATATCCTTTTACCTAAAATTCAGTGGTGTGTGAAGGGGGGTAAGCAGCCTATGGCTGCAAAGTTCTCCCAGCACTTGACCCTTTGTCGAATTAATAGTTATTCTAATTTATCCTTTTGCACAATCAACATTAGTTGAAAATATTTCACAACCAACACCTGTAGTTGTTATAATAATCATCAGATTTAATAGCACTTATTTTTTCGTCATTGGGTTTTACGTCTTCAAACTGGCTGGACTTGTATCTCAGCTTATTTATGTTCTGAGCTAAACTACCCAGTTTCTTGCAATTCTCACAACAGCCTATGTATAGCTCGATTCCCTTCTACTGTTTTCTAATTATATGCCCTATTTTACCGAGATTCAGTAGAATGTGAAGGGGGTTAAGCAGCCTGTGGCTGCCAAGGATCCCCCAACACTTAGACATTTGCCGTATTAATAGTTTTCCAGTAAATCCTTTCGCACAATTAACATTAGTTGAGAGAATTGCAAAACCAATACCTGTATTTGTCTATAGTAATCACCATGTTTAAGTACAGTTATTATTTTTGTCATTAGTTTTTCCATCTTGCGACTGATTGGTAGCGTACCTCCATTGATTTCTATTCTGAGCTAGCCTACACATTTCCTTGAAATTCTCACAGCCTACATCTTTCACTATCTGTGTGCAGTAGTCTAACCTGGGTCTACCTCTACCTCTCCTTTTTCTTATCTCTGCTTCTAATATATTCTGCACTATTCCCTCATGTCTTAGTATGTGGCCTATCATCCTATCTCTCTTATCTTTTACTGTTTTCCACATACTTTTTTCTTTTCCTACCATTTCTAGTACCTCTAAGTTCTTAACTTTGTCTGTCTATATCTTCATCATACGTCTGTAGCACAACATTTCAAAGGCTTCTACCTTTTTCTTATCTGCTTCTCCTACTATCCAGGTTTTACAGTCATACAGTGCTGACTCCACACATATGTTTTAAGCAATCTTTTCCTTGTTTCTGTGTTTGTGATCTTTGAGCACAGTAGTTGCTTTTTCTTGTTAAATGAAGCATGACCTTGTGCTAATCTTTGTTTTATATCTTAGGTGCTTTTCTCATCTTGCGTTATTTGGCTTCATAGGTAGCAGAAATCCTTCACCTCTTGTAAGTTCTCGATACCTATTTGTATTCTAATATTTATCTTTACCTCTTTTACATACTAGAACTTTAGTTTTATTTTTGTTAATTTTCATACCATATCTCTCCGTTAGAACTGTTTCCATTTCATTAAGAGCAGCTTCTAACTCTTCTTTGCTAGATGCTAATACCGCTATATCATCTGCAAATCTAAGCATATCAACCTTTTGTCCCTGCATATTAATTCCAAATGTCTTCCTGCATTTCACAGTATTCATTGCTTCTTTTATGTACAAGATAAAAATTAATGGGGATAAGGCACATCCCTGTCTCACCCTTTCCTAATATTTACTTGTCTACTTTCTTGCTCTAATTCTATTACCGCCGTTTGCTCTTTGAAAACGCTATGTACTATCCGTGTGTCCTTAATACTCATTCCAATCTTTTTGAGTATTTCGAACATTTTTTTCCATTTTACATTATTGAATGCTGTTTCTAGATCTACAAACCCTATATATACGCTTTCCCCTTTTCTATTGTATTCTCCATTATCACCCTCAGAGCTAAAATAGCCTCCCATGTTCCCCTGTTGCGCCTAAACCCAAATTGATCTTCTCCCAGTATTTCTTCAGCTCGTTTTTCCATTCGTCTTTGTACAATTCTAGTTAATATTTGTGAAGCGTGTTACGTGCATTGACGTAACATAAAAAAGAACCAAGAGAGAGCAAAAAAGGATGACCGGGCTCAATCGGTGAGTGGGCGAGGTCTTATACTTATAGATAAATTAAAGGGAAACCTGAAATAAATAGAGAAAAAAATATATAAACACTCACTCATTCACACTCAGAACAAAACATACAAAGGAAAAGAAAGAACTTATAATTAAACAAAATATATACAGGGTTTTTACGACGACCGTGCATTAGACATTTCTCAGAAAGTACAGGAGATAGAAGTATAAAATTTTATATGTAGTGATTGTTCGACATGCCGAGTTGATCTAAAATATTTTCGTTTTGATAGCACTTTCGGTTGTACCGGAAGTTGATATTATCTTTGTTATTTTAAATAGAACACTCTATATATTTTTGCATTTTTAGATTCTACATACAATTTTAACTTAAATTTCTTTAATAAGTAATATCTCAATATTTTACCGTTTTCGAGATATTTAGCTTTTTATGTTTTTTTTGTAAAAAACTGATATACCTTCTTGACAATAGTGTACATTTAAATTTACAGTTTAGAAACCAATTATTAGCAGATATACTATTCAAATGTTTGATAAACATTTAAATTTTTGTTTCCATTCAACACCATACGAAGTGTCCGACATTTTTACTTAAAGTTTCTTGCATAAAAAATCTGAAAAGTCAATTTTTGTAAATGGAACACCCCGTATATTTTGATATTTTCAAATTGTTCAATCATTTTTAAGGTAACTTTATGTAACAAGTCCTATTCTGAAGTTCAACTGTCTTTAAGTTATTTGATTTTAATGACATTAAGTGGGTCTACTACGATAATTAAAATAAATATCAGCATTATGTTCGTAGGACGCTTTGACAAATAATCGAACAGTGATACAGAATCATCAAACTGTCATTATTACTTTATTAGATTACGTGTTAGATTGTGTGTGTTATAAAATAATAAAAATGTCAAGATTAGATTATAGTAATGAAGATTTCTTAAATTTAATAATTACTTACGGTGAATGTAATAGAATAATTAGTCGAACTTGTCGATTATTTTCAGATAGATAGCCGCATCTCCAAAAACCCAATAAGAATACAGTTAATAGTCTACTTCAAAACTGTAGTACAAATGGAGCATTTCTTCCACACATTAAACGCAGAAAGCCGCAAGTTGAAAATGAAGACAATGAAATCACTGTTTTAGGATTTTTCTCTGCTTACCCAACTGCTTCATTACACGAAGCCGAAAGAGAAATAGGTATACCTTATGTGACCATTTATCGTATACTTAATAAACACAAATGACGCCCATATAAATTCTACTGCATCCAACATTTAAAAGACACTGATTTGCCTCGGAGAGTTCAGTTTTTTGAGTGGTTGCTAACTAAAAGTCAAGAGGACGAAAACTTTTTAAAAAACATTATTTGGACAGACGAAGCAAAGTTTACCAAAAATGGAGTCTTTAATAGG
Organism: Platerodrilus igneus; assembly: GCA_036346225.1. NCBI lineage: Eukaryota > Metazoa > Arthropoda > Insecta > Coleoptera > Lycidae > Platerodrilus > Platerodrilus igneus. The sequence goes on from JARFIW010001700.1 coordinate 2,066,464, forward strand.
CACAACAGCAATTATTGGGCTCCGCAAAATCCACACGTAGTCCGTGAAAGAAATTTTCAAGACAAATGGCAGTTTAATGTATTTTGTGCCATTAATTGTGATTCAATCCTTTATCTCGAATTTTACAATGAAAATTTAACTGGAGAAAGGTATGTTCATATGTTAAGAAATGGAGTGCAGCCAATAATACAAAACCATCCACAAAGAGATTACTTATGGTATCAAATGGATGGTGCTCCATGTCACAATTACCGACTGGTTGGCGATTTTTTAACAGGAATTTTTCAAGACCGATGGATTGCAAATAATGGTCCATTTCGATGGCCCCCGAGAACTCCAGATGGTAATCCACTAGATTTTTTCTTTTGGAGTTACTTAAAGAACATCGTCTATTCAGATCCTATCACAACCAAAGCCAATATGAAAGATAGAGTTAGAGCTGCTATAAATTCATTAACACCACAAGCAATAAGAAAAGCAACACACGATAACCTTATTAAAAGAATAAATGCATGTTTGGAAAGAAATGGTGACATTTTCGAGCATATGTTATAGTATATAGATTAATTATTCTTTTATTCTTTTTCAACCTTCATTAAAGTCTCCTACGAACATAATGCTGATATTTATTTTTATTATCGTGGTAGACCCACTTAATGTCATTAAAATCAAATAACTTAAAGACAGTTGAACTTCAGAATAGGACTTGTTACATAAAGTTACCTTAAAAATGATTGAACAATTTGAAAATATCAAAATATACGGGGTGTTCCATTTACAAAAATTGACTTTTCAGATTTTTTATGCAAGAAACTTTAAGTAAAAATGCCGGACACCTCGTATGGTTTTGAATGGAAACAAATACATTTAAATGTTTATCATACATTTGAATAGTATATCTGCTAAGAATTGGTTTCTAAACTGTAAATTTAAATGTACACTATTGTCAAGAAAGTATATCAGTTTTTTACAAAAAAAAACATAAAAAGCTAAATATCTCGAAAACGGTAAAATATTGAGATATTACTTATTAAAGGAATTTAAGTTAAATTGTATGTAGAATCTAAAAATTCAAAAATATACAGGGTGTTCCTTTTAAAATAACAAAGATAATATCAACTTCCGGTATAACCGGAAGTGCTATCAAAACGAAAATATTTTAGATCAACTCGGCATGTCGAACAATCACTACATATAAAATTTCATACTTCTATCTCCTGTACTTTCTGAGAAATATCTAATGCACAGTCGTCGTGAAAAACCCTATATACAGAACACAGTATTCCCAAACCCAACCCCAAAAAAGTCAATGTTCCCAATTTATATATACATTATGAGAAACCCTCAAACATTAAAAAAAAATACCCAGGAAAATGGCGAGCTGTAATTTTTAGGCAACTACCCCCTGACAGTAACTAGAAAAAAAGAGAAACAAACGCAACCCCAAAAACCACAGCTCTAGATCATCGTAATTATAAACTTAAACTAAATTTACAAACATAATGACAACATTTTTAAATATGCCCGCAAGTCTTTAGACCGTTTTACATTGTAGTATTTTTTTAGTGATTTATAACCAAATAGTAAAGCATTAATAAAAAAAAGCAGTAAGTACCAAAATAGTTCAATAATTTTCGTAAAGAATTAAATTTAGAAAAGCCATCTATGAGCGGTAAAACACCAGGTGTTCTGGTTCCGAAGTCAGAAGCGCATACAAAGAAAACAAAAAAAGAACTCGCCCTCGAGTTACTGGCATCGGGGTGGAACCAGTCGCTGGTCTGCGTCAGCGAGTAGGCAGGCATACGCCCAGGCAGAGCGCATTTGACTTCGCATTCTCAGAAGAAGCGACAGCTCAAGGGATTAACGTGTCCCCCGCAGGAAGCTAGAATAATTACGAACAAAAATTAATTTAATGGAGCCAAAAAGTATTGTTTTATACAAACTCTATATACTCATCACCCTATATAATGCGTGCCAGAAATTCGCATAAAGAAAACGAACGAAGCAAAACAAAACGTGTTTTCTGGTTGTTAGTCGAACAGCAAATGAAATGTTACATTTGTTTAGTTACAGCACCAAAGCTCAAGGAAATAAAACAGGAAAACCCTAATCTTATTGAAATAAATTCACCAAATTCTTTAACAAAGGACGTTCGGTTACTGCTTGTCCAGCGGCTTTTAGAGTTTCTGCTTGCACCTTATCTGTACCAGGTGCCTTACCATTTTTTAGACTCTTTAATGCTAATTCAAACTCATCTCTAAGTATAGGATATCCCAGCTCATCATTTTCAATATCTGATTCCTGTTCTAATGCTGTTAGTTCATCTCCTGAATATAAATTCCCCATATATTCCTGCCATCTAGCTACTTTTTCTACATTTTCTATATTGACGTTTCCTTCCGCGTCCCTTATATTTTTGCTGTATGGTTATATATCTCTAGACTTTATTCTAATTAATTTGAATGCTTCGTCTGTCTTTCCTATTTCCATCTTTGCACATTTCATCAATCCACTGTTCTTTAGCTTTTCTGGATTTGCCAATAATTTTCCACTTTATGGCTTTGTATCTCTGTTTCCTGTTTCGTCTGATCTTTTATTAAATTCAGGATATCCTTTGTTATCCATGGTTTCTTATTTTCTTTTTGTGTATACCCCAGAATATCTTTGGCCGCCATGTCTAGTCTGGATTTAATGTTATTCCATTCTGTTTCTACTTCCTTAGTATCACAACCTTTCCCGATATGTTTCAGCAATTCATTTGACTTTTTTCCAAATCTTTCATGGATATCTTTATCTTTTAGCGTCTGGAAGTCAAAATGCCTCTTTTTCAGATTTTTAAATTTAAGTGCGGCCTTCATAATTGCGATGTTGTGGTCAGTGTCTATATCTGGTTCCGGGTAGCTTCTACAGTCTTTTACTTCATTTCTACACCGTTGTCTAACAATAATGTAATCTATTTGATATCTTCCTATACCTCCTGGCATCTTCCACGTGTATCGTCTTCTAGCATGATGTTGAAATAATGTATTTGTGATGGTTAAGTTGTTCTTGTCGCAAAATTCTACCAGTTTATTTCTTTTGTCATTTCTAAGCGAATTAAACCTACTGCCGCTCCTTCCCTACCCTCACCTACCACTGCCTTAAAATCCCCCGTAATTATTAAATTTTCGTGTCCTTTTACGTATCTTAGTATGTCTTCGATATCTTTGTAGATCGCCTTTACCTCTTCTTCACTGTAGCTAGAGGTGAGCGTGTATACTTGTATTATTACTGTATTTACTAGTTTAGATTCAAATCTAACCATGAGTACTCTTTCGTTCTTTTGTAAGTAGTTTTCTACACGTCGTCCTATGTTTTTTCGCATAACTATCCCCACATCCGAGTTTCTTTTTTCTGATCCAGTATGAATTACCCTAAAGTCTCCACTCCAAAAATCCCCCGCCTGTGGTCAGCGGACTTCGCTGATTCCTACTATGTCTAGTGCTAACCTATTCATTTCGAGTTTCTGATTCTCTAGCTTACCTACTTGTTTTATACCTCTGACTTTCCACGCTCCGACTCGCAGAATGTTCACGGATGTTTTTTATACTTTCGGATCACATCCCCCGAAGTAGTCCCTTCCCGGAGATCCGAATGGGGGACCATTTTACCTCCAAAATTTTTTACCCCAGAGGATGCCATTATGTTTACTAAAGATTTCTGTACGCAGTGTACTTTGGAGGTAATGTGGTGGTTTCCTGTTGCCTTCCACATCGTAGTAGCGTGTCTTAGAATGTCATACCGACCTCTATGGTCTCCGCCACTCTAAGTACCGAAAAAGCTGCTGCCCTCTTTCAGGGACCTGTCTTAGTCTGGTTCCTCACTAACGACCCTACTACTTTGGTTGGACCTGTAGTTTGGCTCTTTAGCTCATTAGAACACGCAAGCCATTTCACCTATTCTAGTAATTTAGAACTTCGGCAAGGTGCAGGTCCATTCGAAATGGACATTTCATACATTACATCTAAAATCAGATACTGTATTTATAAATTCTATAAATTCATCATCATTAGGTCTTCAGTCCTGGAGCTGGTTAGACGCGTACCCTCATTGTTTCCTATTCTATAAATTAAGAAATATTTTATTTTTATTCATTCATTCATTATTTAGTCTATCATTAGATACGGTAATGTGATTAGGGGTGGTATACTTTTTCCAACTTTATTAATATCGCAAAAGTTTATTATCAAAGTCATGCTTAAAATAGATATGTTTCCTGTCAGACATTCTATTTTCGGAGAGTAATTTACTACCACTTAGAATACTTTACTTTAAATGTATTTTATTGTTTTTTTTTTGTTTTTATACCCCTCCCCTTCCCTAATTTGGTTAAACCTATAGTTCAGCTCTTTAGCTCATTGAAACGCGCAAGCCATTCTACCTGTTTTAGTATTTTAGAAGGTCGTGAAGGTGCAGGTCCGTTCAGAATGGCCCTTATCATTACCAGAATTAAATAATGCGTTGGCTGTTCTGACCAAAATGGCTCCAATTGTGTCATTTTCTGAGGAATATAATTTATTAGCATTAGGCAAATGCTTAAACCTTAAAAGCTGATTATTACAATTGGCGCCTTTCATTAGATACAATGGGTATCATGAGAGTAAGCGGAAGATTGAAGGTATTAAATTTAAACTTTTCAAGAAAGTATTCAATTACCATTTCCAGTAAACGTAACTTCACCAAACTGCTGTTTGAAGAACAACATAAACTTTGGCCCCCATGCTGGACCAAGTTTATTATTAAGCATAGTTCATGATAAATATTAGCCTATTTCAAGAAAAAATTTGGCTAGAAAAACTACTAAAAATTTTGGTTAATGTTGTCGTTTTAATTCTAGTACGACTAATATTCCAATCATGGGAGAATTACCTTCTCAAAGAATTTCTGCTATGCCTGCCTTTCATTCTGCTAGGACCGACTATGCGGGTTCAATAAATATAAAAATGTTATATGCTAGAGTCTCAAAATCCATGAAATGTTACATTTGCATTTTTATTTGGCTCAGTACGGAGGCTGTAGAGCCAGTGTCCAACTTGTCTACTGATGCTTTCATTGCTACTTTCAAACGTTTTGTTGCTCGTTGTGGCAAGCCATTGAACATATTCAGTGACAATGACCGAAGCTTTGTTGGTGCAAATTCACGCTTAAGGAATTATACAAATTTGTTAGCAAAAATTCAGACACTATTTATCAAAGGACATTACACGAAGGTGTAAAGTGGCACTTTATACCTGCATGTACACCTAATTTCGACGGACTCTGGGAAGCGGTGGTAAAAGTATTAAACATCATTTAAGACATGCTTTATATGAAACTTCATTAAATTTTGAAGAACTATACACCGTTCTAACACAAATTGAGTCAAAACTTAATTCAAGACCGTTAATTCCTCTTTCCTCTAATTCTAACGATTATGAAGTATTAACCCCAGCATACTTTTTAATTGGTCGACAATTTACTTCTGTAGCAGACCCATATGTGCTAGATCTTCTAATTAATTGGTTAAGTAGTTATTATTATCTACAAAAAAATCATCAAGATTTCTGGCGCAGATGGTCAAGCGAATACTTGTCAGAATTGCTGCAACGTATTAAGTGGAAGCATTTTTCTGAGAACCTCAAAATTGGAGATCTTGTGCTTGTTCGAGAAGACAACGTACTATCAGCCAATTGGATATTAGGAAGAATTGTTGATGTGTCACCTGGAAAGGACAATGTTGTGAGAGTAGTGCATATTAAGTGTTTCAATGGTGTAATCAAACGTTCTGTGAGAAAACTTTGTGTATTACCTAGCACAGGTACTGAAGTATTACCAGTTACACTACAGTAATTTCTTTTGCATAATTGCCGTTATTCATGCATTGTTAAAAAAAATCTTATGTTGATAATTGAAGGTCCAGAGCTCTTCAAGAAGGTATGTTAACGCCTCCTTTTTTATATTTTTGAATTTATATGTTTTACCGTTACACTGTCAGTAGCGCCTCTACGTTCAAATAGTTAACCAGTCATGTACTCGCTTGGATCGATTGTTGCATTAGCTTTCCATTAAAGCAGACACGTTCAAGTGCATTTGAGTATTTTATTTATTCAATATAACACCACATACAAGTTTTCACTCCAATCGAGAAGTTAATCATAAACATATAATATTATGAAAACGAGAGGTTAGAAAATGCAAATGGGGAATTAAAATCAGGTTATTGCAATACAGATAAAGTATTTCTGTTAAACGTGGTTATTTTAACGTTAAAATATAGTTAATACCTTGCTCTTTCTATAGAATGGATTTTTTATGGAAAACTGCACATAATTTCTATAAAAGGAATCGTTCTTATGACACCAAAGGTTATGTAGATTATGTGCTCATTTGTTTATGAAGTTCTACATTAATTAGATACATCATATATTTTTGGAACTATTTATATGGATATAAAATTACATATATAATGTACGTTTATTATTCATTCCATGACCAGTGCGGTATAATTAAGTGATTCGTAGTTTTGTCTTATCCTTGTGGCAAAGTGTCTAACCGACCTCTATTTATGTTATATAATTAACCACAAGAGTTTAACAATTTTTCATCTCTAACTTAAAGGAAATTCCATCTTTTTTCAAGGTTTGTTACGGGTGAATAAATCATTGGTTGTTAAATTATAAAGTTCTCAAAAGGGACGGCACTGTAGTGCTGCGGGAGTGGGTGCTTTTGCAAACAAACAAAACTTAAAAGAAGTTGCTAAACGTAAAAAGGAACAGTTGCGATTACAAAGCTACGTTAGTACTAGAACTTACCTGAAAAACTTTTTATGTAATAAATTAATGGGCGCCAACCCGTCTGGTCTAGGGAGTAGGTCGGCCACTTGGTGGGTTAGAGTTTTTTCTACAATCAATCTATATTCTGAACATCCCTCTAAACAAGTACACACAAAATTTTAAAATGACATAAATCGTTTCACTTTTGAGTAGCTATAGCATTAACTATAGAATTATAGTCATTCAATGACGTCCTCGACCTTTTCAAATAAAATTTCAATGTCCAAGTTCTGTACCTCTAATAAAATTAACATTATATTCTACAAATTGAAATAATATGAAGTCATTATTTATCAGTAGTGTGAATTAATATATATATATATATATATATATATATATATATACATCGCATCGATGCAAAAATTGGAAAAACTTATTGTGCTCTTGCTTCTCATCTACATTCTACCAAACATGCAGCCAATTTCAATGAAATCACCATATTAACAGAAGACAATAACCACAAAAGACGATTATTTTTAGAATCTTACTACATAATACAAGACAATAATTGCATCAACAACAAACAAGACATCAATAACCTCAGTATAGTGTACTCACAACTATATAACATCACCAAAATAGACAACCATCCATAAAACTAATTTACTAATTTACCTCTACATTTTCAAAATATATTTAAATCAGCACACCACACCATACTATACACCCACATGATCAAAACATTACATCCATAATTTGCAGTTTCTACAAGTTACCTTATTTACACATTTATTTTTATGTCAATGTCAATGTCAAATTTTTCTATTCAAGCTGTGTATGCCAAAAACTATAATTTTAATACTGTTATTATCTTTATACTTTTAGCTCTTTGAAAAGATTTTAAATAAAATCGAAACGTCAGAAACCAGCAAATGAATATTTAATAAAAACATCCGAACGAAAAGTATCCCAAAAATTAAAATATCAACTTGTCCATATATTAAGTTTGCTAAAAGAATCTATATATATATATATATATATATATATATATATATATATATATATATATATATATATATACAAAGACAAGTTATTTGCAGTCCACAATAAGAAAATTGTATATAAAGTAAGATGTATCTGTAAACAGACTCTTATGAAAATAATAAGAGCCATTGACAAATACAAATCGGGCTGGTAGTTATATAGCCATTAACAAAACATTAGCTTTATTACTTCATGGGGGTGAAGTAATAAAGCTAATGTTTTGTTAATGGCTATATAACTACCAGCCCGATTTGTATTTGTCAATTCATTATTTTCATAAGAGTTTGTTTACAGTACTTATATATATATATATATATATATATATATATATATATATTGCTATGATATCGCCGTACTCCGATGTTGCCTGCTGTTCGCCACCGCTCTGTGTATCTCAATCACCTAGGATAAATTTTAAAATTTAAATAATTCGTTTTATAATGCCTCGACTAGCTCAGTTCAACCCCACACAAAGTGCACGACGATACGATAACAGAGAAATTTTACTCCCCTTTTCTCTAACACTGCCTCTTTAAATGAGATAAACGAAATTAATCAAAATTCATATAATAACCATAAATATGTATAATTTGTAGCTCTATAATATTATTCGCTTAATTAAGAAAACCCCCGAATCAAAGTAACAATATAAATCGATTGTCCCCAAATTATAACTCTCTTTAAATCCGTTTAAAGCTAGCAAAAATAACTCTGTATACTACTTGAAGCACGTTGAACGTTTATGACCTTTCCCTTTTACGTAATTTTGTACGTATAAAAAAGTTTTTAATGGCCCTTTATTACATAAATATCTCAATGCATACAAAATTAAAATGTTCAAAAAGAAATTAATATCTTAAGCTATTAATAAATTTTATCTCTGACCTGTTGTTTGTCCTTGTTGAATTCCTTGTTTTGAATACGTGTCCCTGCATGCACCCCAACTCTTAGAACTCCTACTGCGTGTGGTTTGACCAGTATCCTTGGATAGTTTTCAGTTAGTTTTTCTTATTGATTTTGTTCGTTAGTACAGCTTGGCTAAACGCCCGGTTTAACACTTAATCGTTTACTTAGTTGAATTTAGATCAACCTTTAGTTCAATGCTCAGTTCAATTCTCAGATAGACGCTTACATAAATTCTCAGATAAATTCTCAGATCGATTCTCTGATAGATGCTTAGAGCCCTAAGTTATATAAATCTTAAAATTATGCTTAATTAAAATTTTGAACTTACGTTTTCAAGTCAACAGCGAACTGCTATTGCATATTTGCACATGAATTTTCAATTACTATCATTCACTTGAATTTATTATATAATTTGCTATTTTCAACTCGCGTGTTATTTTGGTATGAAGCGTGCTTTCTTTATTAAAAGACTGACCCTTTATCAGCTTGGGCGGTATTTAAAACAACGCCCTCCACTGTCACCATTGGTTTATCAAGCTTATCTCAGTTATTGCATAGGCGTTACTCTAGGTTATTTTCCATTCCTTGGACTTTCATGGTATTGCCTATGCTATAACTTGTCGAAATGCTCCCGCCGGTCACGTCTCCATCTAGTCTTGTATGTAAATTTTGTTTGACCATGGCACATTCAACCTCATCAAGTCACGTCCTCTTATTTGTATAGGAATTTATTCAAATTTCCCACTTAATTCTGCACGTAGTCAAGCGTTTGTTTCTTTATTTTGTTTTAAATTTTGTGTTAAATTTTATATAGCAGATTACGTAGGCAATTTTATAATGACGTAAATTGAATGCGTTTGTTTACTTCTTTTTACGTTCTGTAATTTGCTTGTTTTGCAAGACCTGTTTGTTATGGGCACGCATGATTATTACTGTGTCGAGTTTTAAAAAAATCGCTTTATGTTTGTTTGACTTTTGATGTTCCTGATGCATGTTTATTTAAAGTGTATAAATGCATTGCTATAAAAAATGAATTAGATTGTGTACAAAGTTATTTAATTTACTAAATGTAATTGAATTATTGAAGAATGTGTTTCTTTTCATTGATTAAATTGATTGTGAATATTATATAGTGTGTTTGATATTTTCTTTTTGTATCATTGGCGATTGCGTACTCTTTATGATATAAATGTTTAATTTTCTAGACTTTAGTGTCGTTTACATGGAGTGTATAGCCTTTGTGATCTTATATACCCCTAAATAACCCTATTATCATAGCAATATATATATATATATATATATATATATATATATTACTCAAATTTAGACCAAGGTAGAAAAATTAATAAACGACATCAAATAATTTTAATCACCGTGTATAAGAAAGCTTTGGGCAATAATACGCTTCATTTAAAGGCATATTGGATAAATTCGTCATTTACTTCTAAACATAGGGTTTATATTGTTTAGATAATGTTAAACACCGTGTATATTAAAGCAGTGGAAAATAGTACGCTTAATTAAAGGCCTACTGTGTAGATTTAAATCATTCAATTAGAATGTAGGGTTTGTATAGAATTTTATTAGATAATACGCGTTATTAAAACCGTCGAGCATAAAAATTTATTCGTTTCATTAAAAATAAGGGATTTAAATTATTCACTAGACGCTTTCTATAAAAAGAAGCAGAATTAAAATGTTCAATTTGTATGTAATTTAATCGTTCCAAGTACTAAAGCTAGCAAGAAATTATAAAGACGTGGGGAAATTATATAAAAGCTTTCAGCGTATTAGAACAAGGAACACCTGCAGAAATAACAATGTATATGATAGTTGACAAACTTTAAGCTATATGAGTGCAAGTAAGAAAGCGAGTTTGTGGTATAAAGACAAGCGAGATGGAATGCATTAGCAGTTAAATGAGGGGAAAAATGTGAAACAAGCGCACAGGTTTTAGATAGAACGAACAGACTAGATTGGCAATTAAGGTTGAAATAAGATGCAAACATGAGAGGGGAAGCATATCAGTTGGCGTGTGGAAAATTCGTAGATTTCAACTTGAACGTGTGCAAATTTTTAGTAGAATCGCTGTGCCTAGCCGTCGGAAGGGAAACGAGAATGCGAATTTCTTAAAATCGTCTGTCGCGGGACAAATTCGACTTGCAAGCGGGCCATTATATAAACCCGTGCTTATAGGTTTTTCGCTCTCTTATATTTTTGATTTTATTCGATACTTTAAACAGTTTTGCTCTTTATTTTTTTGATTATTCAATACTTTAAGTAGAATACGTGGTGATTACGTGCTACAATAAAAGTTATTAGTACACTTGAGAAGATAAATGAAGGTAATAAAGTCTAGTTATATTTGCGGGTATTACTGTACCAATTATCCAAATTAATAACGATAAATAAATAAATAGAAGTAGGCAGTTTTTGGGTATAGCGTGAAAGAATTATGAATTTTATTGCTACTTGTCGGGAGTGTTAGTGATCAAATGTTATTCGTAAACGTGATTGGATCCACAAAACAAGATTTCGATATACTTAGATGAGTTCCTGAGAAACCCTGAAACCTTTTAGGCGAATGGTGGTGTAGAAAAATTTTAAAGGCGACCAGAAATCCAAAGAAGTAAACATAAACCAGCTAGAATGGTGGGATTAGCAAGTCCGATGTACATTGAAGCCACGAGTGCATTAACCTTCAGGTAAATTATGCATTTTTGTTCGATCTTAGATGTTTTGGTGTGTGTTGAATATTTTTATAATTCGTTTGATAAAAATGGACAGTAGTAAATTTTCATAAACAACAAATTTTTAATTTTAAGGTAAAATTTTCTTGTATAAGTAGAAAGGAGTATTTATCAGGTTTATGTTTTTGATTATGATGAAAATGTGGGTCTGTCTTTGAGCTCAATTAGACTAACCTGTTAAATTAACGTAAAGGGGTGGGAGATGCTCCCTTTTATTCAGACTCAGGTCTGCTAATATTGTTTATTTAATTAGTATGCATCCTACAAGAACTCTAATTCCGGATGCAAATTAAAATGATGACAAATTTGAACTTGAAATTTTATGATGCTGCAATTTATGCTGAAATTTAATTTTGAAATTTTAATGTATTATGAATATTGGTGTAAATAGAGTTAACGTTGATGTTTGTGGTAGGAATGTGTTTTTTTATGAATGAGGATGAAAGTTTTAACTAGGTGAGCTGCCGAGGCGGAAAGAGTCAAGAGGCGATTATCAGAAGAAAGTCAACGGACCAGTTAATTTTGAGGGGATCACAGCAAATCTTGACGCCCAATTCGTGAGGCTCGATTCTTATAAGGGATCACAGCAATCATGGCGACCCGAACGTGAGGGCTCGAATTTCAGATAGTGTGTAACTGTTTCAGGAAACTGACGACCCTGAAATTAGGAGCTGAGTGTGAATATATTTTGTAGGTGTGTGAAAGAAGTGTGTAGGCGTGTGTGGGGGTGAAAAGTGTGACGTATGCAGAGAAAAGAGTGGCTTCGAAGTCAAGGGGTGGAAATAGGAAGCAGTGATAGTGCTTTATTTAAGACGACAGAAGCAGAAATGGAAGAAGAAGCAGGAGGTAGTAGGGATCAGTCTAAGACGGAGTCAGGAGAAACAGGAAATGAGTTAATGATGAAAATGATAGAGGAAATGCGATTAGCTAGGGAAGAATCGAATAGAGCGAGGTAGGAGTCCAACCGAAAATTAGAACAGCTAAGCGATGAATCGAATAGAGCGAGGGAGGAGTCCAACCGAAAATTAGAGCAGATAAGCGGGAAAATTGAGCAATCTACTAAAGAATTTACAGAATTTAAAAATAGTCTTACTGTGAAAATGGGGGAAGTAGAAAGTAGGGTTGATAGAAATGAGAAAAACATTACAGGTCTTCGACAGGAAATGGGACATTTAAGGTCCGAAGTACGTATTTTTTGTGAAGAAGAGATACATATAAAAATGACTGAAGTAACGGACTCATGCAGGGATCAGTTAGGCAGGGTAGAACGCGAAGTTGGTAGTATTAAATACAACATGTCAAGTTTAACGGGGGATAGTCCCAAATTTTATACAGGTGGCGTATCATTGGACCAACATATGAAATTTTATGGCGATAACAGGGTAAATCCACAAATTTTTATTAATAGCGTAAGAAATCTAGTGGAAAACTTATTCGACGAACAGACTAAACTAAATACGATAAAGGCTTTATTGAAAGACAACGCGGAAGCATGGTATAATTTAGTAGGACAGGACATAGAGACATATCAGGACTTTGAAGACAAATTTTTACAGCATTACTGGAGTGATCACAAACAGGATCAGATTAGGGACGACTTGATTACAGGAAAATTTAAGGGAGAGTTTGCAGGTTCTAGGGAACAATATGCCATCCGAAAATACAGTGTGGCCAAACAACTTAATCCACCATTGACGGACAGACAAATAATCAAGTACTTATCACGACATTTTGAACTGGAAATCAGACAACACGTGGCCTTACAAAACATTACAGAACGGGAGACATTTTTAGAATATTTACAGAGATATGACGATGTATGTGTAGGACGGACAAGAGAGGTACGTGAACGAAACATTAACACGGTTAGGTTTGACAACAGGACACAGAATTTTCCGAGACGGCCTTTACTACAGTAGAAATTTTCGACCGAATTGGGAACGACGAGGACAGGAATACAGAAGCAATAGTGCGACTAGGGGACCGACGCCAAGACCTAGTTACACGAGACAGAACAGTTTACCGGAAGTAAACAGGACAGTGACGAGCACGCCGAATAGAGACAGGGACACGGATATTAATACGAGGAGGACGTATGCACAGGTTGTAGAAAGACAACCAGGACCAAGCACGGAAAACAGGACGAGACAGGATTTTTAGAACGCGACAGACCACTAGATTTCTGTGTAAATGTGTATGAACATCCACGTGAATTTTTCAAAATTGAGGAAAAAATAGAGCCAGAAACTGTAGAAAAATTATGTTTGCCAATTATTAATATAGGAATTTTTGAGAATAATGTAGAGGTATTACTTGATACGGGGGCAGAGGCGAGTTTAATATCGGTGGAATTCGTCAGCCAAAACTAGGGATAAGATTTGTGATAGAATTATGCCTATAAAGCGTAGCCATTTAGTAGCTCCAAATAAAAAGAAGTTTGCTGTAGTAAATAGCGTTGTGGTGCTTAGGATAAATATAGGAGGTTTAAGCTGTGAACAGGAGTTTGTAATTGTACCTGGACTGAAGTTTCAGAGTATTTTAGGTGTTGACTGTATGATGCAGTTAGGGGTTTTGATAGATATGGAAAGAAAGGTAGTAAGGATTAAGGATAGGGTAGTGCCATGAAAGTGCAGTTATGAAGTCACAGAGGATGACACGGGGTTGAGTATTAATGTAGTAGAGGTAGAGGATGATGAAGTTAAACAGATCAACACAATAAGATGTCCAGAGGATAGGATAGTAGAGGTTCAAGCTTTATTACAAAAACATGCAGAGTTTGTGGGGGTAGAAGCAAGCACAGCGTTAGGCTATGAGCACGTGTTAGAAGTGGATAATTCAGAACCGTTCAACGCAAAGGTTTATCCTATTCCAGCAGCATATCGGGAGCAGGTGAAGGCAGAATTAAATAAAATGTTGAAAGATGGCATAATAGAGGTATCAAACACTCATTTCATAAATCCGTTGGTGGTAGTTAAGAAAAAGGATGATAGTATTTGTTTATGTTTAGATGCACAAAAAATTAATCAACGGACCAAACCGCAATTCCATTGTCCACCATCCATGGACACACTTTTGACGAGGTTAAGTGGCAAGTTTGTTTTTAGTAAATTAGATTTAAGGAATTCATTCTGGCTGATTCCATTACACAAGGATTCTAGAAGGTACACAGGATTTTCCGTAGAGAGAAAAATCTATAATTTTAAGGTAGTATCGTTTGGTTTGTCCGCAGAAAAGGAAATAATAATAAATGAGAAACAGACAAGTGTACGGACTAAAGAAGAAGCAATATTTAAGAGTCAGGATAATAGGGATGATAAGTTTATTGTATGTGAGATAATAGGGATGATAAGTATAGATATAGAAGGAGGAGAAATAGGGATGAAGAGTATTAGGATGGTGAGAAGAAAGACTTCTAGGATCAAGAAAAGAGTCAGATTTAAATAAGAAATGAAGATTAAATGAACAAAATATAGGGATAAAATAGGTGTATATAGAAGAGTAGAAGTAGGTGTTTATAGAAAATAAAGCTAGGTATAGGATAAATAGGGGAGATAGTTAGAAATAGGTATATAGGATTAGGTAGGGGGAAGTGAGTATAGTGAAGATTAGTTAAAGGTTAGGACTAGGATAGGTATATAGGATGTATATAGGATTAGATGGATAAGTAGGATGAAGCTAGGGATAATTTCAGTTTATTAAATTAGGTGAGAATTAGGAATAGGATAGGGATATAGGATAGGTGTAAATCAGAAGAAAGTCAACGGACCAGTTAATTTTGAGGGAATTACAGGAAATCTTGACACCCAATTCGTGAGGCTCGATTCTTATAAGGGATTACAGCAATATATTTACGACTTGTGAGAGCTTTCATTCCACATCACGTGGGAGAGCTTAATGCGGTGCAACAATTTCTTGTACTGAAAGTCGATAGAGCGTTTGCAACAGATAACTAAATATAACTGTAAGTTATTAAATTCGTTTTTAATGTTATAAACAATTACATGATGATATTTGATGAGTGTGACTGATGGTAATGAGAAGAGTGTATAATACCTGTTATTATTAAAAAGGATGATTACTTTGGTGAACGCTCATATAAAGCAAATGTATTGTATGCTAAATTGGCGCTAGTGCTACTTAAATGGAATGTACCCTACTACGGCGATGTAACAGTAAATAATGTACCAGCTAGCTTTCAGTGGTGAAAATTAATTCCTATGAAGGCAAATACAAATTTTTAAGAGTATACAAACTTTAACACTTTTACATACACCTACCTGGACAGGACTTAAACTTTCTGTCCAATAAAAGTATTTGAGCTTCAACTCACCTGGATTCCAGTCTCGTTTAAACAATGAGTGGTCTAAGATAGACTAAATCGTTATTTTTCTCTGCTTTGATGGATATTTGTGTTCAATTTTTTCTATCGCACTAATTTAAACTAAGCACAAATAATAATAGAACTGCAAAACTTCCACCTAACCTATATTATTCAAAACATGAACAACACATTATTTTACAAACACAGTTAAAAAATACACTAAACTCTATCACTAATTGGTCAAGTATGCGTTTATCTAAAAGAAAAGGAACATCTTTAATTTATTCAATTATGGTTATCCAAGCAATTTGATTGGTACATATAAATTTATGCAAATACAACAGATGTGCTTGTTTATATTAACACTTCCTGTTACACTACGCTTTTAACTAAGCGTGTACCATCGCAAAGGTCCGTATACCAATAACTTTTATATGAATAATATAATATACGGAAGTAGAATATGTGGCAGATGGAAAACAAAAATTTTATCACTTACGAATACAAGGCTTCTAAAAATCCTGCCTACTTGACGTTCCAGTTTGATTAACTATGTCTGCAGATGTCTTTCTATTTTTGTTGCTGCTATTTATGTCATTTCCTTGAGTATTTGCCATATTTTCCTTTCTTTGGGTACCTGTTCTATTCTCATTGGTCCGAGATTCATTATTCTCCCTTCCCTGTCCCTCTCAATGACATTTCGTCTATTCCAAATATTTCTTTGCATATTCCTTCTTTCAAATGGTCTGCCTTGATATCTCTCCTGTCCATTATTCCTCTTGCATCTAAATATATTCGTGGACTGGCTCCTTGGTCTGGTCTCCATCCTCCTTCGTTGACCTATGTCATCGTACCGTTAAAAATATTCTAAAAACACATCTCTATCAACAATATTTTGTAAGGTCTTGCATTGCCTTTCTTCCGTTTCGAAGTGACCTGTTAAATATTTTATAATTTGCTTGTCCTCTAAAGGAGGATCAAGTTGTTTAGCAACGCTAACTTTCTTAATCTCATACAACTCTCTTGTCATGCCTGAATCGCTACTATATTTGCCCATTGATAAATTATCTCTGACTTTAAATTGCTAGTTGTCTCACCAGAAATGTTTTAAAAATTTAACTTTGAAGTCATTAAACCAACTTAACTCACTTTCAGTTAGTCTAAACCAAATTTCGGCACTAACCTTCAATATAGACCTTACAATATTTAACGTCGTTTGCTCATCCCAGGTACCTTGTATTAAAGTTTTTAAGTTATTTCAAAATATTTTAAGGTTAAGTTTATTATCCCCATAAAATTTCGAATGTTGTTCCAACGGAACACCGGTTGGACGCCATCTCATCGGGTCCCGAACATAAATATTTTTAACTCTATCTTCTAAATTCTCAAATTTGTTTCCTAAGTCTGTTTTAAGATTTCCCAAAACATTTCTAAATGTTTTAAAACCAGCTTGGCAACTTTCCTCTATTTCATTTACTTTTTTATCTAAAATTTTAATTTTCCCATTATTTTCTTTCTCACTTACATCGTGATTCGACTTCATTTAAACAATTTCTTCTTTAACATCATCCGTATCCTCTAAAATTTGTACTACTTTTCCTCGTATTTCAGACTTCACTTCTTCGATGGTTTTGTTAATTTCTTTTAAGTTCAAAGGTAGTTTTTCACTGATTTCTTTAAATTTCCTTTCATTCTTCTCACATTCTAACCTTAAACTTTCTCCCAATTTTGCTATATTCTCCCCAAATTCTACTCGTAACTCCTGAGTATTTTTATTAGATCTTTCAGTCATTTTTTTATATTCTCTTTCACTTCCTTCACATTCTCTTTTATTTCGGGCATGCCTTTCTCATTCTTTTTGCTCATTTCTTTTGGTTCCTGCATATTTTAATTTAGACTTAAGAAAAAGCCATCATTTTTTATTCCTGGGTTTCTCCTACACTCTTGGCCTCTGGATTCTTCTTTTTCGCTTCTTCCACGTAAACACTTTCTTGAGAACCAATTTCTACTCCCTCAGCTCCCAAACTTTCACGAACTCCTTTCATTATGTAAGTCATACTGGAAACTAATCAGATATCACAAAAGAAAACTCCAAAACAAATTCTACGAGACAAGAAACTTACAGACGAATTAATCGAGCCGCAGGTTGGGTCGCCGCTAAAAGAGTGAGATGGTAAGGTCCGCGTTGTAAACGTCACTAAAAGAATGCTGTGAAAACGCCGCGTTGAGCGTCACTAAAAGTGTAATTTGAAAATAGCCTCGGGTGGGAGCCACTCCCGCGTTATGAGCGTCACTGAAAGAGTGCTGTGATACAGATACAGCATATTGTAATCTTAAATTGTTCACTTACCTTCCTTTTTAACTTTGCCTGGTCAGCTCAACGAAATTGACGAAGTTTTCACAATAGAAGAAAACACAGCAATATCAAAAAGCATTTATACAGTAGGAAATACTTTCTCTCAAACAAAAGCATTTATAACATCGTTTCTTTCAAACATAAAATAATTTCTAAGAAGTACTTATTATATAAAAAAATCTAAGACGCATGTACGTCTTACAACCAAACTTACGGAAATTTGATAAAAGGAAATTATATATTTTAAATTAAAATATTTATTAAAGTTTATATTAGTTTGTACTGTTAACATTTCTCAAATAAATTCGATTATCTTGAAAACTAAATGAGATATCGAAAAGTGTATAGCATATTTGTAATCAGCGTAAAAAACTAAACAAGGTACATATATATCATGTATTGTATTATTATGGAAATATGGCAACGGACGACGGCGGCGACGACGACGACGTAGCGATTATATTAACCTAACTTACTTTAAGTTTGGTTGAAAAATTGTTCCTTACCTTATTTTAAATTTACAGAACTTAATTTCCTTTTTTATGAATGGTTTACTTGGTTATGTTTATTACCACGCTTGTAAAGTTTATTTGGCCAAAAAATCCTTGACAGATAAACTATTATAAGGTTAGAGTGTTTCGAACTCCGATCGCAAATTTTTCTGGTGAAAATTTCTTACAAAAAAATTATTACAACTATCTTAAACTAGATACAAAACCTCCAATATCAGTTAAAAATAAATCTAAAAGTAATACTTGCAGAATCCACAAAAAACGCTCCTCGTAATTAAATATCTTCGTATTTTAAATTGATGTTTAAATCAGCTTACAAGAATTTCCTTCTTTAAAATCCTCGTTTTAAACAGTAGTTACCAAAGTATATTTTGGATTAAATCTTCGTTTCGATTATTTAATAAAAATTTTAAAATTACGTTATCTTAAAGAATTTTTACTCTTTATTGTAAATAATAAATTCCATTTTTTCTTTATGTAATTTGTATTTAAAAGATCGTGCTTACTTCAAATATCATCTTCGCAAAGCAACAGTTCTCGACTTAAAAATTAAAATAACATTTCACGATCGGATTTATGAATCGAATGATTCGAATCAATAAATGTACTGGATGAATCCTCGTTTTTAATAAACGCTTCCTTATATACAAATTATCTATATCCAGAAGGTACTAGAATAGTATGGAACATTATGATACAAGGTGTTCCTAGAAAAATTCATTAACGTCTTAAATCTAGGCGTTTATACCTCGCAATTTCGTTCCACTTATGCGTCACGCGCACTCTTTGTCCTTGTTTAACACATATACTATACTATTATTGTGGTGTCGCATACTAATGCAAAAGATAATCAATTTTATCCGATGTTTCATGGATTTTGTGGGTTTTCCGTGTTCCGGCCGCTTCCCAGAATAAAGGTTTTATTTGATATTTACGTAGCGCTAAATACTGATGACTCATCTCTTTATAGTTTTAAAATGCTAGAAAATTCTTTATTTAAAATAAATTTCTGTAATCTACAGGGTAATTAATTTAAACTTTAATTGCTTTTTAATGCAAAAGGGGTCGTATTTTATAAAAAATATTTGCTTTCGTGTTTCAGTACACAAAATTTATTAAAATTTAGGTTTAAAATGCACGTTGATTGTAATTTGTTAAGCTAAATGCGTAAAGCTAGTACTATTCTATGCTATTTACAGCAAATGAAAAGTACGTTTATCAAAAATGTAATGATAATTAATAAGTGAAAATAAATGGCTTTCTATTTATCTTAAAATGATGCGCCATGCGTTCGCATTTAAATACGTTTTACGGTACCTTACTATTAATTATTTTTACATTTACAACTTACGTTACTTGCTATGTATTTACAATATGCTCATATCATACAGGGTGATTAATTATACATGCGCAATTGATTAGTTTGCTTGTATAGGGTATAATCATCAATTTACGGAAATTTTTTTTCTGATTATATTATATTTTTAGTGGAATTTATTTGTAGAATTTGGGTTTCAATGATCTCTCGTAACCCCCTGTTCACGTCAATATATATATATATATATATATATATATATATATATATATAATATAGTTTAGAGATAATGACCTTTTATAAATATGATGATATATTATTAATGGGTTTGAGGTCAGCTGTAGGAAAGTAAACTCTTTTTTAAGGCCTAAATTTTCGAATTTTATTTAAATTCTTGATCACAGGCTTTCTAAAATTTTACAATTAACTAGGCTAACATATAAATGAATTGATAGTAACTTACAAGACGAGGTTAAACATTAAATTAACATGAAAATTACATCGAAATCTATTTTAACTAATTTTTGCTTCAATTTGTTATAAGAAAATTGTATAACTTGTATAAAATAAAAATAAAATGTCAAATTTTGAAACCTTTCAGTTTCACTTTTTTAATTATTTGAAAATTTAAAACAGAATGCCTATGTGTGCATGTATGCATGTGTGTATGTGTTTGTGTGTGTATGAGTGTGGGTGCGTGTACATGTTATATTTATGTGAGTGTCTATGAATATTTGTGATTATGTATATTAATCTGTTTGTTTGTTAGTACGTGTATGTGTGAATGTGATAGGATGTGTATGTATGTAATGCTAATCACTACAATACAAATTATTGCATTAGGTATATGTTACTTCTGAAGACTAAGTATGTATGTGTAAATCGAACTTAGACCACCAATATCTGTTTTTTTATTTATACAATTTTTTTGGCGAAATATATGATACATTTCCAGAAATAGTCTTTTATGTGTATCTTTTTCTAGTTCTAAAATTTTAGGATGTTCAAAATCAATTTTGTAATCTAAATCAATTGAGTGTCTTGATAAAGCACAGGAATTTGGTTTGATTCTAATGTCACTTTTGTGTTGGGTTATACGTTGTTTTAAAGTTTGTGACGTTTGCCCAATATAAGGATTACTACAATCTATACAATTAATTTGGTATACAAGGTTTCTTTGAAATAAATCTAGTGTCTTATCTTTAAATTTTGAAAAAATGCTTCTTAATGTTAAAATGTTTTTTTTTTAGCGTATTTGAAATTGTAATTTTTAAATACTTTAATTAATTTATGAGTTAGGTGGTCATCTATATTTGGTAGTGTTTTGTATAGCTGTATAGTTTTGTTATTTTCGTTAGTTGTATTATTATTATCTATATCACCATCGTTATTGTTTATATTATTGTATTTTTTTGTGTTATATAATAATTTTGTTATCAGGTGTATAGGATAGTTATTATTTTTTAGAATATTTGAAAGATGTTTCATGTTTTTATTATGAAAAGAGGGATGGGATATCTTTTTTATTCGATCTTTTAATCCCAAAATAAAATTTAATTTTGTTTTAAAACTTTAAAACTTTAAAACAACGTATAACCCAACACAAAAGTGACATTAGAATCAAACCAAATTCCTGTGCTTTATCAAGACACTCAATTGATTTAGATCACAAAATTGATTTTGAACATCCTAAAATTTTAGAACTAGAAAAAGATACACAGAAAAGACTATTTCTGGAAATGTATCATATATTTCGCCAAAAAAATTGTATAAATAAAAAAACAGATATTGGTGGTCTAAGTTCGATTTACACATACATACTTAGTCTTCAGAAGTAACATATACCTAATGCAATAATTTGTATTGTAGTGATTAGCATTACATACATACACATCCTATCACATTCACACATACACGTACTAACAAACAAACAGATTAATATACATAATCACAAATATTCATAGACACTCACATAAATATAATATGTACACGCACCCACACTCATACACACACAAACACATACACACATGCATACATGCACACATAGGCATTCTGTTTTTAAATTTTCAAATAATTAAAAAAAGTGAAACTGAAAGGTTTCAAAATTTGACATTTTTATTTTTATTTTTATACAAGTTATACAATTTTCTTATAACAAATTGAAGCAAAAATTAGTTAAAATAGATTTCGATGTAATTTTCATGTTAATTTAGTGTTTAACCTCGTCTTGTAAGTTACTATCAATTCATTTATATGTTAGCCTAGTTAATTTTAAAATTTTAGAAAGCCTGTGATCAAGAATTTAAATAAAATTCGAAAATTTAGGCCTTAAAAAAGAGTTTACTTTCCTACAGCTGACCACCTCAAACCCATTAATAATATATATTATATATATATATATATATATATATATATATATATATATAAACATATAGATGTCTAAGAGGGAAATATTTAAAGTTTCTAAACTATGTTGATAATATTAAACAAGGTGTAATGCATTTATTACGTGAATTTTCTGTTTCAGGTAGAATTTTTTATACAATCTTCTATGTCGTTTTCAATTTGTATTTAGTGAAACAAACTTTTATTATTAAACTTGGGAGTTTTTAGTAGTTACTTTATGCAGTTTTCGGAATACTGCGGTATAAGAGTGCAAAAAACTTATTCCATACGGTATTCATTAAAAGCGGAAATGGCACAAAATCACTCGATTACTAGAGATGAACGTGTCATAGAAAACTGGAAAAATATGCAATGTTATAAATAATACATAAAAACGACGTTGCAGCGATTTAAATATAATAAACACTCCTTAATCAAGAATTTTTTTAACTATATATGTGGTTTGACTACAAAGCGATTGCTCTCAGTAACAAGAATAAGCAATTAATTACTAAAGAATGCGTTGTTACCAATCATTTCCACCCAGTAGTCAAAATACATAGCTCATTTAGTGTGTGGTTACGGAGTTTTTATTATATTTAAGGTGAATTACTAATATTAGACATTTAAATCTATAGAATTTAGGAAACTTTAAATTAGATTGTGCTTAAGAATTAGAAAGGTATTTTTCTTGATGTAATAGAGGAATCTGTATTTTTAAATTTTGTTTTCCTGAATTATATTAAAGTCAAAATAAGAAGAAATAAGTTACAAATGAACTTTCTACAGAGAGCAAAAATCAGTTGCTTAATGCACGCTTTTATGAAAATGCATACTACGGTCCCAAATGTACCAGAAAATCCTTATGAAATTTTATAAAGTTCACTTTTCATTGTGTGGTTCAATACTTTTTTTTTTGGGTACTTAATGAAAATCAGAAATTTATTTACTTTATTTATTTAAACTGACAAGTCGTAAAACGAGCAATCATTAATATTTATAGGTTAAGAAACTAATATTAACTAGATCCTGTCACGGTCAGAAGATATTTAACCATGAATTAGTTGAAGTAAGTGCTATTTTAGCTACTTCATTAGTTATCCTTACTAAAATCTAAGAGAAACTGTTACATAGTAAAGACGTTTTGCATACAATATACCTCAAGGTTGAAAGCGTGGAACTTTTGCAGTTTATTTGAAATACATGATATGTAAATAAAATCAATTTCATATAATAAAAGTGTTGTGTATTGGTACCCTAGTCGTAGTTTGTACAAATCTGCAGTACAAAGCTCTCTTACAAGATGTTCTGTTAGGTAGTTTCTAGGATTCCTCCAAACAATTTTTTCTTGTATGATTACTGATTCAAAATTTTGCACCGTTATATAGTTCACATAATTATCTCTAAGTACATTGAGATTGAAATAGTCATGGGCGGCTCAGTGGCTTAGTTGGTTCGCGAGTGACTACTAACCGAATGTCCTGGGTTCGACTCCTGTCACGGACTGTTTGAGAAATGTTAGGCGAGCATTCTTCAATAAATATGCCCTCATTTGTACGATAGGTAAAATGTATGTCCAGTGTATGTTGTCACGCACGCTAAAGATGCATACCTTGCTTGAAACAGCAAGAGTTCAGCAAAATTCAAAATTTCCAGGTAAAAAAAACTTGCTTCCTGGACCATGTTGTACCAGGCGGCTCCGTGGCGTAGTTGGTATGTGTGCGACTACTACGCCCAAGGTCCCGGGTTCGAATCCTGACACGGTCTACTTGAAAAATGTTAGACGAGCATTTTTCACAAAAATACACCCTCGTTCGGATGAGAGGTAAAATGGTGTGTGGATGTTGCCACGCACGTTAAAGATCCCTACCTTGCTTGGAACAGCAAGGGTTCGGCAAAATTCCAAATTTTCCAGGTAAAAAAAACTTGCTTCCTGGCCAATGCAGTAAGGACAATGTAGTATCTTAGGGTGAATTATTGGAAAAAAACAAATGTATTGGTTGAGCTGACGCGCAGCTCCGTGGTTTAGTTGATTTGTGTGTGACTACTAAATCCATGGTCCCGGCTTCAAATATCGACCTGGACAGGTTGAAAAATATTAGACGAGATTTTCACAAAAATACGCCCTCATTCGGATAAGAGGTAAAATGTAGGTTTCGTGTGTCTGTTGTAACGCACATTAAAGGCCCCTACCTACCTTGCTTGAAATAGAAAAGGTTCGGTAAAATTCAAAAATATCCAGGTAAAAAACTAGCTTCCTTGTCATAATAGTATCTTTATGTGGAGCATTGGCAAAATCAAATGTAGTGATTGAGAAGATCAGTACCATTTGGTTTCACGAACATAAACACCAAGCATACTTTACAAGAACCTTTAAATGACAATCAATCTGATAAAAAGCCGAAAACTGTATATAATGTCCTACTTAAATCAATCAACACAACGGTTCAAATAACTTTATAATTTAAGGAATACCAATTAAATTCTTTAAAATGTTGGATACGTCATTAGTTAACGCTATAGAATATTAGGGAATAGATAGGTACCTGCAACCCATCGCAACGAAATATTTACAGAAAGCACACTTGGCATTAACAAGGGTAAAAAAGTAAATGTGCGAGGCTCTAGTATTGTTGCAGTTCAATCCTTTTTAATCTTTCTTGGGAATGATCTTTATTTATTTATTTATTGTGACAACGATCCGAGGTCATGGATCGAAACGTAAATAAAGATCATTTTAACAAATGTAAGTGATTTTATTCCCAAGAAAGATTAAAACGAATGGTAAACAAACCACAACAAACATACAGGGAGTATTTGCAGTTCAATTATCAAAATGTCATTGAAATAATACTCTTAAAAACTAGGAGGAGCGGAGTCTATAGAGGTAGGCCGAATCATATCATAACTTTTGAATCACCGGTATTTTCAAAAACAATTAGAGTGGCGTTCTATTTATTGGATATGAGGTGGTAAGTTCTTTTCCAATTGAAATGCTTTAAATGTCAAAAATATGGCCACACTTGAATGCCATGTCTGGCAAAACCGATACGTGTATGCGGTAAAACACTACACGAGGGTTCCTCCGTGAGGAACTGATCAAATGTTGTAACTGCGATGATAATCCCTCAGCAAGGCAAATCTGCCCTATCTACAAACAAGAAGGTGCGATCCAGGAAGTTAAATCAGGAGAAAACGTACTCTACTTTAAGGCTAGAGGTATAGTGGTAAGATCCACTCCGGCCCCTGGTGCTTCCTACGCTCAGGTGGAATTCAGCAAACAAAAGAGCTGGTGGCGCATATAATGGAAGTATTAAAGAGTGTGTTTGTTCCAAAAAATGTTAGCCTCAGCGCTAACATGTTTTGAGATTACCGGAGACAACAGTCCCGACAGTAACACGTAGGTCGGAGTGTAGTCAGAGATCAAGAGTGCTTCTTAAAAAATCAAACGACCTAGTGAGGAAAACGTCACCTGAAAGTGAAGGATGTAATGCGAATCCTTCACAAGAATTTCAGATACTAACGAAAACAAAGGGATGGTAAAAGGAAAAATCCAGGTCATCTTCTTCTAGCAATAAGTAGAATCTGATCTGTTATACTTACTTTGTGACACACTTACTTGTTTATGTTTTACAATTACCCTCTATACTTGTCGTAATATATTTACTGTCAAAAATTTGTATTTGTAGCTATTAAAAAATATAACTTTAAAAGTCACTATCTTTAACGTCTTACAATGGAACTGTAACGGATGGAGAACTCAAATTACTATTAGTTAAACTAACTCCTGTGATAATATGTCTGCAGGATACCCACTTTAGGACTGAGAATAGGTTTATTCTTAACGGATACAAAGCTATCCGTTTGCAAAGTGTATATGCCGAACATCAGTTAGAAATAACTGTTCTCAAACACACATTGACCCACTTACCCCCATCCATTTATTTTGTTAGGAGTCTCTAATGTTTTTAGTCCTCTATAGGGTTCTGCTACTAACAATGCAACTTGCCGAATTGTCGAGAATCTTGTTGACAATGATTACATAGGCACGATGGTCGGGAATTTGATTTCAACGCCAGAAAGAGCATCTTCTCGACAATCGATTTATCACACTGCAATTCGATCGTTAGGCTAGACCTAAAATGGCGGGTAATAGATGACCTCCAAAGCAGTGATCATTAACCGATTGTTGTATTCTGAGAGCCATACCTCTACTTATTAGGTGGCACACGGATAAAACAAACTGGTGACTGTTTGCAGAGTCGATTTATCTGATTCTCATACCTGAAGATTCTAATGTAGTAACTGCGAAATTCGTAGAAAGTATGACTGAAGCAACGTACGATTCATACCAAAAACCGGAGGACTTTCTAGCATAAGACGGCACTTTGATGCAACAATGAAATTAAGGTGGCAATAACAAGTAGAAGCGAGACCTTACGTATATTTGACAGCATTTCTACGTCAGAAAATCTAATTAACTGCAAACGGTTTTCCACTTTTGCACGACGACTGATAGTAGAAAAGAAAATCATGGGAGACAAGACATACGTACCCCTACATTTGACTTTCCAATGTTCTACCCGAAGGCACTGCATTGACCAGGAAACGAGTTTACTTGGAAAGAACGAAGTAGAGGTTTTTAATGTGCGTGATAATACTCACACACGGGACCTACATTTTACCTCTTATCCGGACGAGTGCGTATTTTTGTGAAAAATGTTCGCCTATCATTTTTCAAGCGGTGTTAGTTAAAATAGTCCCCCAATCGAATCTCCAGGAGGAGACTACTTTTGAGGAAAATATAGGAAAATATAGAAAAAAAGTCGGGAACATTTTGGGAGTCGGAGCGTGGAATGTCAGAAGTATGAAGCAAGTAGGTAAGTTAAAGAACTTAAAAATGGCAATGGATAGGCCAGCACTAGACATAGTGGGAATGAGCAAGATTCCGTGACCAGAGGCGGAGGATTTTTTGAGTAGAAACTTTAGAGTAATTCATACAGGATCGAAAAAAAAAATTTGGGTGTGGGGATAGTTATGCGAAAAGAGATACGACACTGTGTAGAGAACTACTTACAAAAAAACCAAAAGGTACTCACGGTTAGATTAGAATCTAAACCGGTAAAAACAGTAATAATACAAGTATACATGCTCACTTCTAGCTATGGTGCGGAAAAAGTAGAAACTATCTACAAAGATATCGAAGACACACTAAGATACGTAAAAGGACATGAAAATGTAATAATTACGGGAGATTTTAATGCAGTGGTAAGCGAGGATGGAGCGGTAGTTGGTTTATTTGGTTTAGGAACGAGAAACGACAAGGGAAATAAACTGGTAGAATTTTGCGACAAAAACAATTTAACCATCATAAACACATTATTTCAACATCATGCTAGAGGACGATACACGTGGAAGATGCCAGGAGATTAGGGAGATGTCAAATAGATTACATTATTGTTAGACAATGGTTTAGGAATCAAGTAAAAGTTACCCACAAGCAGATATAGAGCAGATATAGACACTGATCACAACATCGTAATTATGAAGGCCGCCCTTGAATTTAAAAATTGAAAAAAACGGAACGGAACAAGGCACTTTGACTTTGAGAAACTAAAGTATAAGAATACCCTCGAAATATTTGAAAAAAAAGTCAAATGAACTGCTAAAGACATCGGGAAAATTTCTTATACTAAGGAAGCAGAAATAGCATGGAATAACATTAAATCCAGCTTAGACACGGTTCCCAGAGATATTCTAGAAAATACTCAAAAAACAAACCACGGATAATAGAGGATATCTTGAATTTAATGGAAGAAAGACGAAATTACAAAAATAAATCAGACGAAACAGGAAAACCGAGATACAAAGCCATAAAATGGGAAATTATTCGGAAATGCAGGAAATCTAAAGAACAATGGATTGATGAAAAGTGCAAAGAGATACAAAGCAAGATGGAAATAGGAAAAGCAGACCAAGCACACAAACTAATTAGAATGAATTTTTGGAACATAAAACCGTATAGCAAAACTTAAGGGACGCGAGAAGAAACGTACTGATAGAAAATGCAGAGAAAGTGGTTAGATGGCAAGAATATATAGGAAATTTATATGCAGGTGAGGAACTAACAGCATTAGATCAGTAATCAGATATTGAAAAAGATGACTTGGGATATCCTATACTTAGAGATGAACATAAAAGAGTCTGAAAAATGGCAAGGAGCCAGATACAGATAAGGTGCAAGCAGAAACTATAAAAGCCACTGGACAAGCAGTAACAGAACGTCTCCTCCAACTTGTAAGCTATATGCATGAAACAGGTAAGATACCCAAAAGTTTTAAACGTAGCATCATAGTCACTATACCAAAAATGAAAGGCGCGGATAGATGTGAAAATTTTCGAACAATAAGTTTGACAGCACACGTGACAAAAGTACTAACTACAATTGTACACAGACGGATGGAAAAACAAGCTGAAAAAATACTAGGAAAAGATCAATTTGGGTTTAGGCGAAATAAAGGAACACTGAAGGCTATTTTAGCTCTCACGATGGTAATGGAATAAACAATAGAAATAAGAGAAAGTATGTATATAGGGTATGTAGATCTGGAAAAAGCATTCGATAATGTAAAATAAAAAAAGACCAAACAGCGAAAATAGAATCAGAGCAAGAATGTAAAAAAGTAAATATTAGGAAAGGTGTGAGACAGAGATGTGCCCTATCCCCATTAATTTTTATCTTGTACATCGAAGATGTAATGAATACTGTTAAATGCAAGAAGACATTTAGCATTATTATGCAGGGAAAAAAGATTGATATGCTTAGATATGCAAATGATATAGCGTTATTAGCATCTAGCAAGGAATAGTTAGAAGCTGCTCTTAATGAATTGAAAACAGTTCTAACAAAGAGATACGGTATGAAAATTAACAAAAATAAAACTAAAGTACTAGTATATAAAAAGGGGAAAAATAAATCAAAAACAAGAATACAAATAGGTAACGAGAACTTACAAAGAGGTTAAAGATTTCTGCTACCTAG
The DNA here is from genome assembly GCA_036346225.1 of Platerodrilus igneus. Classification (NCBI taxonomy): domain Eukaryota; kingdom Metazoa; phylum Arthropoda; class Insecta; order Coleoptera; family Lycidae; genus Platerodrilus; species Platerodrilus igneus. The sequence continues at coordinate 2,095,886 of JARFIW010001700.1, forward strand.
GAAGCCAAATAATGCGAGATGGGAAGAGCGCAAAAGACATAAAACATAGATTAGCACAAGGTTGTGCTACCTTTAACAAGATAAAGCATCTACTGTACTCAAAGACAACAAACATAAAAACATATGTGTGGAGCAACAGCACTGTAAAAAATAGTAGAGATAGAATGATAAGCCACACGCTAAGGTATGCGGGAATAGTGCGGAATATATTAGAAACCGATATAGGAAAAAAGAGAGGTAGAGGTAGACCTAGTTTGGACTGTTGCACACAGATAGTGAAAGATGTAGGCTGTCGGAATTTCAGCGAAATATGTAGAACAGTCCAGAATAGAAATCAATGGAAGTACACGTCCAACCAATTCCAAGATGGAAAACGTAATGACGAAAAAAATAACTAATTAAACCTGATGATTACTATAGGCAACTGCGGGTATTGGTTTTGCAATATTCTCAACTAATGTTAATTGGGCAGAAGCATTTACTAAAAACTATTAATTTGGCAAATGTCTAAGCGTTGGAAGATCTTGGCAGCCACAGGCTGTTGAACCCCCTTCGCATACCTTACATGTGATTTTCCAATGCTCCACCCGAAGGTACTACATTGGCCAGGAAGCGAGTTTTTTTTACCTGGAAAATTTGGAATTTTGCCGAACCCTTTGCGGTTCCAAGCAAGGTAGGGATCTTTAACGTGCGTGACAACACTCACACACGGGACCTCCATTTTACCTCTTATCCGAACGAGGGTGTATTTTTGTGAAAAATGCTCGCCTAACATTTTTCAAGCGGACCGTGTCGGGATTCGAACCCGTGACCTTGGGCGTACCTTTTCACATACCGCTCATTTACATTTCCAATGCTCCACCCGAAGGTACTACATTGGCCAGAAGGCGAGTTTTTGTTGCCTGGAAATTTAGAATTTTGCCGAACCCTTGCTGTTCCAGGCAAGGTAGGGATCTTTAACGTGCGTGACAACACTCACACACGGGACCTCCATTTAACCTCTCATCCGAACGAGGGCGTAATTTTTGTGAAAAATGCTCACCTGCCATTTTTCAAGCAGTCGACCGTGTCGGGATTTGAACCCAGGACATTGGGATCCGTAGTCTTACGCTTACTACATCGATCCACGGCGGCGCCCCCTTCACATACCGTTCATTTACATTCCCAATGCTCCACCTGAAGGTACTACATTGGCCAGGAGGCGAGTTTTTTGTTGCCTGAAAATTTAGAATTTTGCCGAACCCTTGCCGTTCCAGGCAAGGTAGGGATCTTTAACGTGCGTGACAACACTTACACACGGGACCTCCATTTAACCTCTCATCCGAACGAGGGCGTAATTTTTGTGAAAAATGCTCACCTGCCATTTTTCAAGCAGTCGGCCGTGTCGGGATTTGAACCCGGGACCTTGGGATCCGTAGTCTTACGCTTACTACATTGATCCACGGCGACGCCCCCCTTCACATACCACTGAATCTTCGTAAAATAGGACATATAGTTAGAAAACAACGAAGGGGAAACCGAGCTGCATCTTGGCTGTAAAAATTTCAAGGGACTGTGTAAGCTAGCTCAGAATAAAAATAAGTAGAGGTACTCGTTCAACCAGTTTCAAGACTAAAAACCTAATGACGAAAAATATAATTGTGCTTAAGTCTGATGATTATTATAAACAACTACAGGTGTTGGTTTTGAAATATATATATATATATATATATATATATATATATATATATATATATATATATGTAAAACAGTAGAAAGGCAACCAAACATCAAACAATAAAGAGCAGCGGCTATGTTCAAAGACAACAAACAGAAACAAGGAGAAAATTGTTGAAAGCTATGTGGAAAACAAAAAAAAATAGAAGTATAAAAGCAGGATATGTTCTAAGGCATTTTTGGGAAATAGTGCGGGATATATTACAAGCAGAGATAAAAAAAAGAGGTAGAGGTAGGCCTAGATCAGTCTAATGCACGCAGATAGTGAAAGATGCAGACTGTGGAAATTTCAGGGAATAGGAAACAATGAGGGTACGCGTCTAACCCATTTCCAGGACTGAAGACCTAATGATGATGGAATATATTTATTATGCAGAACAACAAATGCAACATTATAATATTTATTTCACTTATCAAAACCAGTTTCATTAACCAGTGACCCTGACATCATAACTCGACCCGCAGTTGAATAAATCAAATTCAAATCATTTCCAACTGTATTGTTGTAAAACTCACAAGTATGTTTGATATTGAAGGAAAAGTAGCTTTAGTTACAGGGGGAGCATCTGGTATAGGTCTTGAAATTGTTAAAGAACTTTTTCGAAATGGGTTACAGGTATGTATTTGTGTAATACTACAGAATGAGTTTTATTCAAATATTTAGGCATGCACAATAGCCGATTCTAATGACACACTAGGTAAAGAAGTAGTTGAAAGCATTAATAAAGAATTTGGTTTAAATAAAGTTATCTTTGTTAATACAGATGTTGTTGAAAAAACGCAGTTTGAAGGTTCGTTTAAGTTGTTTGATAAATTCCTAATTTAACGTTACATTATAGCTGCTTATAAGGCAACTGTCAAGGAATTTGGAAATATTGATATACTCGTTAATAATGCTGGAATACTAGATGAACTTCGTTGGGGACGTGAAATTGATGTTAATTTGGTAAGTTACACAAAAGCATATTTAATTGATAAACTTGTTTTTAAAATCTTATATCCGGTTTTATTTTTAGGTTGTAATATTGCTAACTCATAAATTGTACTTTTCTCTGTAGCCGAAATTTGTATTTTCCTAATTAATTTCTATCGTATTCATATGGAAGAAATAAATCATTCTTAGAATTTTGCAAATTGAATGGTCAAGCTATGAAAGACGCGGCGGTATATTCAATTCACAAAAGTAATTAACAAATTTATTGAATTTGTAAAAATAATTGCTGAAAGGCATTGATAATTACAAAATAACTATTATTTTTCAAGGCGCGCTGCTTAAACACAGACACGAAGTAGAACCTTAAAGTAGTTACCTTAACAATATGCTGCAAAAATGCTATAGAATTATACAGGGTGCATCACAAAAATGTTTCGTAAACGTAGGTCAGACAATGAGGTACAGAGACATTACATACCACCTTCCCAACCTCTTTCCTCTATCATCCTCCAACTTCTTCCGCCCTCACTCATCCTCTAATCTCCTCGGCGCTCCATCATCTTTCAACCTCTTATATCTCCCACCATGCTCCAATCTCATCCGTCCTTCATCTTCCTCTAACTTCCTCCATCCTCCATCATTCTCTTCCCTCCAACATCTTCCGTCCCCCTGCTCCATCCTCCGTCCTACTCCTCCTCCATCCTCCGTCACTATTTCCACCTCATCCTCCCTCCGCCTCAATCTTCCTCCTCCAACCTCCTCCGTCTTCCACAGCTGTCACTTTGACAATCCGCCATTTCTTTCTTACGTCGCAGTTTTTGTCTTATTCTGTATATCTTTTGCTCAATCCGGATTATACATTTCCACATAGCTGCGTCACATAGTGCTTAAAATTTTTTTTATTAATATAGGATTCAAATTCGAGCCGCCTGCATAAAAAGCGAATGCTCTATCCACTAAATCACCGGATCATTTAAATATGAAAAAAATTTAGGATGATTAAGAAATATCATACAGATACCATTTTAATTTAGAGATTAGTTTAAGAGCATATAACCCCAAATTTTATATATAGATTTGTTCTGTATATTTTTATTAATGAGCACCACTAGGTCACATAGTTCCCCAAAGGTACGCTCTAGACGTTTCCAACGGTCAACAGACAATTTTAGACTAAACAATTTAAGGTTTAACTTTCATTTAATTACCTTTTTCAGAAGTTCATTTAATTACGGACAACATTTTCTATTAATACGTCATGGAGACCATTTTTGGTGACATCACAACTGTTAGTTTTAACCCAACTTAACACAGTTTAACCTAAGTGCTTGTCGAACATCTGGAATTGCATCAACCATTAAGGAATTTCTATTTTCTAACTACGCCATCATTTGACTACCTAACCCCGTACTTTAATGTGGCACCCCCTAACAATGAAAACACAAAAAAAAATTAAAATTTATTAATAATGTTTTTGTTGCAGTTAACATTATAAATAAGTAAAACAGACTTTATTCAAGAAATATTATAATTTTATTAAATATAACCGGAATCGGGTGAAATGAGGATGGCTAAATTTCTAAAAATTTGTGTAGGCAATTTTCCAACACTTGCATCAATCTCTCTTTCTCTCTCTCTCTCTCTCTCTCATATATATATATATATATATATATATATATATATATACACGATTTAAATTTGTAAATATTGCAATTGTCGATATATATATATATATATATATAAAATACTCATATGTAGACCAGGGTAGAAAATTAAATAATCAAATCAAATAATTTTAATCACCGTGTATAAGGAATTTCATTAAATAATACGCGTTATTAAAACCATGAAGCATAAATAAACTCGGTTGTTTCAGTAAAAATAAGAAATTTAAATTATTTATAAGACGAAGCAGTATTGAAAAGCGCAGTGGATAATTTAATTATTCCTAATCAACTGGAAATTACGTGCAAAATTTATATTAATGAACTCTATTTTAAATAACTGGTATTAAACAAAACGTACGGATAATAATTTGTATTCGCTAAAAATGAAAGGATAGAAATCCATTTAATTAGAGTTAATTAAACCGTTAGTAACATATAATAAGCATAGAAAACTTGTAAAACCCAATAAAATGCAAATCGTAGAAGGGTATTTAAAATGTTACGTTTGAAAACACCTGCGTGTTTTAAAAGGCAATTTCAAGTTAATTTGTTTGGATAAACATATTGATTCTAAGGATATTGGAAACGATCAGATGCTTTAGCAGGAAATACAGAACACCTGCGTATTTTTAAAAAGCTCATTCTGCGTAAATTTGGCAAATAATTAATGTTTCAAAGAATCTTGGAGAAACCGGGACTTAGTATTTACGAGAATGTGCGATACGGGTTTATTAAACCCAGATAACAGTCCGCGTGGACTAAAATATAATCGATAATGAAGAGTGTCAAGTTGCACCAATACGAACAGGTTAGAGAAGGAAAGAGAAAATGCGTCAAGCAAAGACACATATTTTAAAAGGCGGGATTTAAACAACGTCAGGGGGTTGCGATTGGTTGGAAATAGGATGCATATATCAGAGGTAGAACAACAATTTCTGTATAAAAGTAATTAGTTTTTCTCGGACAACTTTGCGAGCCGTGTTGAAATTTTCTGAGATCTCAATGTGGGGTGAGGACTAAATTCATAAAAATCGACGTGCAGGCTACAGACTGGGAACGTAGAATGAGGAATTCGTTGGAATTACCCGTTTTAGAGAACAAAGCGACGTGTCGGCTATTCGCTATATATACAGGCGGGAATATGTGTTTCGCTCTCTTAGACTCTTATACTTTTGACGATTCGATGCGTTAAAAGCTCGTGCATCCGCGACTTGATATTAAACAGTGCATTTTAGTTTGATTAAATAATTTAAAGTTTGCTAGTATATTTTAGTGATTCAAAATAGCTTGTTATTTTCTTGCTAACATGAATGTACTTCAGTGCACTTAGATACAAGGTAATAAAAGTTTATTATCACTGTACCAATTAGTAAAATTTACAACGACAAATGTATACACAAAAGTAGGCAGTTTTGGCGTATATTGGTAATATTGGTAAAAGGAAGTATGAATTTCTTTGCTATTTTGCGGGGGTGTTAATGATTAAATGGTTCGTAAATGTGTCTGCATCCACTAAACCAGAGTCAGATATACACAGATGAGTTCCGGAAAAGCCTAGAAACAACTTTAAATTAATGGTGATGGAGAACATTTTAAAGCGTTGACAACTTGAAGCTGTAAATAGAATCCGGTTGGAATGGTGTGATTTACTAAAGGGACGATTACACTGAAGCTACGAGGACAATAACCTTCAGGTAAATTATACTATTTTGTTTGACATTTTGTGTGTATTGAATGACTTTATAATTGATTTACTTTAAATGGACATTAGTGGAATTTTTCTAACCATAAAAGTTTAATTTTAAGATGAAATTTGCTTGTTTAAGTAAAAAGGGGTATTTTGTTTTGATGTTCGGGAATATGATGAAACTTTGGGTAGGTCTTTGAGCTCAATTAGACAAACCTGGTTAATTAACGTAAAGGGGTGGTAGATGCTCCCTTTATACTCAGACTCCGGTCTGCTTATATTGTTATATTAATTAGTAGGCATCCAACAAGGACTTTAATTTTGGATGCACAGTAAAATGATAATAAAATTAATCCGGAAATTCTTTTTAAAACTGAATTTTATGCTGAAGTTTAATTTGAAAATTTAATGTATTCTGAATATTGATGTAAATAGAGTTAACGTTGATGTTTGTGGTAGGAATGTGTTGTTTAATTTTATGATTGAGGATGGAAGTTATCTAGAAGAGCAGCCGAGGCGATTAACAGAAGGAATCAACGGACCAGGTGATTTAAAGGTTTCACAGCATTCTTGACGCCCAAACTGTGGGGCTCGAATGTTTTTTTTTAAAGGGCCAGTACCTAGAGATATGAGAGATTCACAGTAATTTGGCGACCCAAAAGTGAGGCTCGAGTTCCAAATAAAAATTTTGTTATTTTATTCCAGGAAACTGGCGATCTGAGAGAGAGAGTTTCTGTGTGTATAAATTTAAGAGTATTTTAGAGTGTGTGTGAGTGATTAGAACGTATGCAGAGAAAAGAGTGGTTAAGGAGTCAAGGAGGAAATTGGAAGTGACGATAGTGCATTGTGTGAGAAAATTTCGAAAATGGAAGAAGCTGGAGGCAGTAGAGATCAGTCGAGGACGGAATCAGGAGAAACAGGAAATGAGTTAATGATGAGAATGTTAGAGGAAATGCGATTAGCTAGGAAGAATCGAATAGAGCGATGGAGGAGTCTAACAGAAAATTAGAGCTGCTAAGCGATGAATCTAATAGAGCTAGGGAGGAGTCCAACCAAAAATTAGAGCAGATAAGCGGGAAAATTGAGCAGTCGACTAAAGAATTTACAGAGTTTAAAAATAGTCTTACCGTAAAAATGGGGGAAGTAGAAAATAGAGTTGAAAAAAATGAGCGTGATATTACAGGTCTTCGACAGGAAATGGGACATTTAAGGTCCGAAGTACGCATTTTCTGTGAAGAAGAAATAAACGTAAAAATGACTGAAGTAACGGACTCATGTAGGGATCAGTTAGGCAGGGTAGAACGCGAAGTTAGTAGTATTAAATACAACATATCAAATTTAACGGGGGATGGTCCTAGATTTTATACAGGTAGCGTATCATTGGACCAACACATGAAGTTTTATGGTGATAACAGGGTAAATCCACAAATTTTTATTAATAGTGTAAGAAATCTAGTGGGAAATTTATTTGACGAACAGACTAAACTAAATACGATAAAGGCTTTATTAAAGGACAACGCGGAAGCATGGTACAATTTAGTAGGACAGGACATAGACACGTATCAGGACTTTGAAAACAAATTTTACAACATTACTGGAGTGATCACAAACAGGATCAGATTAAGGACGACTTGATTACAGGAAAATTTAAGGGAGAGTTTGCAGGTTCTAGGGAGCAATATGCCATCCGCAAGTACAGTGTGGCCAAACAACTGAATCCACCATTGACGGACAGACAGATTATCAAGTACCTATCACGACATTTTGAACTGGAAATTAGACAACACGTGGCCTTACAAAACATCACAGAACGGGAGACATTTTAGAGTATTTACAGAGATATGACGATGTATGTGTTGGACGGACAAGAGAGATACGAGAACGAAACGTTAACACAGTTAGGTTTGACAACAGGACACCGAATTATCCGAGACGGCCTGACTACAACAGAAATTTTCGACCGAATTGGGAACGACGAGGACAGGAATACAGGAGCAATAGTGCGACTAGGGGACCGACGCCAAGACCTAGTTACACGAGACAGAACAGTTTACCGGAAGTAAACAGGACTGTGACCAGCACGCCGAATAGAGACAGGGACACGGATATTAACACGAGGAGGACGTACGCACAGGTTGTAGAAGGACAACCAGGACCAAGCACGGAAAACAGGATGAGACAGGATTTTAGAACGTGACAGACCACTAGATTTCTGTGTAAATGTATACGAACATCCACGTGAATTTTTCAAAATTGAGGAGGAAGTAGAGCCAGAAACTGTAGAAAATTATGTTTGCCAATTATTAATTTAGAAATTTTTGAAAATAATGTAGAAGTATTACTTGATACAGGGGCAGAGGCGAGTTTAATATCGGAGGAATTCGTCAGCAAAATTAGGGATAAGGTTTGTGATAGAATTATGCCTATAAAACGTAGCCATTTAGTAGCTCCAAATAAAAAGAAGTTTGCTGTAGTAAATAGTGTTGTGGTGCTTAGGATAGATATAGGAGGTTTAAGCTGTGAACAGGAGTTTGTAATTGTACCTGGACTGAAGTTTCAGAGCATTTTAGGTGTTGACTGTATGATGAAGTTAGGGTTTTGATAGATATGGAAAGGAAGGTAATAAGGATTAAGGATAGGGTAGTGCCATGGAAGGGCAGTTATGAAGTCACAGAGGATGACACGGGGTTCAGTATTAATGTAGTAGAGGTAGAGGATGATGAGGTTAAACAGATCAACACAATAAGATGTCCAGAGGATAGGAGAGTAGAGGTTCAAGCTTTAGTACAAGAAAATGCAGAATTAGTGGGGTAGAAGCAGCATATCGGGGAGCAGGTGAAGGCAGAATTATTTTTGACGAGGTTAAGTGGCAAGTTTGTTTTAATAAAGTAGATTTAAGGAATTCATTCTGGCGGATTCCATTACACAAAATTCTAGAAGGTACATAGGATTTTCCATAGAGGAAAAATCGATAATTGTAAAGTAGTATCGTTTGGTTTGTCGGCAGAAAAGGAAATAAGAATAAATAAGAAACAGACAAGTGTAGGGACTGAAGAAGAAGTGATATTTAAGAGTCAGGATAAGAGGGATGATAAGTTTATTGTATGTGAGATAATAGAGATGTTAAGTATAGATATAGAAGGGGGGAGAGATAGGGATGAAGAGTATTAGGATGGTAAGAAGAAAGACATGGAGGGTCAAGAAGAGAGTTAGATTTAAATAGGATAGGGATAGAATAGGTGTAGATAGAAGAGTAGAAGTAAGTGGTTATAGAAAATAAAGCTAGATATAGGACACATATGGGAGATAATTAGGAATATGTTTTGGATGAAGATAAAGAGTAAATGTAGGAAGAAAATAAGATAGGTTAAGTATAGATATTTTATATAAGATTAGTGGAGAGTTAGGAATAGAGTAAGAGTAGGATAGGCATATAGGATTAGGTAGGGGGGAAGTAAAGTATAGTGAAGATTAGTTAAAAGTTAGGAATAGGATAGGTATATAGGATGTATATAGGATTAGATGGATAAGTAGGATGAAGTTAGGGATAATTTCAGTTTATAGAAGTAGGTGAGAGTTAGGAATAGGATAGGGATATAGGTAGGTGTAAATATTAATCTTTTTGGATTGGAGACAAAGTAGGTAAGTTAGATAGATAAGGATAGAGAGAGATAGGCAAAATTTTGTAAATATTTTTTGGCAGTCTAAATATTTGATATTTGCATTCAAATAAGTGGGATTATTTGTATTCAAATAGGGGAAAATACTCAATGTAGACCAGGGTAGAAAATTAAATAATCAAATAAACTAAATTTTATCACCGTGTATAAGGAATTTCATTAAATAATTCGCGTTATTAAAACCATGAAGCATAAATAAACTCGGTTGTTTCAGTAAAAATAAGAAATTTAAATTATTTATAAGACGAAGCAGTATTGAAAAGCGCAGTGGATAATTTAATTATTCCTAAACAAATGGAAATTACGTGCAAAATTTATATTAATGAACTCTATTTTAAATAACTGGTATTAAACAAAACGTACGGATAATAATTTGTATTCGCTAAAAATGAAAGGATAGAAATCCATTTAATTAGAGTTAATTAAACCGTTAGTAACATATAATAAGCATAGAAAACTTGTAAAACCCAATAAAATGCAAATCGTAGAAGGGTATTTAAAATGTTACGTTTGAAAACACCTGCGTGTTTTTAAAAGGCAATTTCAAGTTAATTTGTTTGGATAAACATATTGATTCTAAGGATATTGAAACGATCAGATGCTTTAGCAGGAAATACAGAACACCTGCGTATTTTTAAAAAGCTCATTCTGCGTAAATTTGGCAAATAATTAATGTTTCAAAGAATCTTGGAGAAACCGGGACTTAGTATTTACGAGAATGTGCGATACGGGTTTATTAAACCCAGATAACAGTCCGCGTGGACTAAAATATAATCGATAATGAAGAGTGTCAAGTTGCACCAATACGAACAGGTTAGAGAAGGAAAGAGAAAATGCGTCAAGCAAAGACACATATTTTAAAAGGGGATTTAAACAACGTCAGGGGTTGCGATTGGTTGGAAATAGGATGCATATATCAGAGGTAGAACAACAATTTCTGTAAAAAGTAATTAGTTTTTCTCGGACAACTTTGCGAGCCGTGTTGAAATTTTCTGAGATCTCAATGGGTGAGGACTAAATTCATAAAAATCGACGCAGGCTACAGACTGGGAACGTAGAATGAGGAATTCGTTGGAATTACCCGTTTTAGAGAACAAAGCGACGTGTCGGCTATTCGCTATATATACAGGCGGGAATATGTTTTCGCTCTCTTAGACTCTTATACTTTGACGATTCGATGCGTTAAAAGCTCGTGCATCCGCGACTTGATATTAAACAGTGCATTTTAGTTTGATTAAATAATTTAAAGTTTGCTAGTATATTTTAGTGATTCAAAATAGCTTGTTATTTTCTTGCTAACATGAATGTACTTCAGTGCACTTAGATACAAGGTAATAAAAGTTTATTATCACTTACCAATTAGTAAAATTTACAACGACAAATGTATACACAAAAGTAGGCAGTTTTGGCGTATATTGGTAATATTGGTAAAAGGAAGTATGAATTTCTTTGCTATTTTGCGGGGTGTTAATGATTAAATGGTTCGTAAATGTGTCTGCATCCACTAAACCAGAGTCAGATATACACAGATGAGTTCCGGAAAAGCCTAGAAACAACTTTAAATTAATGGTGATGGAGAACATTTTAAAGCGTTGACAACTTGAAGCTGTAAATAGAATCCGGTTGGAATGGTGTGATTTACTAAAGGGACGATTACACTGAAGCTACGAGGACAATAACCTTCAGGTAAATTATACTATTTTGTTTGACATTTTTGTGTTATTGAATGACTTTATAATTGATTTACTTTAAATGGACATTAGTGGAATTTTTCTAACCATAAAAGTTTAATTTTAAGATGAAATTTGCTTGTTTAAGTAAAAGGGTATTTTGTTTTGATGTTCGGGAATATGATGAAACTTTGGGTAGGTCTTTGAGCTCAATTAGACAAACCTGGTTAATTAACGTAAAGGGGTTAGATGCTCCTTTATACTCAGACCCGGTCTGCTTATATTGTTATATTAAAGTAGGCATCCAACAAGGACTTTAATTTTGGATGCACAGTAAAATGATAATAAAATTAATCCGGAAATTCTTTTAAAACTGAATTTTATGCTGAAGTTTAATTTGAAAATTTAATGTATTCTGAATATTGATGTAAATAGAGTTAACGTTGATGTTTGTGGTAGGAATGTGTTGTTTAATTTTTATGATTGAGGATGGAAGTTATCTAGAAGAGCAGCCGAGGCGATTAACAGAAGGAATCAACGGACCAGGTGATTTAAAAGGTTTCACAGCAATATATATATATATATATATATATATATATTACTCATATTTAGACCAGGGTAGAAAATTAAATAATCACATCAAATAATTTTAATCACCGTGTAGAAGCTTTGGGAAAAGATACATAACTCGCGTTATTAAATAAAAGCGTGAAGCATAAAAATTCATTCGTTTCATTAAAAATAAGAGATTTAAATCATGTACAAGACGCTTTATATCAAAAGAAGCAGTATTAAAAAGCTCTACGTATAATTTAATTATTCCTAGTAAAGAAACAAGTAGAAATTACGTGCAAAATTTATAAAAATTAATTAACTCAATTTTAAGTAACCGGTATTAAAACGTACAGATAATAATTAATATTTAGTTAGGATTCACTAAAATTTAAAGGGTATTAATTTTAATTGAAGTTAATTGAACCGTTAGTAACATACAATATCTATAAAACTTGTAAAACCCAATAAAATAAAGCTCTGAGAATTAATATTATGTTTGAACACCTGCGTAGTTTAAAAGTCACGTACAGCGAAAATGTTGCAGATAATTAATGGTTACAAAGAATCTTGGAGAAACCGTGGCTTAATATTCACGAGAAGGTGCGATACGGGGTTATTTAACCTAGATAGTCCACATGGACTGAAATAATCGATAATAAGGAATATCAATTTGCACAATAAGAACAGGGTAGATAGAGACAGATAATAGGCGCAAGACCGAGACACATATAGTAAAAGGCGTGAGTAGAGCAACGTCATAGGGTTGCGATTGGTTGAAATAAAAGGCAAAATTGAGAGGTAGAAATAACATTTCTGTATAAAATTTAATTAGGTATTCTCAGACGTTGCGTGCCGTGGGAAATTTTCTGAGATTTAACTGGGGCGAGTACAAAATTGTAAAAATCGCATGCCAGGCTACGGAATGGGAACATAGCAGGCGAAATTTTAGAATTGTCTGTTTTGTGGAACAGACCGACAGACAGGCTAACCGCTATATATACGGAGGTGAATATGAGGAAGCTCTTAGATCTTCGACTTGATTGAACGCGTTAAACAGTGCTTTTAGTTTTCCGGTTTTAATATTAAATAATTTAAACAGTTTGCTCGAATATTATGTGATTTAAAACAGCTTGTTCTATACGTGCTACAATGAATGTACGTTAGTGCACTTAGAAAAGAAGATACAAGGTAATAAAGTTTAGTATCACTGTACCAATTGGTAAAATTTACAACGACAAATATATACACAAAAGTAGGCAGTTTTGGCGTATATTGGTGAAAGAAGTATAAAGTTCTTTGTTATTTTTCGGGGTATTAATACTTAAATGGTCATAAACGGGTCTGGATCCACAAAACAAGGTTCAGATATACACAGATTAGTTCCGGAAAAGCCCTGAAACAACTTTAAATAAATGGTGATGGAGAAAATTTTAAAGCGTTGAGAATCAGAAGCCGTAAATATAACCCAGTTGGAATGGTGTGATTAACAAAAGGGACGATGTACATTGAAGCTACGAGTGCAAGTAACCTTCAGGTAAATTATACTATTTTGTTTGAACTTTGAGATTTTTGTGTGTGTTGAATAACTTTATAATTGATTTACTCAAAATGGACAGTAGTGAAATGGTACTAACAATAATATTTTAATTTTAAGGTGAAATTTGCTTGTTTAAGTAGAAAGGGTATTTAGTATTGATGTTCTGGATTATGATGAAAATTTGGGTATGTCTTTGAGCTCAATTAGACGAACCTGGTTAATTAACGTAAAGGGTGGTAGATGCTCCTTTGTACTCTGCATATATTGTTATAGTAATTAGTAGGCATCCTACAAGGACTTTAATTCTGGATGCACATTAAAATGATAATAAATTTAATTTTGAAATTTTCCGATATTAAAATTTATGCTGAATATTAATTTTGAAATTTTAATGTATTGTGAATATTGATGTAAATAGAGTTAACGTTGATGTTTGTGGTAGGAATGTGTTTGTTTTTTATGTATGAGGATGAAAGCTATCTAGAGGAGCAGCCGAGGCGATTAACAAAAAAATCAACAGACCAGGTAATTCAAGAGGTTTCACAGCATTCTTGGCGACCCAAAAGTGAGGCTCGAGTTCCAAATAAAATTTTTGTGATTTTATTCCAGGAAACTGGCGATCTGAGAGAGAGAGAGAGGTTTCTGTGTGTTATAAATTTAAGAGTATTTTAGAGGGTGGAGTGATTAGAACGTTAAAAAGAGTGGTTAAGGAGTCAAGGAGTGGAAATTGGAAGTGACGATAGTGCATTGTGTGAAAAAATTCGAAAATGGAAGAAGCTGGAGGCAGTAAAGATCAGTCAAGGACGGAATCAGGGATCAAGGAAACGAGATGATAATGAGAATGGAGAGGATGAACGAAGAATCCAACAGAAAATTAGAACTGCTAAGCGATGGAATAGAGCTAGGAAGAATCGAATAGAGCGAGAGAGGACTCAAATCGAAAATTTGATCAAATGAGGAAGAATCGAACAGGAAGTTAGAGGAGATTAGTCAGAAAATAGATAAAGAATCAAGAAGTTTCAGAATTTAAAAATAGTCTTACCGTAAAAATGGGGAGGTTGAAAATAGGGTTGAAAAAATGAGCATGATATTACAGGTCTTCGACAGGAAATGGGACATTTAAGGTCCGAAGTACGCATTTTTGTGAAGAAGAGATTAATGTAAAATGACTGAAGTGACAGACTCATGTAGGGATCAGTTAGGCAGGGTAGAACGCGAAGTTAGTAGTATCAAATACAACATGTCAATTTAACGGGGATGGTCCCAGATTTTATACAGGTGGAGTATCATTGGTCCAACACATGAAGTTTTATGGCGATAACAGGGTAAATCCACAAAATTTTATTAATAGTGTAAGAAATCTAGTGGGAAATTTATTTGACGAACAGACTAAACTGAATACGATAAAAGCTTTATTGAAAGACAACGCGGAAGCATGGTACAATTTAGTAGGACAGGACATAGACACCCACACGGACTTTGAAGACAGATTTTAAAGCACTACTGGAGTGACCACAGACAAGACCAGGTACGAGACGACTTAATCACAGGAAATTTAAGGGAGAATTTTCAGGAAGTAGGGAGCAATATGCTATACGCAAGTTAATAGCAAAGCAACTGAACCCACCACTGACGGACCGACAAATTATTAAGTATTTATCACGACACTTGAGGTAGAAGTAAGACAACACGTAGCACTACAGAACATAGTGGACAGAGAAATATTTTAGAATACCTGCAGAGGTATGACGACGTAAGTAGTGGACGACCTCGGGATAATAGGGAAAGACAGATCAACACAGTTAGGTTTGACAATAGACGGGACAACTATGCTAGAAGGGGAATAATTACGGATACCAGCGACAGAATTGGGAACAGCGACGACCGTACGTTAGAAGTAATAGTTTAGAAGGGGACCTGCACCGAGACCGGAACCAACCAGAAGGAATAGTTCTCCGGACATGAGGGGACTGCTAATACAGACACGGAACGAGTGGAAACGCCTAGGACATACGCTGAGGTGACGGCTAGACCAGGACCGAGTAGGGAAAACAGACCTGGACAGGATTTTTAGAACGCGACAAACCACTAGATTTCAGTATAAATGTATATGAACATCCACGTGAATTTTTCAAAATTGAGGAGGAAGTAGAGCCAGAAACTGAGGAAAATTATGTTTGCCAATTATTATTAGAATTTTGAGAATAAGAGAAGTTTATTTAAAACTTTTATCGGAGGAATTCGTCAGAAATTAGGGATAAGGTTTGTGATAGAATTATGCCTATAAAGCGTAGCCATTTAGTAGCTCCAAATAAAAGAAGTTTGCTGTAGTAAATAGTGTTGTGGTGCTTAGGATAGATATAGGAGGTTTAAGCTGTGAACAGGAGTTTGTAATTGTACCTGGACTGAAGTTTCAGAGCATTTTAGGTGTTGACTTTGATGAAGTTAGGGTTTTGATAGATATGGAACGGAAGGAAAAGGATTAATGATAGGGTAGTGCCATGGAAGGGCAGTTATGAAGTCACAGAGGATGACACGGGGTTTAGTATTAATGTAGTAGAGTTAGAGGATGATGAAGTTAAACAGATCAACACGATAATATGTCCAGAGGATAGGATAGTAGAGGTTCAAGCTTTAGTACAAAAACATGCAGAATTGGTGGGGGTAGAAGCAACAGCAGCATATCGGGAGCAGGTGAAGGCAGAATTAAATAAAGATGCACGAAAAATTAGTCAAGGGACCAAACCGCAATTCCATTGTCCAACATCCATGGACACATTTTTGACGAGGTTAAATGGCAAGTTTGTTTTTAATAAAGTAGATTTAAGGAATTCAATCTGGCGGATTCCATTACATAAGAATTCTAGAAGGTACATAGGATTTTCCATAGAGGGAAAAATCGATAATTTTAAAGTAGTATCGTTTGGTTTGTCGGCAGAAAAGGAAACAATAATAAATGAGAAACAGACAAGTGTAGGGACTGAAGAAGAAGCAATAGTTAAGAGTCAGGATAATAGGGATGATAAGTTTATTGTATGTGAGATAATAGGGATGATAAGTAAAGATGTAGAAGGGGGAGAAATAGGGATGAAGAGTATTAGGATGGTGAGAAGAAAGACTTGGAGGGTCAAGAAGAGAGTTAGATTTAAATAACTTAATGAACAAAGGATAGAGATAGGTGAATTTTAGTATAGATATAGAAAATAAAGCTAAGTATAGGATAAATATGGGAGATAAATAGAAATAGGTTTAGAATGAGAACAAAGATTAAATGTAGAAAGAAAATAAGATAGGTTAACTATAGATATTTTATATAAGATTAGTGGAGAGTTAGGAATAGAGTAAGAGTAGGATAGGTATATAGGATTAGGTAGGGGGAAGTGAAGTATAGGGAAGATTAGTTAAAAGTTAGAAATAGGACAGGTATATAGGATATATATAGGATTAGATGGATAAGTTGGATGAAGTTAGGGATAATTTCAGTTTATAGAATTAGGTGAGAGTTAGGAATAGGATAGGGATATAGGATAGGTGTAAATATTTTTTGAATTGGAGATAAAGTAGGTAAGTTAGATAGATAAGGATAGAGAGAGATAGGCAATTTTTTTGTAATTTTTTTGTCTAAATGCTTTATATTTGCATTCAAATAAGTGGGATTATTTGTATTCAAATAGGGGGAAAATACTCATATTTAGACCAGGGTAGAAAATTAAATAATCACATCAAATAATTTTAATCACCGTGTAGAAGCTTTGGGAAAAGATACATAACTCGCGTTATTAAATAAAAGCGCGAAGCATAAAAATTCATTCGTTTCATTAAAAATAAGAGATTTAAGTCATGTACAAGACGCTTTATATCAAAAGAAGCAGTATTAAAAAGCTCTACGTATAATTTAATTATTCCTAGTAAAGAAACAAAAAGAAATTACGTGCAAAATTTATAAAATTAATTAACTCAATTTTAAGTAACCGGTATTAAAACGTACAGATAATAATTAATATTTAGTTAGGATTCACTAAAATTTAAAGGGTAATAATTTTAATTGAAGTTAATTGAACCGTTAGTAACATACAATATCTATAAAAACTTGTAAAAACCCAATAAAATAAAGCTCTGAGAATTAATATTATGTTTGAACACCTGCGTAGTTTAAAAGTCACGTACGGCGAAAATGTTGCAGATAATTAATGGTTACAAAGAATCTTGGAGAAACCGTGGCTTAATATTCACGAGAAGGTGCGATACGGGGTTATTTAACCTAGATAGTCCACATGGACTGAAATAATCGATAATAAGGAATATCAATTTGCACTAATAAGAACAGGGTAGATAGAGACAGATAATGGGCGCAAGACCGAGACACATGTAGTAAAAAGGCGTGAGTAGAGCAACGTCATAGGGTTGCGATTGGTTGAAAGTAAAAGGCAAAATTGAGAGGTAGAAATAACATTTCTGTATAAAATTTAATTAGGTATTCTCAGACGTTGCGTGCCGTGTGGAAATTTTCTGAGATTTAACTGGGGCGAGTACAAAATTCGTAAAAATCGCATGCCAGGCTACGGAATGGGAACATAGCAGGCGAAATTCTTTAGAATTGTCTGTTTTGTGGAACAGACCGACAGACAGGCTAACCGCTATATATACGGAGGTGAATATGAGGAAGCTCTTAGATCTTCGACTTGATTGAACGCGTTAAACAGTGCTTTTTAGTTTTCCGGTTTTAATATTAAATAATTTAAACAGTTTGCTCGAATATTATGTGATTTAAAACAGCTTGTTCTATACGTGCTACAATGAATGTACGTTAGTGCACTTAGAAAAGAAGATACAAGGTAATAAAGTTTAGTATCACTGTACCAATTGGTAAAAATTTACAACGACAAATATATACACAAAAGTAGGCAGTTTTGGCGTATATTGGTGAAAGAAGTATGAAGTTCTTTGTTATTTTTCGGGGTATTAATACTTAAATGGTGCATAAACGGGTCTGGATCCACAAAACAAGGTTCAGATATACACAGATTAGTTCCGGAAAAGCCCTGAAACAACTTTAAATAAATGGTGATGGAGAAAATTTTTAAAGCGTTGAGAATCAGAAGCCGTAAATATAACCCAGTTGGAATGGTGTGATTAACAAAAGGGACGATGTACATTGAAGCTACGAGTGCAAGTAACCTTCAGGTAAATTATACTATTTTGTTTGAACTTTGAGATTTTGTGTGTGTTGAATAACTTTATAATTGATTTACTCAAAATGGACAGTAGTGAAATGGTACTAACAATAATATTTTAATTTTAAGGTGAAATTTGCTTGTTTAAGTAGAAAGGGGTATTTAGTATTGATGTTCTGGATTATGATGAAAATTTAGGGTATGTCTTTGAGCTCAATTAGACGAACCTGGTTAATTAACGTAAAGGGGTGGTAGATGCTCCTTTGTACTCTGCATATATTGTTATAGTAATTAGTAGGCATCCTACAAGGACTTTAATTCTGGATACACATTAAAATGATAATAAATTTAATTTTGAAATTTTCCGATATTAAAATTTATGCTGAATATTAATTTTGAAATTTTAATGTATTGTGAATATTGATGTAAATAGAGTTGACGTTGATGTTTGTGGTAGGAATGTGTTTGTTTTTATGTATGAGGATGAAAGCTATCTAGAGGAGCAGCCGAGGCGATTAACAGAAGAAAGTCAATGGACCAACACAGTTAAGGTAATGAATAGCTTTTGTAGGATTCACAGCATTCTTGACATCCAATTCGTAGGGGCTCGATTCGAAAAGCGGAGTACCCGGATTTTGGTGGTATCACAGCAATATATATATATATATATATATATATATATATATATATATATATTATATAGAGATAAATATATTTGTATATAAATATATATATATATATTGCTGTGATAACACTTGTGAGTAAAAGTCGCTAAAAGTGCTGTGATACAGATACAATACTTGAAGATTTGAATTTGCTGACTTACCTTCCTTTCTAACTTTTCTTTGCCTGGCTAGCTCAACGGAAGTAATGGAATTTACAAAATGAAATCAAACACAGCAATATCAAAAAGCATCTATACGTTCAAAAACAATTTTCTCTCATTCAAAAGAATATAGAGCAATTAGAGTATTATTTTTAAACATAAAATTATTCTTAATAAGTACTTTTTTACTTAATTATTAAAATGTTTCTCAATTAAAATGTTCCTCACTTAATCTTGGCTAAAATTCACAGAACTCAAATCTCATCCTTTGTGGATAATTCGCCCGTATTTTACTCCCACGCTTGTAAGGTTGTTTACCCAAAAGTCAGTGTATCGAATTCTGACCACAAAACTTTCTGGTAAATATCCGTACAAAAAATATTATATGCTTAAGACATATTCTACCTTAAATTCAAATGACCAAATACTCGTTTTCTGAGCCCTTATGTATTTTATATGAAGTGCGTTATACTATTGATCCTAACTACCCCTAAATGACCATATTAACATAGCAATATATATATATATATATATATATATATATATAATGCACATAAGGCATGCCAAAGAATTTTTTTGAGATATAGTCCAATAATAAAACAAATAAAAAGTTTTAATCAAAACTTGACGTTTCGGTAAATTTTCCTACCATTATCAAAAGCTAAAATGGAAAGAATCCACATCAGTAAAAATACTTAATAAGGCGCAGATAACTTACTCCGATATCTCTAAATTTGCAAAAATATACAAGAAAATCTAAAAGATTTGCATAATAAGAATAGGTTTATGATTATTAAATTAAAAAATACCAGAAGGGCGAATACGCCCACTTATCGTGTTGCTTCATACTTGGCTAACTTTCTTCAACTGGCTTTCCCTCTTGAGGGATATAATGTAAAAGATAGCTTCTCGTTTGAACAACAATTCAAGAATTTTCACCTTTCCAATGATAATATTCTTATTTCATTGAATGTAGCTCGTTTGTTCACTAATATTCCTTTACCTGTAGTCATCAATATTATCAAAGGAATCTGGAATAAAGTTAAACTTTATTGCCAGCTGTCAGAAGATTTGTTTTTGAACTACCGTTATAAATTTTGCTGTAACATTCCGCAAATCTCAAATGGCCAGAAGTACTTGTATAGCCATTTATAGAATCTACTATGTAGTCTCGATTCAATTCTATACTTCCACGCTTAGTAGTGTTGGTGTTTTATCACCTGATGGCGGTTTCATTTCCTTTTGCCATAGTACAGAGATTGTTTCGAAATTATATCAGTATAATAGCTTCGATTACTTCATAGGGTTGGAAACTAATTTGCTCTGATGAGGCTTAACAAAGACGAAACCGTCGGTCAGTGGATGTTTCCTCTCCTGTAAAGTAATGAACCTATTGTTTTGTTAATGGCTATATAACTACTAGCCTGATTTGTATTCGTCAATAAGCTTTTATTATTTTTATAAGAGTTTGTTTACAGATACATCTTATTATATATATATATATATATATATATATATATATATATATATATATCTTTTGTATTCATATACTTTAACTATTAGACCAAGACAGACGTGTGCAAATTATTACTAGATCCAATCTTATTAAAATAGCACTATTTCGATACAACTTTATTAAACAATACATGTAGCATAAAAATTACTGAATTGTGGATAAATCTACCAACAAAATTCATGGCGAATAAATACAACGTTCTGTCGAACGCACGTTAAATCGTTATCTTCTTGTAGTAGCCAATTACTTAAATTATCGTTCTTTATTTGCAGCTGCTTTAGACTTGGATCGCCGAATATTTCTACATTTAGAACCTAATTGGTCGACACACATCCCTGTCGGCTTGCTCTGGGGTCAAATTTATTAGAATATCCTTCACCGATTTACCGAAATTTTCGATCGATCTGTTACTTTGTTGTGCATTGTGTAAAGGGCATAAATTGATTATTTCGTTAAAAAGTGTCGTTTTAAATCTCTTACTAAAGGTACATCATCTTGGTACGACGTATTTAATCCAACTTTCGCGCGTTGTAAAAGTCGAGTTTTTAGTACATAAGTAGTTAGAATTTTTTCCCATCGGCATTAAACAATACCTGGAATAACTTAATGACATCAGTAAGCTGTTTAACAAGAATTTTCATACATGGCAATAAACTAGCCGCCGTTGTTAGATCACATTTTTCACCCGTTTCATTATTATTAAGCAAATTTTCCGTAGCATTTATACTTAATTCCAAAGTTTGCCTAGAGCTTAAACGACTTATCAAAATATTTGAACAATCGTGGACAACCATTCTATTTCTCTGACGGATCTTTTAACATTAACTAGGATGTCCACATTGTGGGTTTTTTGGTTAAATTCTGGCCGTAAATTTGACAATTCCTGACAAAAATCTTGTAGCTGTTTTAGTACATATCTCAACATTTTCGCGTCGACTTTGATTATCCTTAACTAGGTTACGTTTAAAAGTTCTAAATCACTCTCGGATGCCCTTAAAGTCAAACATTTACTCCTTATCTAATCTTATTTAACTACTGTACTTATCTTGGTGTCTTAGAATGCTTTTGCGAGTTGTCCATTTGCCTTGGCTGGAATATTTCTTTTACACATTAACACTGAACGAAATTGTATAGTAGAACGGTCAAGTGTCAAGATGTCTTCCCACTCTTAAAGTTCAAACATTACACTTGGTCAGTACTTCGCCTTAGTTTTTGCTAATCTTTTTTGTTACGTTCAATTACACCCTCCCGAACGGTTTCTGTTTATTTTAAGAATTTTTATAAATACTTCCGTGCTTCGTTTCAATATTCCGTAACTACCATGTCATAAGAAACGTCGCTGATTATACCTTTTATAAACCAATTAATCTATTTCTTTAAAGCGCATTCTAAAACGCAATACACACTCTTGTCTTCAAGAGCAATGCACCCATTTTTCAGCATCACGAACAAAGAGATATTGCTGGATGCTTGCTAAGTTCTGGAGTTTATATTAGCGAGTTTTCTTTTTAGCTCTTCGGTATGGTCTAATTTGCAGCTAGCCCGGTTTATCTAGATTTCTTTACTGTTTTTTTTTAATATACTCTTTTTTCAACAAAACATCTTGCTTAAGATTCTTCTGCAGATGATAGCAATTAAAACTAGGAGCATTCTAATGATTAAAAATCCAAATGACACTTCACTTAGTTCACACATTGAAAAACCATTCTCCCTCCCCATTTGAAGTAGAGCCGCCACCATTACCGGATTGAGCCACAATTATTTCTTCTTTAGATTGATTTCCTTTCATTTTTGTTTTAAACTTAGTTAGTTGGGTAACGAACGAATACAAGCTAAAGCAACATAACATTAATATTTTGTAGCTTTGATGTTGCATTAAATGCAATAAAAATATATTAGTTAGGATGTGACACAAGCCTAGAATGTAGTAATAGCTATTTCTGTTTGAGTTTACAATTATTTAATTTGCAACCAAAAATAAATCATACATAAAAAGTAACAATGACACTTTTCCAGAAAGGCGTAGTAAATGGTTTTGTATTGGGCTTAGAGGATTACTTACAGAAATATAGAACTGGATCCGATAGCGTTATTATGACAACAGCGTCAGTTACTGGAATTGACCCCTTTATAAGTATTCCAATCTACACGGCAACTAAATATGCCGTTATTGGTCTAGTTAGAGCTTTTGGTGCAAAGCAACACTACGATCGTACCAAAGTTAAAGTTTTAGCCATCTGTCCAGGGATCACTAATACTATGCTACTTCCCTTTGACAGGGCACCGGTTGATAAAGCATTAAGCGCTGAATATGGTAGTCTGTTTTCAGTCGACATTGAAGGCTTAATTTTGCAACGGTAAGTATTAAGAATACATTTTTAAAAAGTCTATAAGCCTGTTATAGACCAGAAAATGTTGCAAAAGCTGCAACACATATAATTAAATATGGCAAACCAGGATCAATTTGGGTCTCAGAAAATGAAGAACGTCCATATGAACTCGACTTCCCCACCAGAAAAGAACGAAAAAAAGATTTATGAGTACATATAATACATATAATATAAATATATATGTAATATAAACATTGGGGATGGATCTAAAATAAACTTCTTATAATTATTTCAAGCTTTCGAAAATTGTTTATTTTCTTCATCAGGATACTAAAAGTCTATAAATTATAAAGGGGTTATAAATCTGTATAGTATGATAGTTTTATAGGAGTTTGGAATTACGGTTATTCTTTATTATTGTTATAAGGTATGCATAAATATTGCTCAAATTTTTCGTGTCCATTTTTTTATTTATAGGGTTGTCTTCTAAAGAAATGCCGACCATTTCAAGAAATAAGCGTTTTTTTGTTGTTTGTTTCCCTGAATGTAATTCTGATGTCATTATAATTTATTGCGTGACCAGATTCAATTACATGGGAGGCTAGCGCGCTTGTTTTATTTTTAAGATTGAAATCACTTTAGTGTGAGGTTAGTCTTGCAGGTAACCACCTTGATGTATGTCTAACATATCTGCCACTACAGTTATGACAGGGTATACTGCAGACTATCCTTAACAGTCAGAAGTACTTTGCAATATACCCTGTCAAAACTTTAGTGCTAGATATGTTAGATATACATCACCTCGCACAAAAGTGATTTCAATCATAAAAATAAAATATTCGCGCTAGTTTTCCATGTAATCGATACTAGTCAGGCAATAAATTATACATACATACACACATACATACATATATATATATATATATATATATATATATATATATTTATATTGACGTGAAAATGAGTCTCGAGAGGTCATTGAAACCCTAATTCTAAAAATAAATTCCATCAAAGTATAATATAATCCAGAGAAAAAGGAATTTTTCGTAAATTTTTGGTTACGCCCTGTATAATACAAGCGTACCTTTATTCATTGATGTACAATACAAAAACGCAAAATGTGCGTGTATAAATAATCACCCTGTATTATATATAAGTGTATTGTAAATAAATAGCAAATAACGTAAGTCGTATATGTAATAAAATAATTAATTGTAAGATTACCGTAAAACGCATTTAAATGCGAACGTAAAAATCTATCATTTTAAGATAAATATAACACCATTTATTTTTTAATTGTCAATACCTTTTGATAAAAATGTATTTGATTTATTGTAAATAGCATAAAATAGTTCAGCTTTACGCATTTAGTTTGAGAAACTACAATCAACGTGTATTTAAAGCCCTAAATATTTTCATTATAATTTTGTGTACGGAAAGAGAGTGTTTCCAATAAAAACACAACCCCTTTTTGCATTAAAAAAACAAAGTTTAAATGAATTACCCTATGAATAACAGCAATTCATTCTAAACATAGAATTTTCTAGAACCTAAAAGGATGAGTCATTGGTATTATAGAACGACGTAATTATCATTATTGAATAAATATTTTATTCTTGAAAGCGGCCCAAAACACAATAAACCTGCAAAAACTCTGTAAAAATCCAAGAAAGTGACTATCTTTAGTATTAGTATGCGAAGACACAACAATAGTATATGTGTTAAACAAAAACAGATAACACACGTCACGGATAATTGAAACGATAATTAGGTCATAAAACTCGACGATTTTAGACGTTAATTGGGTTTACCAAAAACCCTTTCATTATTATGTTCTACACTATTTGCGTAACCTTCTGGAAACAGATAAATTTGTATATAAAGAAAGCGTTTATCAAATAAAGATTCATTCATTCATTCGATTTCATTCTTGCGAGCACGAAATGTTATTTAACCGCAAGCTGTTGCTGCGCGGAAATATTATCTGAGTATACTTTAAAAGTCACTATTTTTAACGTCTTACAATGGAACTGTAACGGATGGAGAACTCAAATTACTATTAGTTGAACTAACTCCTGTGATAATATGTCTGCAGGATACCCACTTTAGGACTGAGAATAGGTTTAGTCTTAACGGATACAAAGCTATCCGTTTGCAAAGTGTATATGCCGAACATCAATTGGAAATTAAGTGTTCTCAAACACACATTGACCCACTTACCCCCATCCATTTATTTTGTTAGGAGTCTCTAATGTTTTTAGTCCTCTATAGGGTTCTGCTACTAACAATGCAACTTGCCGAATTGTCGAGAATCTTGTCGACAATGATTACATAGGCACGATGGTCGGAAATTTGATTTCAACGCCAGAAAGAGCATCTTCTCGACAATCGATTTATCACACTGCAATTCGATCGTTAGGCTAGACCTAAAATGGCGGTAATAGATGACCTCCAAAGCAGTGATCATTAACCGATTGTTGTATTCTGAGAGCAAAAAGATAAAACAAACTGGTGACTGTTTGCAGAGTCGATTTATCTGATTCTCATACCTGAAGATTCTAATGTAGTAACTGCGAAATTCGTAGAAAGTATGATTGAAGCAGCGTACGATTCATACCAAAAACCGGAGGACTTTCTCGCATAAGACGGCACTCTGATGCAACAATGAAATTAAGGTGGCAATAACAAGTAGAAGCGAGACCTTACGTATATTTGACAGCATTTCTACGTCAGAAAATCTAATTAACTGCAAACGGCTTTCCACTTTCGCACGACGACTGATAGTAGAAAAGAAAATCATGGGAGACGAGACATACGTACCCCTACATTTGACTTTCCAATGCTCTACCCGAAGGCACTGCATTGACCAGGAAACGACTTTACTTGGAAAGAACGAAGTAGAGGTTTTTAATGTGCGTGACAATACTCACACACGGGACCTACATTTTACCTCTTATCCGGACGAGTGCATATTTTTGTGAAAAATGTTCGTCAATCATTTTTCAAGCGGTGTTAGTTAAAATAGTCTCCCAATCGAAGCTCCAGGAGGAGACTACTTCGGAGGAAAATATAGAAAAAAAGTCGGGAACATTTTGGGAGTCGGAGCGTGGAATGTCAGAAGTATGAAGCAAGTAGGTAAGTTAAAGAACTTAAAAATGGAAATGGATAGACAAGCACTAGACATAGTGGGAATGAGCGAAGTTTCGTGACCAGAGGTGGAGGATTTTTTGAGTAGAAACTTTAGAGTAATTCATACAGGATCGGAAAAAAAAATTTGGGTGTGGGGATAGTTATGCGAAAAGAGATACGACACTGTGTAGAGAACTACTTACAAAAGAACCAAAAGGTACTCACGGTTAGATTAGAATCTAAACCGGTAAATACAGTAATAATACAAGTGTACATGCTCACTTCTAGCTATGGTGCGGAAAAAGTAGAAACGATCTACAAAAAATATCGAAGACACACTAAGATACGTAAAAGGACATGAAAATGTAATAATTACAGGAGATTTTAATGCAGTGGTAAGCGAGGATAGAGCGGTAGTTGGTTTATTTGGTTTAGGAACGAGAAACGACAAGGGAAATAAACTGGTAGAATTTTGCGACAAAAACAATTTAACCATCATAAACACATTATTTCAACATCATGCTAGAGGACGATACACGTGGAAGATGCCAGGAGATTAGGGAGATGTCAAATAGATTACATTATTGTTAGACAATGGTTTAGGAATCAAGTAAAAGCTACCCACAAGCAGATATAGAGCAGATATAGACACTGATTACAACATCGTAATTATGAAGGCCGCCCTTGAATTTAAAAATTGAAAAAAAGGAACGGAACAAGGCACTTTGACTTTGAGAAACTAATGTATAAGAATACCCTCGAAATATTTGAAAAAAAAGTCAAATGAACTGCTAAAAGACATCGGGAAAGTTTTTATACTAAGGAAGCAGAAACAGCATAGAACAACATTAAATCCAGCTTAGACACGGTTTCCAGAGATATTCTAGAAAATACTCAAAAAACATGCCACGGATAATAGAGGATATCTTGAATTTAATGGAAGAAAGACAAAATTACAAAAATAGATCAGACGAAACTGGAAAACCGAGATACAAAGCCATAAAATGTCTTCTGTCTGACTTTTATTAACCATTTATTATCTATCTTTGAATTGTACAATGTTGCAAGTTAACTTAAGATTCAATAATTTCATTTAATTATACCTATATTTGATTTGGGGGATATGTAACTCCTCCCAACGTAGATGAAAATTAAGGGTTTTGCTTAATTTTTAAAATTCATTGTCCCTAAGGATACATTATTGTTTCTTTATTTACCTTTGTTGCTTGTTTCTTATAACTAAACTTCGTTTCTTTATTCTTATATCTAAGATACATTTTCTACAATAAATACATAGTTAAAAGAATGATTAAAATGATTAATAAAATTGTCCAAACACTTATGTTATCATAATGTAATTTTAGCACTTTTAACTCACTTAAGTGTTTTTTGTAATTGTCTTTAGTTATTTGACTTTGATATATTTTCTTATTATCTATTTTTGTATATTTTACTGGATTGGGGTTGGTTAAAACTTTGGTAATTATGAATAGAAATGGTTTTATGTCTATAGCTTTATTTAAAATTTTAATTGCGGTTATAGTTCTTTGTGTTGAGTGCATAGTGTCTATTTCTTCCGGGTCTTCCCTTATTTCTGTTTCGTCTACGTTATCTATAATTGACTCTGTTTCTATTGCGTTGAGTTGTATTCTGCTTAGTGCGTCTGTGTTATTGTAATAAATTCCCCTTTTATATATGATTTCATAATCATATTCCTCTAATCTAATTCTCCATCTTTGTATGTTTAATTTGATTCCTTAAAATTTGCATAACCATACTAGTGGTCTATGGTCGGTGTATATATAGAATTTTTTTCCATAAAAATAGGGTCTAAAATATTTTGTTGCCCAAATTATTGCTAATAGTTCCTTCTCGATTGTGGTGTACTTTTGTTCCGTCTCGTTTAGTGTTCTAGATGTGTAGCTGATTGGTTTATCGCTGCCTACTTTCCCTTGGCTCAATACTGAGCCTAGTGCTACGTTCGATGCGTCGGTTGTCAATATAAATGGTTTAGAGAAATCTGGATATTCTAATACAGGGTGATTCGTAAATATGCATTTAATTTTCTCTACAGCTTTAATAAATTCTGGGGTATGTTCAATCTTATTTCCCTTTTTTAAACAGTTTGTTAGTGGTTTGGTTATCTGTGCGTAACCTTTGATGAATTTTCGGTAATAACCACCGAGTCCTAAAAATCCTTTAATTTCTTTATTAGTTTTGGGTAGGGGGTAATTTACTACTGCGTTCGTTTTGTCTGGATTTGGCATAACTTCTTGTGGGGTTATTGTGTGTCCTAAAAATGCTACTTCTTTTTACAAAAATTCGCTTTTGTCTAATTGAACTTTAAAATGTGCTTTTCGTAGTCTCTAGAAGTAGTCTTGCGATGTGTTCGGCCAGGGATGTTGAATATATGATAACGTCGTCTAAATACACAAGGCATTTTTCATTGTATATTCCTCTTAGAATATTGTCCATTACTTTTTGAAAAGTAGCGGGTGCGTTGTTTAATCCAAACGGCATGTGTTTGTATTCGTAGTGTTTTCTGGGTGTCCTAAAGGCTGTTTTGGTTGTGTCCTTCTCGTCCATCTCTACTTGGTGATATCCTGAGGCGAGGTCTAACGTTGAAGAGTACTGACACTTTCCTAGTTTGTCTAAGATTTCCGTAATATTGGGTAACGGGTATTTGTCGTCTACCGTTTTCTCGTTAAGTTTTCTTTAGTCTATAACTATTCTGTACTTGCGTTAGCCGGAGGCATCTAATTTTTTCGGTACTATTAATACGGGGGTGCTCCCTGGTGAGTTTGAATGTTGGAGGATGTCCTGCTTCAATAGATTTGCTACCTGTCTATCTGCTTCTTCTTGACTTGCTCGAGCTAGTCTTTATGCTTTGGTAAAAATTGGCTTGTTATCTGTTAATTGTGTGTTATATTTGACGGTGTTAGTAAAGGTTAAAGGTATTCTTTCACAGTGAAAATCTTGGTATTCGAAACATAATTCCTTTATTGCTCTCTCTTCTTCACTATTAATATTTTCTTTAAAACGGATGTTAGTTAAGTTTTCTTTTACATTCTGTCATGTATCCTAGGGTGTGAATCGTTTTCATATTCTCCGTCAATTTCCATTTCGTTAAAATTTAAAAATTTACTTCTTCTATGTCTATTGTATTTGTCAATGATTGTTCTATGGGGTAGTCATTTGAGTTTAAAATTGTTGTAGTCGCGTAAATGTCTTTTATTCGTACTAATGCGGTGGGTGTTTCTACTCCGGGTTGGAATGACATGTGGTTTATAATTCCTACGTCGTTTATTTTTGTTCGGTTCGTATATTACTGTTTTGGAATTTAATAGGGATTTGTCCGTGTTTTGTTCTTAATAAGCGGTTTTTTATGTTGATGTTTGTTCCTAATTTTCTTAGAAGATCAATGCCTATTAATCTGTCGTATTTGTCCTTAAATTCAAAAATGCAAAATTTATGTTTTATTTTTACGTTAAAAGTTTTCGGTAGGGGTATGTTTGCTATAAATTGATGTAGGTAGTGTTGTTTTGTGGGCTGTTTTAATTTTAAAGGGTTCTCTTTCTACAAAATCTAAATAATGTTTTTGTACGGTTCGGGGTCTAAATAATGTTTTTGAGGATCCAGTATCAATTAATAATTTAAGTTCTGCACGGGGTATTTCTATGTATGGTAAGATTTGTTGGTTAATATTATTTAAGTTAATTACGTTTGGTCATATATAAATCGGTCTAGCTAAAAATTTGAGCACGTGTTTTCCTCATCGT
Organism: Platerodrilus igneus; assembly: GCA_036346225.1. Classification (NCBI taxonomy): domain Eukaryota; kingdom Metazoa; phylum Arthropoda; class Insecta; order Coleoptera; family Lycidae; genus Platerodrilus; species Platerodrilus igneus. Next base: position 2,126,086 of record JARFIW010001700.1, read on the forward strand.
CTTCTTCGTCATTTTCACATGTATCGTCACGTTCGTAGTTTTTTAAATGATTTTGTTCATCGTCTCTGCTGGAGTTTGTATAATTATTCTTGTCATGATGATTATTTAATTATTTCACTTCTTGGTGGCATAGTTCTTCGCAAGTGAAGTTTTGTTTTTGATTATAATTTGGTTTGATTTGCGATATTTTTGTAGTTTGTTTGGTGTTACCAGATGAAGTGTCGATAGGGGTTGGTTTGTAATAACTATTGGGGATGTTATTGTTATTTGTCATCGGTGTGTTTCTGTTAGGGTTCGCGCCGAAACTTTGCCGTGACTGATTTACGTTTTGGTTAAACTTTGGTAGAAATGTGGGTTTTGTAAAATTTGAGTTAAATGTTGGTCTCGGAAATTGTTTAAATTGGTTGTGGAAATTTGTGTTATTAGAGTTCGAGCTGTTAGTTCGTGGTTGATTCACTTGCGCGTTAAACGGTGTAAGTTTCGGTTGTGTGGGTGTTTGTCTCGCGGCTAGTGTGGTTTTCATAGGTGAGTAGTTTTTAACTGCGTTAGGGTTATATAGTCTGTTTCAATAATACATAACGTTTTCTTCTTCTCTAATCATGTTCATTGCCTCCTCTAGATTTTGGGAATGTTGGAATCTTATTTTGTCTGATAACCGTTCGGGTAATGCGTTTATGTAAGTGTCTAGTGCCATTTTGTCGTACATTTTTATTTTCAATAAACGGATATTTTGGTTGGGTTCTTCGATTTTTAGTTTCGTTAAGATCAAGCTCCTTACATCTTGGCATCTCATACCGAGTTGATAGGGTGATTGGTTGGATTCCATTCGAAGGTTTATTAAATCGCGAACCAGGCATTTGATGTTCTTCTGGTCGCCGAAATACTCTATAGGTAACTGTTTAAAGTACTGCCATTCTTCAAGGTCATCGCGACTTACGATTAATGTTAACGTTATTCCTGTTAGTTTACTGAGAATTAGGCGTAAGAGCATGACATTACGGTCATGTCACCTTCTGTATAAAAAGATTTCAAGAATATTTCACAAGCGGTAATGAAAATTATTAGTATTGTACGATTTCCGTCGAATACGGGGATTGATTCGAGGTACAACCGCATATTTTCTATGTTTCGTATTTTTAATATCAGTTAATTCTATTAGTCGAGTTTGTATTGCGATTAAGTTAAAATTAGTATTTAGTTATTTAAAGAATCACGTATATGCAATTAAAAAGTGCTATTATTATATTAAAGAATTTCTGCTTGGTCATTGTCTCATCAATTACTATCGCATTGAATTGTAGATTTTTAACTTTACAGAGGTTACAGATTGTTGGGAGTTGAGTTTCTATTTTTTGAATGGTTTTTCGTAATAACTGCGCTTTAATTGTACGCTTTTATTCAGATTTGTGATGATTAATTAACTGTTGCAAACTTCTTTACAATTACAAACTTTCGTTGCCTTGAAATGTTTAATGATAAAGTTTCTGGTTTTCTGAATAATTTTTATTTTAGTAATGAGTAATTCGTTTTGTTACAATAAAGTGCATAAACGTTTATAATTATATACTTCCGTTAGTTTGATGAAAGTATCTAATTATAAAGCTTTATAAAAATGTGATGATTCGTTTCAGTAATAATTGTTGTAATAAAAGAATTGCGTTCTATTTATATGTTAAACTTTTGTCTTGCTGAAAAATTGTTTTTTTATATTAATAGTTTGTAGTAAATTGTGCACATAAATGCGTCTTTATAAAATAAGTTTCCTAAATAAATTCTTTTAGAAATGGTAGAACAATAAATTGCGATAATAGTGTACATAAAATTCTTACTAGCTAATGTCAATAATTTGAAAAAGAATATGGTTAGGATAAATGAATTTACATAATTGTCATTGCCAATTTCATCTGTTTTCCTTCTTTGGGCTTGGTCGATTTTGTACCTTGTCCAAGTTTTGTTCCTTTGGGCTTGGTCGATTTTGTACGTTGTCCAAATTTTGTTCTTCCATATTAAGAAACGGCATTCTAGACCACCAGTTCTTCAAATTTGGATTTCCTAGTGTCCTTCTGGATCCGATCCGACTATGCCAGTTAGGTTTTGGCCTTTTTGGGAGCGGCTTTTTTAAAAAATGTTCTTCCAAAAACTCCCCTAACAAATTTATTTATACAGAAATTACAAATTAAACTTTAATTTACAAGTACTGTATTAAAATTATTCTAAGTTGAAATTATATTTAAATAAACGAAATTATGGCGAGTAGCCTTAACAACCAACAATGCTAAAGTTGTGAGGCTCAAAACTCCTTGGGCTCTCAAGGGTATTTATGCTGTCCTTGCCCCTCACATTGCTTGTGGGATCTGCAGAGCTCATGTCTGCTTATTTCTTTATTTATTAATACAAAGTAGCAATCTTAATTCTAACAATAAGTTTCTTACAGTCTATTGTGACCTGCACCTGCAGAGTTAGGTTACGTTTGGAATACAATGTATTCACATCCGTTCTCATGTCTTCTGTCTGACTTCTGTTAACCTCTTTATTACCTATCCTTGAATTATACAATGTTGCAAGTTAACTTAAGATTCAATAATTTCATTTAATTATACCTATAATTGATTTGGGGGATATGTATCTTGCGTATACAAATAGATTTGGAAAAGTTGCGTATCTATCGGTAGGCGTCCGATCCTACGTCTGAATTACTAAATATTCCTGTAACTTATATGTAATATAAACAATTAAAATACGCAGGATATGTCGGCACTAGCAAGGTGAATGAACTTACTACCACCACAAGTCGGTTTTGGTATCAAAGTCTGTACCAGGTGTCTAATGCGGTGCAGTTTACTATTTGTTTATGTTAAATTTAAAAAGGATGACGCGGTATTTTTTAAATACGACCATTATATATGAAAATTTTTAAATATGTAGATTTTGCATTACTAGAGGAAATTACTATTTAAAATGATATTATTTTGTACTGATATGGTTTGTAGAAACATTGCACTATTTTATTTATGCAAAAGAGATTATAATTCATACTCGTAATAAGATTAGTATAATAATTTTAGAGAAATGTTTGATAATTTGAAGGCGCTTTAATTTTTACAACATATCTCGTCCAGTTTTATCGGTATAGTGCCATTCGTTTACATGTTTATGTTTGTCCGAATACAAATTGTATTTTAAATAATATGAAATGAAAGCAATAAAATATATATATTATTATGTATGGTGATATTTAATAAAATTTATGCTTCAAAATTACGAGTTAAAGATTAATACGTGCAACCTTAATGTGGTGTTGGCCTTTAAAATGATTTTAATAAAACGAATTTTCAAATTTAATTATGCCACGGCTTTTAAAGACTCGCTCAGGGAAACTGAATCTATTATTTAAACTCTGTAAGAAGACGTGGGTTCTTTGTCCCCTTACAGGTATAGATAACACAGGCGCATAAAGCGTTGTTAGATCAAAACCACTTAACCTCTTTTTAGTGCTTGCGTATCGTGATTATACAAAGATTGATAAATCTATTCAACAAATATTTACTTTAGGAAGCGTTTGAAATTCAAATTATTCACAAATTACTTTAAATGAAGTGTATATAAAGATAACTTAAAATACCTGCAACTCCGTTGAATGTGTCTGGGTGTACATGGACTTTGGAACAGGATACAACAAGATCGCCTCGAATACTTGCAGTGACTACCTATTAAAAGTATGTTTTAGTTTATGTTCAAAATGGACTTTACTTTAGTTTTAGGTTCTATAAATAACTACTACTTCACCAACTAAACGGATCTGTAATCCTAGAAGACTGGACCCTGCTGCCAAATATTTCACTCTCACAGGTGCACCTCTTCAATGCACAAAAGATGCCCCGATGTCGGTATAATTTGAAATCCTCTTTTGGAATTTTTGGTCGTATAACCTTTTCACTTATTTTGTATTACAATTCAAATAAACTGCATGAATTTGAAAACACATCTATTAATTTTAATAAATTTTAATTTTACAGGCTCTTAAGCCGAAACATCTCTTCAGTCTACAAATTTTATAATCAATTATTTAATTCTAAACAACCATCACCTAGGAAAACTAAAACAATTATATCTAGCCTACTAACTAATAATTATAAGGGATGCATTCATCATATTAACCTTAAATCTACTTAATTGCTATTTTAGAACAGCTTTGGTATTATTACATTTCATTTTGACATTTCATAACTTTTTCTTCACTTTATAATTAAAATATATTAAACTACTTTCATTTCAGGTAGATCAAATTTATAAATGGCATAAAGTATCCTGAACAAATTACAAATAATAATTTTATAGACAAAACCTATACACATTCAATTGAAGTTACATTAGATACCCTTCGTATTGGAAAACAATGGAAAAATGTTTTTTTAAACCTCAAACGCTGCATCACTAGTACATAATATTCTATATCTGCATTTAACAAGTAATTATTCATCAATCTTTGTTTACCGTAGTGTTTTTAAATTTTAGAATAGCTTGATAAAAGTGGTAAATTAATGTTTTTATCCGTAGTACTAACAACTATCTTTTTAAATCCTTTAATAATGTCAAATGCTAAAATATATATATATATATATATATATATATATATATATATCTTAGTAAAATAATCAGACTTGTTAGAATACGTACAAAATTATTTATTATTATATACTATTATTATAAAACCAGTTCTGAAATTGGTACAGATCTCGACTTAAATGTCATATTGTGGCCTACACGATTACGTTTAAAAAGGTCCAAATTTGTACACCTATAGGACTTCTTTAGTCGAGTGCTGACGTCAAACCGACTCAAAATTGATGTACCAAATGGTTATAAAGTCTGCCACTTGAAAGTCATGCCACTGTTGCAATTCGAGATCATGTAGGAAATATCAACGGTACCATCAAAATGCTATGTTACTGCTCGATACCAAAAATGAACGAAATATAATAGAAAAAATAAGTGTATTAAGGGTCTTTTCGTGTGAAAAGATGTTCATTAATCCGAGTAATTGACCTATTTGCGACAAAAAAAAAATCGTCGAAGGAACTTTTTACCTAAGTCTTTATAAAGTACTTATTTTATGTGTTGTCTAAATGTTTTATATAAGTTAAACTTTAATTATCCACAAAATTGTTGAGAAATCATCCGCTACTGTAGAGTTGAATTAGACTATTTACATAAGTGCGTGTATATCTCAAGGTTTATTATCGTTATTACATTAATATAAGATTATTTGATTAAGATGTGAACTTTGGCAATAAAATTCCATATCTATTTAAAAATTTATCTCTAGTTAGTTATTTAGCCCAGAACCGTCCACAAATTAGCAAGGATGTTCGATATTTCAGGAAAAGTAGCTTTAGTTACAGGAGGGGCGTCAGGTATTGGTCTCCACATTGTTAAAGAACTTCTACGAAATGGTTTACGGGTAAGTAGCTACCTATGTACGCAGTTTGTAGGTGATCACAATTTTCAGGCATGTACCATTGCTGATGTTAATGAATCGTTTGGTAAAGAAGCAATAGAAACTATTAACGAAGAATTTGGTTTAAATAAAGCTGTTTTTATTCAAACAGATGTTACTATTGAAACCCAGTTCAAAGGTACGTTAAATCGCTGATAAGAACTTTTAATTAATGTGAAAATTACAGCTGCGTTTGAGATAACCGTGGAGAAGTTCCAAAACATCGACATTTTAGTAAATAATGCCGGAATACTTAACGATGCCATTTGGGAACGTCAAATAGCAATCAATGTGGTAAGTTTTACAAACGATCCCATTGTCTAATGCAAATAAATACTAGTACTAGAATGTAAATTTTCACAAATTTTACTTTTAAAAATTTGAAGATGCGATTTAAGTAGTAGCTTTGTCACTTAACTAAAACCAAGGAAAACTTTATACTTTAATTTTTCAGACCTGGAGGAAATGTTTGAAAAACGCCTGGACCCGTTCATTTTTATTTCTAGGGGGAATTATCTTCTGATTCTTCCTCCTCGTATACTCAACCTCCTAATGCGGGATATAAAATCTCGAAATTCGAAAAAAGAATATAGGTCGTGCAATATCAAATACCTCTTTTTGAAAATCCTGTCGAATACTTTACGACCCTAAAATTTCGCGGTAATATTTTGAACTACAATAAAAATTTATTACTGTTTCTTGTTTATATAGTAGGTAGTTTCTGCTATTTTTGTGCTATGTCGATTGTTGATTTATACTAAAATGAAAACTGTTCCTTCTAAGTGTAATATTAGCGCGATACTTCAGAAAACATTAACTGATAGAAACGATTTTATTAATTTCAGTTGCTATTTCAATACGATTATAACTTAGAATGAAGAATTGGAATAGGAAAGCACCCAGTACATTAAATGCAAGCGGTAATGAATATCGGTACTTTACACTCCTTTGTATTAAATTAAAAACATTAACCCGGAGAAATAGCCGTCATAATAAAGTAATTTATAGAAATTTACAAAAATTCAAGAAGCATCAAATATGAGCGATACGCCCAAAATACCACATACTCATAAAACCAATGAGCTAAGAACGAACGAATAGCACAAACGTCGGTATCACATGTATAATCGTGGGAACAAAGTAAGTGTTCACACGGACAGACCGACATTGACCTCGAAAATAGGATAGTTTAGACTCACAATCCGTGCGAACGAAAATAGCATGAAACCCCGTGACGTAAATTTGTCCGTTCATCAGTTATTCAATACGATACATCAGTCAGTAGAGCTTTGAATTCGATCGACACGCAAACCACTATCGCGGTGCGATACAAAGTTGAGAGTTAGATAACGTGACGGTATTCAAACCCCGAAACTGTTTATAAAAACAGGTTTTCGAGCGCGAGTAAGAAAATTCGAATGTGATATATCCGTTGTTAAGGTTAAAGTTGTCTGTGCTGGGTGCTTTTCTGCAACAATAAGTTGGATTTCTAACTGTAATTATTTCTGCGTTTTGATGAAAACAAAAATTGTAAATCGATTACATTTTTGTTATCCATCTTACAAACATCACATGTTGTCTTGTTTTATATAATAATATTGTTTTATGGTAATCATAATAATATGTGGAGCTTATTACTAAGAAGGACCATTAACGATGGTGCACGTTTATTTAAGCGTATTGTAAACAGAGAGTTTTCGTATGAAGAAGTTTGATGCTGTATAGGCATAATAGCAGGTACAAATTAAATTGGTTGAATTTCTATCACTGTTAATATTAAATTGTTTTGGCCAATTAGGGGTAGATCATAGTTTTTCCTTGTTGGTATTTTGGGTTACAATAATGTTTTACAATATAGGTTAGCTATACAAGATTTGTTGACAGTAGATTAGTAGAAGGAGAGGTAAAGGTGTATATGAGTCCCCATCAACATCCAACAGCAGTGATGACCGCCACACCGCTACCCGGAATACCCGTCTTGTGGGTAGAATGTATTTGTGTTTTCTTCAGGTAAGTTGGTGCTCAAAGCCAAGAGTGATTAAAGACATTTCCAGGTAAACGAAAAGGTATTTAGTAGAAATATCGTACTTATACACCCTTAAAGGTATTATATTTGCTTTTATAAACCCGTCGCGCACCACTGAAAGTTAACCGACACACAATTTACTGTTACGTCATTTCGCTCTCTGTATCGCAAAACTAATTCAGCAACGTAACGTCAATTCAGCACGTAACACAAGACAAAAAGGCATACATTAACAAATTCTTTTATAGAAATAAGGACAATGCACCTCATAAACATATGAAAACCCATATTTCACTGTTTGCTTCCGTTTCAGTTTCATTCAATTGAATAATATTCAAATTGTTATAGAAACGATATTAGTATTTCCTGTGTTAATCGCTGGCTTGTTCCATGGTAGAAGGGTAAGAAATTATCAAATGTATTATAAAAATAACTAGAATGCGCAAGCAACGACTGTAATTAACAAAAGACATCTGAAAAAAATTTAACAAAATTAGATCAGTGACAAATAAAAAGAAGGTGTATGAAAGAGTTGAAGGGAGTGCGGTTTACTACTTTAAGCCATGTAGTCAATGAACTCTAAGCTTAGTACTGGAAAATTGTTTGCAGTATCTGGTATGTCATCTACGGTAATCTGGAGAATTCTTTAACAAAATAAGTTCCTCCGCTCTTTAAAAATACAATTGGTTCAAGAACTAAATGAGGATGATTTTGATAGCCGCTTCCAATAATGTGAAGTTTTCAGTAAAATTAGTACCAATAATCCAAACTATTTGTTCAACATTTGCTTTTCGGATGTGTTCATTTTATGTGAACGCTATTGTCAATCAAAATCCAAGAGTATTTTAAGAAGTACATGCACAGCATTCCTAAAATGTTTGGGCAAATATTTATGGAGATCACACAGTGGGCCTTTTTTTTAACCGGAAATCCTAACTGAGCAGTGAATCTAGAATTATTTCATAATGTTCATCCAGGCCTCGAAACAGAAAATAAAGATAACCATACAACCATAACTTTTCAGCAAAACAGTGAACGTTGCATTCCATCCTAACAACGCATCAATATTTAATTGAAAATCTTCCCCAAAACTGAATTAGAAGATGGACTCATATTAAGTAGCCACCAACGTCTCCTGATTAGACTTCATGGGACTGTTCTCTATGGGAGTTGTCTACAGCCTACAATTTATGTCACCCAGCTTGCATCACTGGATATATTGCAAAATCGTATAATTAATTAATGCTACCAAATTACACCCAAATTCATTCGTTACTTAAGACAACGCTCAACACAATTACTGCATGACAGTAAAATGTGATGATTTCCAGCATTTAGTAAAATGGTCATAAAAGTTATTAACCACTTTATTTAGCGTAATAAACTTTGATAAGCTCTCATTACGTTGCAGGTGAAAATATTGATGCGAAATTTTAAAGGCATAAAGGGTTTTCAAAAAGAGGTATAGTACGACCCCTCCCTTGTTCAAATTTCGAGGATTGTGCATCCTATACAAGAGATTGCGCTAAGGGGATTAAAAAATTAGAAAACTAGTTTCCCCTGGAATTAAAAATAGGAATTCCAAACGTTTTTTAAACATTTCATCTAAATCAGAAAAATCGAGGTATACAGTTTTCCTTGTCACAACCTGTATCTCGTAGCAGCACATTAAGGTAATAAATCATAAACTTATGCTAATACGTGTATGCTTCAAATGTGCTGAAATAAATCACAAATGCGCGCGTAAAAAGCGACAAGTGCAATAAAAGCTTATTGAGATAAATGAATTTAAAGTTTACTTTGACACATATTTACAATTCTGAAGGTCTATGTAAACGATGCGACTGTAAAATTATTTTTAGTATGTTCAAATAAAGTAGTTACATAATGTGTAACTAATTATAAAAAAATATATATGACAAATATAGGCTGATATTATTATCTCCTTTAAGATATTTATTTTATTTTTAATTTATTGATATAGCTCTGCAAGGTCTATGAAAGTATCAAGAAAGGTAGCCAGTCAAACTTAAAAGTTTTTTAAACTAAAATTATATTAAGTAGTTATGATGTATAAGACATAAAAATTAAGCTTCGTTTTCATTGGTATATGAAAAGGCAGCGTAGCATTTTATTTTGTATTCAGGTTTAATAGTGATTCCAAAATAGAGGAAAACAGCAACAGTAGATGCGGCCTTTCCTTAAGGAAGGTTATTACTGGCTATTTGGATTACATTTTTCTCTATGTTCTCTTCTTTTGAAATCTAATACTTTGAAACATTCATTTTGTGCACATTTTGTTTGAGCCGTTTTCTCCTTTTTACAGCAAATTTATTTCAATTACTTCCTGTTCCATTTATTGCTATAAACAATCAGTTTAGCGTGTTTATAATCATATTTTATTTTAATAGTTTCTGTATAGGCAAACCTGACCTATAAGGTTAGGTTATTTCCCTTAAGAAATATAATTTTTAGGTTACAGGTTACATGCATTCTTGATCTAAAAAAAATAGCATAGTTTTGTGATTTGTTTATTCTGATTAACAATGTATCACGCTGGTAGTTATGACCTCATCGTCTTGTCACAAACAATTTTCACGCGTAAAATTTGGCAGAAAAATGTAAAGTCCCTTCCTCTGTTTTTAGTTATAGGTTTCAAGTAAGGTATTATCACATATGTTAGATAGATAGAAAACAACATACACCATCCGTCCCACTGACTTAGTCGGCAATCATTCTTCTTAGTACAGTAGAAGTTTTCGGTACTTTATCGAAACGGAAATTTTAGCAGAGTACTTCAACAAGTTTCTCTGTGCATTAACAGTTACATTTACTAGCACTTAAACTGTATATAAAATTTGTTTATCTGACTTATTTTTCTTACCTGTTGAATTAAGTTTATTTAGCTAGATGGATGAGTTACTTCTTCATTGAATTTCTTTTTTTATTTCTCGATCAGGCTGTGATCAGTATCACACCTGGTATGTATAAGTTTCAAAATTAAAAATGTATAGCAAAAACTTATAAATTTTGAGTATCTTGTAACGCAAGCAAAAGCACTGTTTCAATATTCTAAAGCTATTTTGGTCTACACAACAATTCGAATACATTACCACATATTTGGCGTTTTTACCTAAATTCTTAGTAAGAGGCCAATTTCATTATTCTCTCTTTTCGCTATAGCTACATTCCAGATATATCTATAACTTGGCTGTAATTCATTATTTGTTCGTTCACTCCACGTATAAATACATGATCAATTGTTGACGAAATTAAGTTGTTATTATAGTATTGCTGACGGGTAGGACTATTAATACAATTATAAAAACCATAAGAACTTAACAATACTTCATATTCATGGACGTGTCTACTAACCGGGCTAAATTTATATTGACATCGCCGCCATACACTACATTTTTATATTTTTTGCTGGTTAGTAGTTATTCCTTCAATTGTTTAATAAAATCATACGGATTATTTTTTGGTTGGCAGTATACAAAATTTAATTTAATATCGCAACCCCCCACCGTGACTGTTCCCTCTATATTTTCGTATAACGTGGGGTTATACAATGTTTCTGTGAACAAAATATTTTGCTTGATATAAATTATACGACCGCCACCTTTTATTTTTATTCGCAACTTAGCATAAGCTTGATATCCTTTAATGCAATAATTCGACACATCACTATCTTAAGTTGATACCTCTGTTGTAAAATACAACTAGCCATCTGTTCATCAACTTGCTCATTAGGGATATTATGGTTTACCCAAGCATTAATACTTTAGACCCATATTTAATCAATGTAAAGCAGTGTGCTTTGTATTCATGTCAGTTGAAATATATGTCAAAGTCAAGTGAGAAATAATTTGTTGTTTAATTAATGCTCTTATGAAATAATAACAAACTACAGTTGAACCAGTGATGGAAATGCAACACAAAAACCCTTCCTTTGAGGGGTCGCTAAATTAAAATAAATTTAGTGCGCTACTGTGTCAGTAGATAGTTAATTCTACTACAACCTCTATTAACACAATTATATCAAAATCAGACTTTGAAGTATAGATTAGAAACTCGTCAAAGTGACCTTTAATGCTATTTATATTCAAGCAAGCAATAGACATACCAGTTATACTGTTACTAAGTTTTCTTAATCGCCACATTCCATGCTTTCAGATTATTAAACTTTTAAAAATAAACTAATCTGTTTTGGTAATATTTATGGTTTATCTGGTTCATAACTAATTAAATTATTTAAACAACATATTTACAACAAAACTGAACTTAATTTTTATAACACAATTTTTACTTTCAAATCAATTTGTTAATATCATTTAAATTCTCAATTTTTAACACTTGTGACGTTTTATCTGATTTCTTGACTAGAATTTTACAATACCTTAGCCAAACATAAGTCCAACCTTACTCCCTTGCTTGAACTTCTGTATGCCATAGAAGGTTTTTATTAAACGCAGTCAAACTTTCAAAGATCTTTAATTTTTGATCACTACCGATAAAAATGACATGATCAATGAATACTACTCCTTTCCGTCTGTTTAAAACTTTATTCCATATCAATTGGGAGGGACGACGTACAATTACAGTAGGTAATGAATCAGGTCGTCTTTTAGGTAATCGATGTACTAACAGTATATCGGCACTTGATATTTCTAGCTTTAAGCAATCAGCCATCTTCATTACGCTTCCTTAAATTTGTGTTTATTCTCCCCTAGAGTAGTTTCCAAACCGTGGTGAACTTCAAAGTTTACATTTCTGCTTCGCTGCTCTATGACGTTGATACGATTTTCAGGCTCTACTATTTTATTCCCCTTCTTTTTATTCTCTTCCAGTAATTCTGTCATATTCTTAGAGAGATCAGCGTTGGCCTTTTTTATCGACGAAAATTCTTCTTTCAATCCATCATATAAATTAGAGAGACTTTGGACATCGTTTCCCAGACTATCCAGTTTTTTACTATTAACTTGAAACATACTTTTAATGTCACGTCTGTCTCAAAATCATTTTTTGACGATCGGATCATCTCTCTACATTTCCATTCCTGCCTCTGCTTTGGCCATTCTGTTAAACGTTGATTCCGCAACGACTGAACACCCAAAATGAAGATGCCCTTCGCAGTTGTTACATGTTATATAGTTTCCATCTATTGGTAATTGTTTTTTACACTTTTCACAATAACCTTTACTCATTTTCGAGATACTTAATCTACCAGGTGCAGGTTTTCTGTTAACGAGGGTATTAACGTATTATAAACATAAAGACTACACTATCAACAGTTTAGGTTTAAAATTGGTCTAACGTGAATACCAGCTTGTAGTGCACTTCAAAACACGTTTACTCTCCTCGACAGTAGAGCCAGTAATGATAATAACAATAATAACAATAATAATAATAATAGTAATAATAATAATAATAATAGTAAAAATAATAATAATAATACCTCAGGGATCTGTTAACTAGGTACGGGCATGACCCGAGATGCCCAAGCTCAGCTGTCTGCTCTCTCACTTTTATCTTCTATCCACACTCAGCCTATCAAACCAATCCCTTCTTCTTCCCTGTTTTTGCCTCCTCCCTCAAACTCAAGCTAAACTGTAAAGCAATCCGCAGCGAAGGCACCATGACACCGGAGGTCAGAACGGTGTCACAAGCGGATATCTTTAGGTTACCAGGCGACACTCTCCAGTAACTAGCCTTAGCTTGCCGATGTAGTTCTGCTCAGGAGGACTATCACTATCATGGTACTTAAAGAAAAGCAATGATGTTAAACAAAGAACAAACAAAGGCCACACGCCACCAAGATCAGGAATGTCGTATAGGCAACACATCTGACCAAAAAACACAACAACCGCAGAAATAATTGAAGACCTGCATAGAGGTGTTTTGCAGGACATGTTGCTCGCAACCACACTAGGAGAAATTTAAAGCCAGCGAATGAGATGGTCTGACAAAATCAAAAAACCCTTCATTTTATGTTATTACCAAACAACTCATGCGAATCAAACTTTACAAATTACAGATCTCTGCTACATAAACCATTCGCAAACAATTAAGTACCCAGAACTACAATTCATAAGAGAATAACCATCTCAGAGTAAGTACAAGCAATGCTCAGAAATAACAGAGTATCAAAACCAGAATTAGAACATAAAAAGGAATAATTAGTACAAAAACCACAAAACAACAATCAAGCAAATACATACACCAAATAGAAAACAGACAAAGAAAACGAAACACAGGAAGATACACAAACACAACAACTTGAAAAAAACAAATAAACACACAACTGTCAAACGGAATAACACAAGATACAAGAACAAAAATCACACAAATGGATGAAAAATTTGAAATAACATTCATAGGCTTTACTAGTTGTCAGAAATAAGGGGGTCAAACCATCTAGTCCTAGCAGTTCCTTCTATATTTTCATTAACGCAGAAGTCAGTTATTCCTGATAGATTTTCTTGCTTCCGATGTTTTAAATTTTTGTCACCATATCTTTCATCTTCCGTAACCATACCTTAAAAATATTCTTTAACTTTCTGTCGACTTAAAGAAATTTTCAAAATAATGGCCTCTCAGAAATATGAGCTCATCACTGGGATAGGGAAATCCTTCCACAACGATCACTTTACCTATCTAATAAATAACTCCAAATAAAATCCATCTAAGCTTAAACCTTATTATCAGTAAATTCCGGAGAAATACGTACATTATCTGAAGAAAAATAAACCTTATGTAACATCCAACTGGTCAGGTATTACTAATAGAACTCCTTAAAGGAACATTTGTATATAAATAATACTACCATTCTATTTATAATTTCCCAGATTGCTTTATACGTCGTTTTAAATCTTATTTTTTGAAAATTTCTTTAACAACAATACATAGCGCAATTCCAACTTATGTTTTAAACCATTCCAATGTCCAATACAAATTCTAAATTTTTATAAAAAGATAAACTAGTAAATGCATTCCACAAATAAAGCTTGCGTTTGAATTAATTCACATATTTCCCATAACGTTTCAAAAGTTTTGAATTGCCTTTCCAATGGTATTAGGCTTTGTTGTAGTCAAAACTAATTCCATCGCTTTATGAACCAATTACAACCAATAATTACAAGTTCACGTGTACATATTTATCAAGCGTAAACAAAAAAAAAGTAGTTACAGTTTGAAAATCTAGAGATTCCACAGGTGGTAACTCCATTAGTTCATTTTTACTTCCTCGGCATCTTTAGCAGACGGTTACAACTATTCAAATACCAACATTTAGTTGCAGAATTAAAACACGTTTATTACTCTTTTAATACACCACCGATGCGATTTAAATTCTACGTTTAACCCACGTGCTTGAACTTTATGGCCTAATTATCCAGCAAAGCTCAAAACAATTTGTCATCTGCCACTTATTGAGGGGCCTACTGTCTACGATCTACACATCCGCTGTTACTCCACCATCTTTTCTTTCGTAACTTAACTTACTAGCTTTTTCAAGCTTAGTCCCATATTTCAATCTCCTTTCGTTAAAAATTTTGATCTCACACTTTGTGTCTAAAGTTGTCTTATGGTAAGTTCAACGTCATCTATCCATGTAAACGATTATTGTTTCCACGCTTTATAGTTAATACCGAAAGCTGGTCATTCGTTTTTCGCAATGCATTAAACTTTATGCTGTCTTAGGAGTCTGTGATGTAGTTTCTTTGAATTCGTGAGAATGTGTACGAATAAATGGAATATACATGGTTATTTTCGAGTGTTTATTCTGTAATTTTCTAATTTTAATACGTCAAGTGTAAAGTTCCCATATTTATTACTGATTGTATTTAATATACATTAGGTACTTTCTCATTTATTTCTGCGTCCTAATTTAACATTATATTGAAATAGCAATGTTATTAAATGTAACCCACACAACCTTCTATAAATTTTTCAAAGTATTTAAGTTGCTAGAAGCTCATTTAATTATATGAAATTATTAAATTTTTCTTTCTACTACTTAATATTAGTCTACGTAACGCGCTAGCGTTACAATACTATACCTATAGTTAAGACAAGTGTCCAAAGCTTCCATTTATAAAATACGAACGAGGTTTTTACACCTCGCGCTGAGAAATACTGTTGTATGTCGAAGACTATGCTTTTTCTAATGCCAGTCATATTTTTATAACTCAGTATCAGCAGGTTTAGAAGTTTAACCCACATCTGCTTTAAGTTTTTTGTTGAAGTTGCAATTTCTATATTTGTGCCCACAAAATATATTTATGTTTCTTAGAACGTAACGATAACACTTTTTCAGCAAGGTATGGTATATGGCGTTCTGTTAGGATTGGAAAATTACCTTCAGAAATACAGAACGGGCTCAGAAGGCGTCATTATAAATTCAGCATCACTTGTTGCCATAGACGGTTTTAAAAGTCTTCCAGTTTATACAGCCACTAAATGCGCTGTTCTTGGTCTTAGCAAAACATTTGGAGCAAAACAACATTATGAGCGCACGCAAGTAAAGGTTCTAACAATTTGTCCAGGAATTACAGACACTCCTTTAGTTTCTCCAGCACTTGTTTCAAGAAAAACTCTGGGCGTTGGATATCGTGAGCTACTTGTAGATGATGCTAAAGACTTATCTGTTCAACTGTAAGTGTTACACGTAGTTACCTATGCTTTAATTAATAATTGAATCTGTTTTAGCCCGGAAAGTGTTGCAAAAGCTGTTGCTTATATCATTAAGAATGGTGAATCAGGATCAGCCTGGATGGCCGAAGGTGATGAACCACCATATGAACTTGATTTTCCGACGAGACATCAACTGAAGAAGGAACCAACAAAATATGTATAAATGACATAAATAAAAATACTTTTACTTGAGTTTAAAATATTTGATTAGTATCAACATCTACAGCTGCAACGTTTGTGAAATTTATGAGAGTAGTATAGCTATGGAGCTGGGACACATACAAAAACTTCTCATGTCATTGAAATTTGCAGTATTTTATATTAAAAATAGAATAAATGTGTTGTGGGCATAGAGGTAGAATTGTGTATGTGAGGTGGTATTTAAAAAGGTGCTATACCTTATTCACAATAAATATGGGATGACGTCACAATACAAATAAATGCTGTGTTGTCATGGTTGACTTATTCTATGCCTATTTAATAGTTAAACTTGTATAGTTTTTGTTTATTATTAAATAATTATTAAAAGTTGGCATATTTTAAATTGTAAGGTTATTTTTAGAATACCTTTTTTCTGTGTGGTAGTGAATTGTGGTAGCAATATAACTCAAGATGCAGAAGTAAAATTTTTTATGTAATAAAAGCAGTGTCTTAAAATTTCACTGTAAACAAATTTTGCGTCTAAGGATACAGAAACAGAAAATGTTACAACACCGCACAAAACTGCCAACTGTAACATACTAAATCGTAATATCATTAAAGCTGCGTTCATAGTTACGTCCACATTATACAATTACTAACACTTTATTACTGTTTACGACGTTATCCCATATTTATCGTGAATAAGGTATAATGAGAAAATCCTAAGTGTGTGTGGAAAAGCTGGAACACAAGTATAGCTATGGAGAAGCTGTGGCATATGCAAAGACCTCTCATATCTAAGAAAATTTACAATATTTTTGGGCAAAAATAGTGGGCACCTGTGTGTGTGAGAGGTGTTTTTAAAAAAACGCTAATAAAAAAGTCCAGATAGATGAAGAAGCTGAGACGCGTCCAAAAAGATAACCTTTTATATCTGTGACAATTCTCGATATTTTTTACCAAAAATAGCTTATATGTGAGCACTGAAATGTACCTATATGTCAGGCATTTAAAAAAAAGAGCTAATAAAAAGTGTAGGTGTGTGTGTGTGTGGGTGTGGATGTGTGTGTCATTGTAAATGAATATCGCGCTCGTTTGCTCGCATTAGTGCAGCATGATGTGCGAAAGAAAGAGCGGTTCTTGGCCGGCGCATATTCTTAATTCTATTCATTGTTACAATGTTATAATCTTATTTTCTAGGTAATTGCGGTATCTTGACCGTCTGTGACCTGCCACCTACAGTGTCACTATCGTCTGGATACAAAGTATTGCATCCGTTCTCATGAACTGTTAATAAACTTTATAATTGTCCTTGTATTACATTGTTGCACTTCACTTAGTATTTTCTTAACACTTTCTAATAATTCCTAATTATTCTATTTTATTATACATATATCAATTGAGGGATACATAACTCACGTCAACATAAATTAAAATACAGAAGACAGCCTTAAATAAAAGCACAAGTGCAGCGTTCGTTTATAGAAAACACTGACACCGAGAAACATTGATGTAATTTATAAAGCGTTGAAAGCTATTTTAACAAATATTTATTAATTTTTAATTGCCATGAGATAGGACACTGTAAATTAAATTGAAAAGAAAGAAACAATTGCAAATGAAGGCACGGATGCAGCACACATTTCACACTCTCGTCAAGTTGTAGAAGACAAAAGCGTTAAAGCTATATTAAAAAACAAGTGCAAAGCTAAATCGGGAAAGCTTTTAAGATTTCATTATTTATTAAGTGGTTTTATTTAATTATTTTTCTGCATGCCTTACAATTAGAAAATGAATGTGATAAATAAAATTAATTCCATCAAACAAATTCAGAAGAAGAAAACTATAAAATTGGGAGAACTCTTCATAAATTATCTGTACAAGGTGATACATATTAAAACCGTACTTCCAAAGAAAAATACGATTGATCATTGTCGAATTAGGAAACACAAGGTGTTCCTACCACAAAAGATCGTCGAAGCTATTGATAATGGTGACATTGCCAAGTTGAATTGACACGAAGGCTTGTATTTGAAATATTTAGAAGATTTTAAAGTTGGTTAGTATTTGATTTTTTATTAAAGAAAACTAATATTGTATTCGTTATTTAAACACAAACCCAATCCAGTCACAAGCGTGGCTTTCTGTTACATGGAAAAAGCAAAGACGTCAGCATCAGCAGCTCCAGGTGGACAATCTTAAACGCGACATAAGGAACGAGCTCACCTACTTCTCGGCCCCATTCCATATCTAATTATACAGTGCGTTCATTAAGTTGCGCACATCAAAAAGGTTGTAATGTATTTTATTTATTATTATTTATTTAGTATTGTTATAATTTTTATAAACATATATACTTATTTTCAACATTTTATGTATTACAAAATATGTTCAAAATGGCTGCCTTGTTCATTAATACACGCACGAATTCGTTTTACCTTACATGTGATTTTCCAATGCTCCACCCGTAGGTACTACATTGGCCAGGAAGCGAGGCTTTCCCATATTGGCGCTCCATACAGGATGACAGAAGTTACCACCGAGGAGAGAACTCTCCTCTTGCTGGCACTCGGGCCTCCCACGTTAGGCATTAGCTAGCTCACTGCGTTTAACACTTTCTGTGCCTTATCAGTCGCCCTGAGTAAATGTTCTTTACTCAGGGAGCTGTTTAGTGTCACACCTAGGTATTTTAAATATCTGGTTGGAGCTACTTCCATATCGCCGACCCTAATGGTGATCGGTCTGACTTTCCTCCTTCCCGTAAGTAATAATACTTCTGTTTTGGCTACAACCAGCGGGAGTCCCTTTTCCATCAACCAGTTCTGTACCATCCCAATAGTGTGATTGGTCTGGTCCATCAGTTCTTGTTCGCTTTTGGCAGCAACGAGTAATGCTATATTGTCTGAGAACGCAATGATCTTGGAAGCTTCAGGTAATTCCAATCGCAACACTCCGTCATACATGACGTTCCATAGGGTGGCCCCAAGGACCGAGCCCTGTGGAATGTGGCACTGTCTTGCTGGAACCAACAATTACGTTCATCGGTTTCAAGCAACGAAATAAACTGTGTAATTATGTCTTTGTATACACCACTATTCACTGTAGTTTTAAAGAAAATAGGCCCCACTATTCGAAGACGTGATACGGCACACCACACTTCAATTTTCTGACACTGCAATGGATTTTCATGAAAAACACGAGAATTTTCAGTTGACCAGATTCTTGTGTTTTCGATATTTACATATCCACTAAGGTGGAGCCAAGCCTCATCATTGAAGAAAACACGGTCTAGCTCTCCAATTCCATGCCTGTGGACGATGGACCGAAACCATCTACAGTAAACAATGCGCTTTTCTTTGTCTGGATCTTTCAATTCCTGAACACTACCAACACGATATGCACAAAATTTTAACTGTTTCATAGCTTTCTAAGCACTACCCAATGAAATTTGTGATTGTATTGATAGTCTTCGTAGGCTTTTTGAAGACGACTGCTGTATAACATTTCTAAACTTAGCCAGTTTAGCGTCAGTTAAAATGAATGGTCTCCCTGATCTCTTTTTGTGTGCAACTAATCCGGTTTCACGGAAACGTCGGATTAATCTGATTAAGGTTGACTTGTTAGGTACACTTACATCCGGATATGTCACACGAAATTTATCAATGACAAATTCATATGAATGACTGGTAAAATACTGTTCAAGAAGGAACACTCGATGCTCTTGGGAAAACGACATGTTTATCTAATCGCAATCTAGACAATACTGCAGACCTGTTGTAACCTGTACACACAATAATGGGCTTTACATTTGTTGTTTATATTACCAGTGGTGCTGTCTTGCGGTAACCACTAAAACTAATATAAAAACCTACTATTTACAGACTAGTTTATTTGGATGTGCGCAACTTAATGAACGCACTGCACAGTACAGATAACCCATCACGGTATTCTCTTTCGTGGTAATCAAACTTTATAATTAGTTATTATTTTTATACTCATATTGTTATTTGTCTGAGATTGTGTATATAAATTATAGTTTAATGTCTTAAGAGAGCCTTTATTACCTTGATAATTTATATGCAATATGCAACATGAACAATTATGTATCTCAGAATAAAAAGATAAAGGGGGATCATTTTTACGTTTCAAGTATCTTAGAGCTTTTAAGATTATACATTAAGCTTATTATAACAGGGATCTGTTAATTTCTGAATATTTTAGTAATTTTTATAGGACTGCTTGTAAACTATTGCTAACGTATTTAAAAGTCTACAAATATAATGATGGTTTTCTAATTAGGGTACCCGCGCTTTTTTTGTTTAGCATTGAATTTAGTTTGGACAGATATTTAGTGTATTTAAAGTATAATAGTTTTGACAAAATAGTCTTTTTTTACTGTCGTCGAATGCATGAAAAAAAGTCTTTTGAGTTATATAATTACGAACGGGAAGCAGTCAGTCGATGATACTGTTGCAACCGCCTCAAATCGTGGTAAAGTATTTAGTCATACTAATGGATATTATGGGCCACCATTCAAAACAATTTTTAGATTTATTCTTCAATATAAAAGTCAAAGCGACGTCTTCTTTTATAGAAATATAAGCAGCTTCTGTGTCTACGTTGACTTGACATACTGAGAATTTGTGTTTTCAACTCAATTTCTTAATTGGTTGTTGATTTGTAATAACCGACGGTTGAGCAGAGATAAAGGTGCGAGTATTATAACCGTAGCTATTTTAACAGAAAGTCAGATGATATCATTTCTATAAAATATTCTAAAATTTAGACAAATAGTTTATAGACTTGTTATTATGTTTAAAATTTTTAAACGCATTTTGATAGTTCGTACAAAACGGGCACTGCACGCGGCACTAGAGGGCATTGTATGGTTCTAGATGTGAACGTTTCAATGTGTTCTAATCAAATGTTACAGTTGTGCCGAAAAGTGCATGCAATTTTAAGAAAGTGTCGTAGAAACATTATATTTCGTAATTAAGTGCGAATATTAAAAGCTCATATGCACGATATTGAATCAGTTTTAAAGACGGGTAAACAAACTTTGCTCACGATTAGTTGACTCAGTCTTTTTGAAAATCTTCTATGTAATACAAAGTAATATGAAATGCTATTTAAAAATTTATTAAAAAACTTCAACAGAACGTTCATAAACAAATGCTTAAATGGACTTCAAACCCTTAACATCCTGGAGTGTTTTGGAAAACAACACGTCTGCATGTATTTAAAAATTCAAACAGCTCATATTATTAACGTCACGCATAAAGACCTTGGTGTATTTCTTTAATTTGTTTCGATAATTTGCAGAATTTTAACGATTGGTTTGCGGACTATGTTTATTGGCGTCGCCGTGGATCAATGTAGTAAGCGTAAGACTACGGATCAGTAGAGGATGATGTTCCTTCTAGGACAGCGCCGCCGCTGCCGCCGCCGTCGCCGCCGCCCTGGACCAAAAAGTTTTCTTCGACTAACCATTTTTCATCTTTCGAGATAAATATATCTTAAATTTTTCATCTTTCGAGATAAATGAGCATCCATTTCCACACACGAGATAAACCTATTTTTAAGATTTTTTACCGCTAACATTCTGAACCAAATAGTTTTCTTTGTGCCGCCGCCGCCGCCGCAAAACAGCGCCGCCGCCGCCGCCTTGACAAATATGTACTTAGTTTATTATATTTGCTACTTTTACTTATACTTCTATTTTTTCCCCACATTTCCTCACACATCTGGACCAAAAAGTTTTCTTCGACTAACCATTTTTTATCTTTCGAGATAAACCTATCTTGTTTGGTATCAATTAATATTAGATTTTTCTCAGCTACCCGAATCTTCAGGAATTTTTCAGATTGCATCACCCCCAAGGGAGCTACCCCAATTTTAATATTTCTTACCTGTAGCGACTTTTGAGCGTTCTTATAAATTTTTTATACATGCGATACATCTTGTTAGTCTAAAATTTTATGTAGAATCCAAATCTGCAAACAGATTTAAAATAGGACTACTTCTTACAAAGTTACACTTTAAAACTCTCAAACCTCTTTAAAATTTTTGCTCATTTATGACATATGCTTTAACCAATACAAAGAAATAAGCACACAAAAGTTTAATAATTTATTTTATCCAATTTACAGTTTAATAATCTAATCATTCTAATGTAATGGGTTTTAAATATGTGAATGGGAAGTTCGACTTTTGGTGTAATGATCGCGTGGTTAATAATTAAGAAGCGCATTTTGCTGGTATGAAATCTATGGAATTTATCCTGTAATGAAAAGAAGAATGCATTCGTAATTGAAAATGCGTGTCACTTACCTTTAGCCAAATTAAGTATTAATATAGCAAAATATTTAAATTCAATATTTTCGAAACTTCCAATGTAGCATTAATTTTATAGCATTAATTTGTAATTATTTGTAATCCAGCAAATATTCTAGATTCTTAATGATCATGTGAATCACATGTGAAAGCTGTATATAATTTCTTCTCCAAACAAATGCGGTTATTACAATAGGAAAGTACGCTAAATGCAAGTCAATTAATAGCAATTTAATAGTGTTTACTGACCTACCTTAATTGTTTGTACAAGGAAACACAATAAAATATATACAAATATAGTAACTACCTTATATATTTATGCCCCATGTGTAGGTTGCTGTACTATTAGGACCAGGGTATTCAGACTTTAACACCTCCATCTCGCACGCTTTACACAGATGTTGGTTGTTTCGTACAAGACCCTTTAACAGCAGGCGGAGCTGAACGTTTACTGCTTAATGACATACAGTGCTGTTGTTCCTTGTGTTGCTGTGAGCTATTCTTGTAAAAGCGATACTGCAAGACCCAGAGTTTAAGTACTTTGCTGCCGACGGTTGTATAAGCTTAACCGTGGACGATGTTGCACCATGACATTAAATGGCAAGCTTGAATATTTTCTTTGGAAACAATCGAAGATTGCCGAATACACTCGAAGAGTGCACAAACGCGGTCACTAAACCACAATTAATAATCGCCTTTATAGGTTTAACATTTCTACCATTACCCAATGACTGGTGCTACGTACATGGAAACTTTAATTTCTTATTGGAGAGAATCCTTATTCTCCCTCGCACTGCTGCGTAGGTGCATACCCACCCCTTTTGGGGATATATGCTCGTTATAGGTTGTAAGACCCTCGGTTTTACTTAACTACAATTCGTGAGACCCCTTTAATCTTTTTTAATCGTGTCCTTCTCGCGTACAATACAGTAGGACTTAGCCTTACTACCTACAAATTCTAACAGCAAGTCACCGTTAAACTCGTCTTTAAATTTCCCCACAACTTTTTGTTAACATGCGGTAAATTGTGTTTATTATTTGCGAGGTACACCACTTTAAACCTAAAAATAAAAACAGGATAGTTTAATACGTCTATTAATAATTTATGGTAATGTTGGCGATACAAATATGTAAAAACAAACTTTATCAAGAAAATATAATGTTTTAATAGAATACATACATGTATTGATAACTTCTATAAACCGCTGTGGTAACCAGAGTCTGGCGAATCTGGGATAGCCAAATCTCTAAACATTTGCGCAAGCGATTGCCTTGCAGTTACATCTTTTAAGTACTGAATGGGGAAACATTTAATAAGTTCCAACACTGTCAAGTAATTTAAATTGCTGCAATCATTAAACAGAGAAATACTGGCACTGCTCTCCCCCTCTAATAACGTTTGAACCCTTTCTTCCTCCGTCGTATTTCCACATACTTTTTTTATATCACCAACAAATTTTTCGTAAAATTCTGGAAAGTTTCTACACCTTAACTCAGCCATTTTAAAGCAGATCAATTCTCGCAAATTTAATAGCTTCATGCACTCGTACGCAGGTAGCACAATAACATTCCCATCTTTCGTAATCTCCATATTATATAAATTCTCTTTTTCAAAATTGTTCAACAACCATATACTTTTATTAAAGGCTGTGCTCAGCTGCAATTTGAAATCTTGATCCAATTGTATGTCAACAACATCGTTTCCAGTAGTCAAACCATTTAATCTGACTTGTTTTGAGTCTTGAGCAAATTGGCGAATTTGAAATTCCACTTGAAAAGTACACAATTTCTTCCAATCGAAGTAAGAGAATGTTATCGTAGAATCAGCACACATACCACTACAGCAAATAACTTGGATGGCAGGTTGAAGACCACCATATAAATCAAAACCAACTTCTAATATATGGTGGTGATAATTTGGAGGAAATTCGCCTAACCTATAGGTTGACTTACCAACTAGTTGGTTGATATTTAATTGTGGTACTTGCACATCACTTGTAACGTCAACACAAAAAAAATCCATCTTTAATTTATAATTTTAATCAAACTCGACGATACTTTGACGACTAATGCACTGGAACATGGCTCTCGCCTTTTATGCCGATGGTCGAGCGTGCGCAGCTCTTTATTATGTTAGTTGGCGTTATATGCAAGTCTTGACTGGAAAAGTGACGCGTATAATTGTTTTATAGTGGGTTTTACCTGTATGTATTTAACCACCAACGCCATTTTTAGAATTACTAAACAAAATTACTCTTAGCAGTATTTTTAATATACCATCGTGTAAGATTTCAATTATTATTATGTTTTTCCTCAGGTTCTCAAATCCCTAGGAATTTTTTTCAAATCGAATGACCCCTTACTGATTTGCAGATTAACCTTTTGCAAGCACCGTATATAATTCACCTTTAATCTATTTCTAAACCGTATCGCTCTGTCTTTTGAGATAAACCCCTGGTGTGTCCCACAATCGACTTCCTTTCCACTCCAAACACGCTGACACTGATGTTGTTTAATTCCTCGAACCGGGTATATCCTTTATGGATATCGGGAACTGCAGTCCTGTCAAATTGAGAATGGTGCTGTAATGGGGGTAGCTACCGACCCTTTGCGGATTGTGAGCACTGGGGTAGAGCGCAGCTATCACGCACCAGGCAAAGCATGCGTTGTCGTCATTTTGTATATTAATAACAGCTCTGGTGTTTCGAACCCATTTGGGGAGCTCGATGTATGAGGATCCACGCAAAGGGTTGTACTTGTTTACATTAATCTCCAAGTACAACGCCTGTTTCAGACTCCATCCTAAAACTTACAAATTAGAAAAAATCAATAATTTTAGAAACTAACCAGAATCACGCTCCTGGAACTCCTCTGACTTAGCTGACATCCTCTCCACAAAGGAATTGTAGATCTCCTCTAGGTTACTGGAGGAGGTGACCACAACATTTTGAGTGTTGAAAGATTTAACATCCTCTACACTGTCCATCTTGGTGTAGCCACCAAACACCTCCAAGTTAACCTTGAGGGATAGGTGATCTTTTATTTTCTCACCTACTAATGCGATGAACCTCTCTTTCTGCCGACGCAAAAATTCTGAAATGTCTAGAAATAATTAGGTTAAACACTCATTCAATGTTTTAAAAGTATACATACCACTAGTATTAGCATTTTTAATTCTGTATGTAGTTACTCTTGTTTTAAAAGCGGTAGCTACAACCACCACAGCATCATCCCCTTCCAAGACGCGACTAGCAGCAGTCTTGTGCACGTTGGATCGCTGGTGGACTGCCAAGTTGGTGACGTCCACATCACACTCAATACACCCGCGACTTCTTGGGGGCAGGTCCCTCAACCGTCGACGCAGCAGGTCGTTTGACTCCAGAGGTTCCGGCAACTGGTTCCACCACACCATGCTTGGCGTCCTTGTGCCGTTTAAGGCTGTCCTTCCGCGAGAAGGATGCCGAGCACACATCGCAGGTAAACAAACCTTTTTTCGTTTCAGAGGCCGATCCATGTTGTTGGAGCTGGTGGCGTTTTAAATTGTTACTCCTCGAGAAGACAACCCCACACACATCACAAGTAAAGGAAGCCATTTTCTATAAAGAAATTAAAACTGGTCAAAGACTTTTAACAGTTGTAACTAGTCAAAGACTAAACCGAAACCGAATGATATTGCATCGCACGGTGCTTTTATACACATAATAATTAAGATCGTATAATAATTAGGTAGTTTACTTTAAATTAGGAGAAACCCAGCGTCGTTTAACTTTGAGTAACATTTCATACCAGTCTATTCACGTCGGTGAAAATCAATTAACTTCTTGCTTACGCGCTACATCTATAATTATCGGATGTATCAAACGAGAACAAAGTTAGACGGGGGTAAATATTTATACATATTTTTCGAAATTGTGAAATTGGAATAGTCTGCATTTGCATTTTAATAAGTAAACATCGTAATAAAAATGAGCGGGAAAGAATTATATTTTAGATGCTATAAAATTTTAGAAGAAGTTGTCAAGGAGATGAAAAAGTTTATCAAACAATTCAACTAGCCAACATTTGAATGGTATGTCTAATGAATCTCTGGTAAATACTAAAATAGTGCAAGATAAACCTACACATGATAATGTTGATGCGAAAGATTAGAACATAGACTCCAAGTCAGACGTTTCTGACAGAAAAAGAAAGAGACAACTTAAATCGTATACTAAAGAGGATTTAAATAAAGCCCTTGACGAAATAAACAAAGGATGGATTACTGGTTCAGAAGCATCCGAAATCTACAATGTTCCAAAAGCTACACTCTATACGAAACTCAGATCAAACGAAAATCGTGTGCAAAATTTGGATATGTATACTACACATTTGCCAATTAAAAGGAGGAAAAAGTGACTTTTGAGTGTGTGTATTAGTTTTAATGAATAAAAATACATTTCTATGTGAAGTGTACCTGTTAAGTATTTGAATTGAAATATAAATATTGTTTCAAACGTTTTGGTTTTATTTATATATAATGGTATTGTTAGGATACAATTACTCGGAAGCAGTAGCAGAATCTTGGTGTATGTAATATCATAGAAGTTGAACAAAAAAAAAATTCAAACTAAAAGGTATGTTTCAAACACGTAGTTGTACTCATTACTATTAAAATTAAATGTAGCGCTCTTTGTTATAATTCTTTTCATAATTACTTAGATACCCATTTCAGTTACGTGGACATTTGAAAAATTAAACAATACCAATGTATGCTTTATATTTTAAAACATGAACAAGCTAATATATACAAAAATAATTTCTAAATTCACATCATTCATTTCTTATGATAACAGTTGTGGTGGTTAAATTTTTATTTTAAAACTTACAATTTAGTATATATTCCATTTGAATATCTGCCAACAGTTTTATAAACCCCATCTCCTCGATTATTTCCATAAAATCATCCAGATCCTCGGGCATTGATAACACTGCAGTACAGTGCTGTATTGCTTCCTCGTATGACTGACACATAAGACATTTTCTCCTTCTATCGAAAAGCGTTGCCCACATTCTGCTTTTTTACTCGTAGAGCATTGCGAAATCTTCGAATAACCTCCCAAAGTCTTTATACATATTTGTTATATTGTCTCTTTAAACCGCACAATCAACAAATAATAACTTCTACGCGAACAGTCCTTTTATATGGGCTACTCCTATTCGGATATGTACCGATTACACCCGATTTGTGTGCACGCACGAAACAACCGGGAATGTATTCTATGAACAAAATCATTACATTTCTTAAGAAAAATGCTAAGGACTTTAAAAATAATTTTAACTCTTGTTAGACCTCTAGTCTCTAGATAAACGTTATTATTTTAGGTTGTGTCACTGTTTTCTAAATCAATTTCTTACATACTTTTTCCTAAACTATGCGTATCAGTTGACGGTTATACTTTACTCCATAACCGACTTGTATATATTTTCGTATTCGTCTCTAGCTAACACGTTCGTATAATAAAGATGTACAGGCTCGTCGTCAACTGCTAACTTAATCTTTTTTAAAAGCTAGCCTTTGTTTTCAACTTTAACGCTTGTTGTAGGTGTGGAAATTCTTTCCGCTATTCCTTGTGACTAGGAATCGGTGATTTTGCATGGGATCAATCAATTGTTTGTGCACCTCTTTGAATTTTTGTAGAGATGTAGCGTCTCCCTTTTTGTATGCCGCAAAGTTCTTTCGTACAGAATCCTGCATAAAATGAAGCTTACGTTTATTTACAATAAAATTGTTAACGTTCGTCATCATCGGACTCAGGATGGGAACTAACTTTTTTTTTTTTGAATAATGTCAAATATTTATATACTCCTCGAAATTCTTCCTATATCGACCATTATCCAAATCAAAATCTTTCACAACAGTTATAAAATTATGTTTTGAGTCACCCCAACACTGTAAACACATTTCTTTAAATTTCGGATATGTCATGTCACCACTTATATGATCCGAAAAGATATGTCTGAGATTGGTTTCATCCTGTTTCCATAATGCGATTACATTGGAGTTATCTCTGAGTCTATGTTTTAAGGCACTAGCGTAAGTTTGACATAAATAGAACGAATCTATTGCTTTATGTCGGCCGAACGAGAAAAATTGAGTGATTTTGCTTTGCTCGTTTGCAGGTATACCATCGAAAACCGCAATTGAATCTTCTTTGGTATCTCTGGGTTCAATCAAATCGTCGTAATTTTCAAACTCATGGTATCCAATTTCTTCTTTTAATGGTGTAAAAACGTTTCTTAACAATTCGTATTTCGGTTGATATAAACTTTTCGAAAATACATAGACATTTTGGAATCTAAAACCGTTCTCGTGCAGGATCAGAGATATTAAAGCGTTGGTCTTCCCACAACTCGATGGTCCCACGAATATAGCTCGTATGTTAGACGGGAACAATGGGCCATGTTTACCATCTTTTCTTGCACTAGCAATAGCAAAGTTATCATAATTCTGTATAGGTATTTTAACTTCTGGTATAACATCTCTGGATGCATCGTTGGAATTATGTAATTTCTTTACGTTCTGCAACCTTTTAACATATCTGCATAACGTTGTTCTAGGTATACTATATTTTTTACTAGCAGCGTAGAAACTCGAGCCATCCAGGATATCCTCTGCTGCTTTTGTAATAGATTGTTTGGAGCACCACTGATTGCTTGAATGCGACATCTTTCGAAAAATGTCTTACTATAACTAAGCTCAACCCAAAACTACTTCCTTATATACCAAATTTAATCTCTCTGCTCACATAACCACATGACCGTATGACCACATAACCATATGACCACATGACCACATGACCATATGACCACATGACCACATGACCATATGACCATATGACCACATGACCATATGACCTAATTGCTTTTTAATGAGTTTTCTCATTAAAAACCCATTAGCACTAATTGCTTTTTAATGAGTTTTTCCATTAAAAACCAAGCGTGGACCTAGGTTAGATAAAAGGAAAAATTAATAGGTTAGGTCGGCGCCACGGCGTCGACCTAACCTATAACCACAATTAAATATCAACCAACTAGTTGATAAGTCAACCTATAGGTTAGGCGAATTCCCTCCAAATTATCACCACCATATATTAGAAGTTGGTTTTTCAACCTGCCATCCAAGTTATTTGCTGTAGTGGTATGTGTGCTGATTCTACGATAACATTCTCTTACTTCGATTGGGAGAAATTGTGTACTTTTCAAGTGGAATTTCAAATTCGCCAATTTGCCCAAGACTCAAAACAAGTCAGATTAAATGGTTTGACTACTGGAAACGATGTTGTTGACATACAATTGGATCAAGATTTCAAATTGCAGCTGAGCACAGCCTTTAATAGAAGTATATGGTTGTTGAACAATTTTGAAAAAGAGAATTTATATAATATGGAGATTACGAAAGATGGGAATGTTATTGTGCTACCTGCGTACGAGTGCATGAAGCTATTAAATTTGCGAGAATTGATCTGCTTTAAAATGGCTGAGTTAAGGTGTAGAAACTTTCCAGAATTTTACGAAAAATTTGTTGGTGATATAAAAAAAGTATGTGGAAATACGACGGAGGAAGAAAGGGTTCAAACGTTATTAGAGGGGGAGAGCAGTGCCAGTATTTCTCTGTTTAATGATTGCAGCAATTTAAATTACTTGACAGTGTTGGAACTTATTAAATGTTTCCCCATTCAGTACTTAAAAGATGTAACTGCAAGGCAATCGCTTGCGCAAATGTTTAGAGATTTGGCTATCCCAGATTCGCCAGACTCTGGTTACCACAGCGGTTTATAGAAGTTATCAATACATGTATGTATTCTATTAAAACATTATATTTTCTTGATAAAGTTTGTTTTTACATATTTGTATCGCCTACATTACCGTAAATTATTAATAGACGTATTAAACTATCCTGTTTTTATTTTTAGGTTTAAAGTGGTGTACCTCGCAAATAATAAACACAATTTACCGCATGTTAACAAAAAGTTGTGGGGAAATTTAAAGACGAGTTTAACGGTGACTTGGTGTTAGAATTTGTAGATAGTAAGGTTAAGTCCTACTGTATTGTACGCGAGAAGGACACGATTAAAAAAGATTAAAGGGGTCTCACGAATTGTAGTTAAGTAAAACCGAGGGTCTTACAACCTATAACGAGCATATATCCCCAAAACGGGTGGGTATGCAACTACGCAGCAGTGCGAGAGAGAATAAGGATTCTCTCCAATAAGAAATTAAAGTTATGTACGTAGCACCAGTCATTGGGTAATGGTAGAAATGTTAAACCTATAAAGGCGATTATTAATTGTGGTTTAGTGACCGCGTTTGTGCACTCTTCGAGTGTCTTCGGCAATCTTCGATTGTTTCCAAAGAAAATATTCAAGCCTGCCATTTAATGTCGTGGTGTAACATCGTCCACGATTAAGCTTATACATCCGTCGGCAGCAAAGTACTTAAACTCTGGGTTTTGCAGTATCGCTTTTACAAGAATAGCTCACAGCAACACAAGGAAAAACAGCACGGTATGTCATTAAGCAGTAAACGTTCAGCTCCGCCTGCTGTTAAAGGGTCTTGTACGAAACAACCAACATCTGTGTAAAGCGTGCGAGATGGAGGTGTTAAAGTCTGCATACCCTGGTCCTAATAGTACAGCAACCTACACATGGGGCATAAATATATAAGGTAGTTACTATATTTGTATATATTTTATTGTGTTTCCTTGTACAAACAATTAAGGTAGGTCAGTAAACACTATTAAATTGGTATTAATTGACTTGCATTTAGCGTACTTTCCTATTGTAATAACCGCATTTGTTTGGAGAAGAAATTATATACAGCTTTCACATGTGATTCACATGATCATTAAGAATCTAGAATATTTGCTAGATTACAAATAATTACAAATTAATGCTATAAAATTAATGCTACATTGGAAGTTTCGAAAATATTGAATTTAAATATTTTGCTATATTAAAACTTAATTTGGCTGAAGGTAAGTGACACGCATTTTCAATTACGAATGCATTCTTCTTTTCATTACAGGATAAATTCCATAGATTTCATACCAGCAAAATGCGCTTCTTAATTATTAACCACGCGATCATTACACCAAAAGTCGACCTTCCCATTCACATATTTAAAACCCATTACATTGGAATGATTAGATTATTAAACTGTAAATTGGATAAAATAAATTATTAAACTTTTGTGTGCTTATTTCTTTGTATTGGTTAAAGCATATGTCATAAATGAGCAAAAATTTTAAAGAGGTTTGAGAGGTTTAAAGTGTAACTTGGGAAGAAGTAGTCTTTAAATCTGTTTGCAGATTCGGATTCTACATAAAATTTTAGACTAACAAGATGTATCGCATGTATAGAAAATTTATAAGTACGCTCAAAAGTCGCTACAGGTAAGAAATATTAAAATTGGGGTAGCTCCCTTGGGGGTGATGCAATCTGAAAAATTCCTAAAGATTCGGGTAGCTGAGAAAAATCTAATATTAATTGATACCAAACAAGATAGGTTTATCTCGAAAGATAAAAAATGGTTAGTCGAAGAAAACTTTTTGGTCCAGATGTGTGAGGAAATGTGGGGAAAAAATAGAAGTATAAGTAAAAGTAGCAAATATAATAAACTAAGTACATATTTGTCAAGGCGGCGGCGGCGGCGGCGGCGGCGCTGTTCTGCGGCGGCGGCGGCGGCACGAAGAAAACTATTTGGTTCAGAATGTTAGCGGTAAAAAATCTTAAAAATAGGTTTATCTCGTGTGTGGAAATGAGGATGCTCATTTATTTCGAAAGATGAAAAATTTAAGATATATTTATCTCGAAAGATAAAAAATGGTTAGTCGAAGAAAACTTTTTGGTCCAGAATGTTAGCGGTAAAAAATCTTAAAGATAGGTTTATCTCGTGTGTGGAAATGAGGATGCTCATTTATCTCAAATGATGAAAAATTTAAGATATATTTATCTCGAAAGATAAAAAATGGTTAGTCGAAGAAAACTTTTTGGTGCAGGGCGGCGGAGGCGGCGGCGGCGGCGGCGGCGGCGGCGGCGGCGGCGGCGGCGCTGTCCTAGAAGGAACATCATCCTCTACTCGGATCGAAAGGTCCTGGGTTCAAATCCCGACACGGCCGACTGCTTGAAAAATGACAGGTGAGCATTTTTCACAAAAATTACGCCCTCGTTCGGAAGAGAGGTTAAATGGAGGGCCCGTGTGTGAGTGTTGTCACGCACGTTAAAGATCCCTATTTTGCCTGGAACGGCAAGGGTTCGGCAAAATTCTAAATTTCTAGGCAACAAAAACTCGCCTCCTGGACAATGTAGTACCCTCTGGTGGAGCATCGGAAATATAAATGCACGGACAATATTTAATGGCGTCGCCGTGGATCATGTAGTAAGCGTAAGACTACGAATCCCATGGTCCTAGGTTCAAATCCCGACACGGCCGAATGCTTGAAAAATGGCAGGTGAGCATTTTTCACAAAAATTACGCCCTCATTCGGATGAGTGGTTAAATGGAGGTCCCGTGTGTGAGTGTTGTCACGCACGTTAAAGATCCCTACCTTGCCTGGAACGATAAGGGTTCGGCAAAATTCTAAATTTCCAGGCAACAAAAAACTCGCCTCCGGGCCAATGTAGTACCTTTGGGTGGAGCATTGAAAATGTAAATGAACGGACAATATTTATTGCGTCGCCGTTTATCGATGTAGTAAGCGTAAGACTACGGATCCCAAGGTCCTGGGTTCAAATCCCGACACGGCCGACTGCTTGAAAAATGGCAGGTGAGCCCTCGTTCGGATGAGAGGTTAAATGGAGGTCCCGTGTGTGAGTGTTGTCACTTACGTTAAAGATCCCTACCTTGCCTGGAACGGCAAGTGTTCGGTTAAATTATAAATTTCCAGGCAACAAAAAACTCGGCTCCTGGCGAATGTAGTACTTTCGGGTGGAGCATTGGAAATGTAAATGAACGGACAATGTTTATTATCCCAAAACGGTCCGCTTAAAAAATGTTAGGCGAGCATTTTTCACACAAATTCACCCTTGTTCATATGATGGGTAAAATGGAGGTCCCGTGTGTGAGTGTTGTCACGCACGTTAAAGATCCCTACTTTGCTTGGAACAGTAAGGGTTCGGCAAAATTCCAAATTTTCCAGGTAAAAAAAAACTTGCGTCCTGGCCAATGTAGTACCTTCGGGTGGAGCATTGGAAAATCACATGTAAGGTGGACAACACTTCGATGAGTTCGGATCATCTGCCTATCTTTTACTACAATAATAGGAATCACACTCCTCGTTCAACTAGCATCAGATATTGAAAATTCAACACAAAGAAAACAGACTGGAAAGCTTATTGGGAATTTTAAAGCCGTTGCCAGAATCAGAACGATTCTAGTTATATAAATTTTATGAATAGTCTATTAAACGCATGCACTTTTGCTATCCCAACGTATAGCAATATCCAGAACAACAAACTTGGTAAAATATGATGGAACAATGAGTGCGAAATCGCTGTCTTTAATAAAAAAGCTGTATTAGCTCAGTTTAGGCGTGTAGCTAATATGGAACATTTTATCAACTATAACAAATGCAATGCAATAGCACGGCGAACTATAAAAAAAAAATGATGTTATGGAAACGCCTTTGTTCATTTTTCAGCAGCAGTTCTTCCACATTCAAATTTGGCAAAATATCAAGAATATTCCTTTGTTGCCCATTCACCCGTTAGTTTCAGGGCAACAGCCTTTTGATTTTCTCCACGATCTTTCTAAGAATTTAACTTTTAGAGAGAATATACTTCCTCTGTCGATACTATTGACCGTTCTTTTATTATGCAAGAACTCAACAATGCCTTAAAATCAATAGCCAATACTACTTCAGGGGAAGATGAAATCCAGTATATAATGTTGGGAAATCTTGCGTTATCTAGTAAAATTCAACTTTTAAACATATATAATAATATCTGGAAAACAAATAAGGTGCCATCAAAGTGGAACAATATAAGAGTGCCAAAGTAAAAAAATAATTAACTCATTCATTCACACCAATATCAATGGGTTCCTGTATTCTGAAAACATTCGACAGAATGATTAAATTTAGATTAGAGTGGTGGCTTGAACATCATAATTTTTTCCCTAATTGTCAATTTGGGTTCCGCAAAGGCCATTCCATCTACGATGATATTTGTTATTCTGTCATAGATATTAACATCTCCTTTACAAACTTATTATAACGTAAACCTGGACGTACTGAAGGATGAAATAGAATTCGTTGGATTGTCATCAAAATTTGCATCGTTTATAACAAATCTCTACTCAAATAGGCAAATTTTCATAAAAGTAGGACAAAAATAATGGGACCAAGATATACCAGCACAGGATAACCGCAGGGCAGCATTCTGTCACCACTATTATTTATACTATAATCGACTAGAGAAAGTATTCTATAATTCTGACATAAAAATATTGGAATCTGCAGATGATATATGCATTTACATTCAAAATGAAGAAATTTTTAAGGCTCAAAACAATCTAGAACTTGCAGTGAATAAGCTTTCTCAATTTTTGTTTGAACTCTTCAAAACAAAATCTGTCATTTGTACGTTTACACGGAAAGAAACTTGTTTACCTGGTAATATCACTTTCGGTAGATATACGTTTCCCCATAAAACTTATGTTAGTTTCTTGGCAATATATCTAGATAGAAAATTCTCATGGAAAGAACACACCTCATACTTTCAAAATAAAGCTCAAAATGGAAACCAGTTACTACGATATGCGTGCCATAATAACTGGGGCGCTGATCAGTCCACCGGTCTTCAATTTTATCACTCTTTGCTTAGATCCATTTTGGATTTTGGATCCATTTTTATGGAGATGCCTCGTACTTTGCTTACAAAGTTAGATGCCATACAACGGAACGCTATTAAAATATGTTTCGGATTCTTAACGAGCACATCAAATGATGTCGTTTTCGCAGAAGCACTGGAGCTGCCACTTCGGCACCAACTGCTATTCTTAGCTGCAAAGTTTGTTATAAAAAAAGCAAGCTTTTCGTCTCCTATCATTAAAAAGATCCAACATCTATTTATGCTAAGCCTAACACACATGCATTGGATAATTAAAAAAGATCCTGTAATAAAATCTAGCTACGTCTTTATTGAACCCATGTTAAAAGAGGTCGCTTCCACTGACAAAATTCCTTTTTATTCGCTAGACTTTGATTTGCTAAAGAAGATAGAGGATATTCATATTCCTTGTTACACTAGTAACATGGAACAATAAGAATATAAATTTTTAATAAATTTGCAGTATCTAAACTACAAAAAATTTTCACCGATGCGTGGATTTTTGCAGGAAATGTAGACTGTGCGATATTTGAATCTCTATCAAACAAACATTGCTGCTATCGTTTGAATGATAAATATTCAATCTTTTCCGTAGAGCTACTATCTTTGTGGAAGGCATTAGAATATGTATTTTTCAATCCAGAAAAGGTCACATCAAGAAATGTCCTGATAATTAGCGATAGAAGAAATCGCCTTGGCGTACTGTATCCCTGTTTTATCCTGGGGTACTAATAACAATAGTTAAATATAGGTTAGAATTGTATATTGGTCTTACTGTACACGGTTTTTATTGTAAACCTACTGGTAAAAATGATCAACGGACATACCAATAAAGTGATATTTAAAACTAAAAAGTTTCAGAGATCATTTTTATTAAGTTCTCAGAGATAAGAATAAGATAAGAATTCTACAGAAATGTCAATTTAATTAATTGAAAACGCATGTAGTTATGCCTACAACTTAGATTTTGAGAGAGACAATAAAATTATCTGTTAATTATGCGAATTTACCAAATTTTCATGCACATTAATCAAAATTAAGGACGTAAATGTTTTAGTGCACTTGGGTGGTACGCAAATGTGTTAGAGATAATAAACAAGTTTTATTTTTATAAACTATATCACACATAGAAAGTGTAGGAATATCACGAGTTAGAAACAGTAAGTTACTTAGTTAAATGAGCTTTTATCTCGAAAACAACACGAAATATTTATAGAGACTTTGATAGTTTTCATTAATAATTGTGCTGTTTCGACGTAATAGTAAATTAAAATACAGAAATAAACAGAGAAGTGCCAAATATTCTAAATACAAACGTTAAAAATGATCGGGACTTTACACCCTTCGAATTAAAATAGAACAAAGTTAGTCAAGAGAGAGTCGAGCTCGCACTATTAGGGTTCCGTACCAATACTAGAGTGAGTAATTAAGAAACCAAACTAAGCTGTTTTTATTTTTTATGTATATTTAAGTCTTATCCAAATTTCATTATGATAACTGAAAAATAAATATATTGTCCCACATTGTACTGATACATTAGTAAATACGTTGTCTATTACTGTGTTTAAAAAAAATTTTCCCAGCAACTATTATACTGTCAAAAAACCTGCAGTTTTCCGATAATCTATGACTCAATAGCTACTATCCCTATTAAAATTAAAATTTTAGCTTTGTGAATGTAGGAGAACTGGGGGTGGGGAAAAGGTCATTTTGGCACACTTTGAGTTATATCATGAAGACTACTGGACCGAAAATTATAAAAAAAATATTTTTAGAAGCCTCTTAGAATCCTCTTTCAAATGATACGTCACACGATATATTTATTAAAACTTTTTTTCTTTTGAC
Source organism: Platerodrilus igneus (assembly GCA_036346225.1). NCBI lineage: Eukaryota > Metazoa > Arthropoda > Insecta > Coleoptera > Lycidae > Platerodrilus > Platerodrilus igneus. The sequence continues at coordinate 2,163,488 of JARFIW010001700.1, forward strand.
CGAATTAACCCCCGCCATTTTAATCTAAAAAAAATTTTTATTTTTGACAGTCGATATATGCGCGCGTCATAAAGACATAGCGTTGTGCCAAATTTCAAACTCCTACGTTATATATCTTTTGACAAAAACCTCTGTGACAGACGGACGGACGGACACGAGAATGATCTTATAAAGGTTCCGTTATACCTTATAAGGTACGTAACCCAAAAGAATACAGATGAATCTCGGTAAATAACCGACATAAGAAAGCTTATTTACATACATTCTCAATACTTCAAAACAAACCATTGAATCATGGAATTGAACCAACACACCCTACAAACCCAATAATCACAAAACCCGTCATAAAATTAATGCGGTACATGTAAACTGTGGGGGAACTTAAGAGCTCACAAGAACTTAAAGAAACGGTCACCATGGTAGATTGCCCCCAATATTTATACACTCATCTAGTGATAACAATGTGTTAGGAATTTGAACAAATGATACCACTTTCAAAAGTGTGGGAACAACAAATAACCTTAGAACAGCTTTAGACGCACTGCACCGCGAGAACAAAATTTATAAAACTCACGAATAATAAAACAAGAGAGCTATTAAATCTTTCATTTTCGGTTAGGAAACCTCAAACTCGATTAACACGCAACGAACTCTGTGCGAGATGAGGTACATTATCAAGTAATTCAAGGATATTAAACCCCAAGATTTTGAGTAAACAAATTCCCAAATGTGAGTAAAAACGCGAAATTAAAAATACCGTTACAGGCGTAGTCGCCCTGCCTTAGATGCTTTCATTCAATGCTATTTTAACGCCAGAAACCGCTTTCTATGCATTAAAGGCTCGTTAGAAGCTTTGTACAAGTTCAACAAAACGTGTAAGTTATTGAATTTTTTCTGACCTCCTGCTAAACATGCATTCTGTTCTATAATTAATATATGTGATTGGTTGTAGTAATAAAAATGAGTAAAATTATCATTAAGAGGACTTTTTACGTTGGTGCATACTTAGTTAAACTGTATTGTAAACACGGAATTTCTCTTATAGAAAAAGCACTACAACTGTATGCCCATAATTTTGTATACTACATCACTCAATAAGTCCGTAGGATGATACATAGATGGCGTTGCTATGTAATAATCCATATGATTTGTAGGAAGTACTAACCTTAAAAAGATATCTGTCAAAATTTCATGACAATCCGACGATTAGTTTACAAGTTACAGAGGTTCAAGTGACGATACTTTTGAGTTTTTCAAAAAAATGAATTCCAAGCAATTTCGCGTGTTGATTTATCATTGCTTTTTGATGGGTAAAAATACCATCGCAGCCAAAGCATGGCTTGATAAGTGTTATCCGGGCTCTGCTCCATCGAGGCAAACGGTGGAGAAGTGGTTTGCTGATTGTAAACGTGGCCGTACAGACACTGATGATGCTGAACCCTCTGGAAGGCCAATTGAGGTGGTTACACCGGAAAACATCAAAAAAGTCCACCGAATCGTTTTGGAAAACAGAAAAGTGAAATTGCGTGAGATAGCTGACACCTTGAAGATATCAGAAGGCAGTGTGCACACTATTTTGCATGAACATTTGTCCATGAGAAAGCTGTTCTCAAAGTGGGTGCCGCGTTTGCTCACAGTGGACCAAAACAACAACGTGTCGATGATTCTGAGAGCTGTTTGGAGCTGTTCAACCGGAATAAAAGGACTTTTGCGTCGGTATGTGACAATGGATGAAACATGGATCCACCACCACACTCCAGAGTCTAATCGGCAGTCAGCTGAGTGGACTGCAGCCGGAGAACCACGTCCAAAGCGGCCAAAACCGCAAAAGTCGGCTGGTAAGGTTTTGGCGTCTGTATTTTGGGATGCGCACGGAATTTTGTACATCGACTATCTTGAGAAAGGAAGAAGAATCAACAGCGAATACTACATGGCATTATTAGTGCGTTTGAAGGAAGAAATTGCCAAAAACGGCCACACATGAAGAAGAAAAATTCTCTTTCACCAAGACAATGCACCGTGTCACAAGTCGATCGCAACGATGGCCAAATTGCACCAATTGGGCTTCGAATTGCTTCCGCACCCACCGTATTCTCCAGATTTGGCCCCCAGCGACTACTACCTGTTCGCAGACCTGAAAAAAATGCTCGCCGGAAAAAAATTTGGCTCGGATGAAGAGGTGATCGCTGAAACTGAAGCTTATTTTGAGGCCAAAGACGAATTGTTTTACAAAAAAAGTATCGAAATGCTAGAACGGCGTTGGACTGATTGTATCACTCTTGAAGGAATGTATGTTGATGAATAAAATCGAATTTCGCCAAAAAAATGTGTTTTTCTTAGTTATCCTACGGACTTATTGAGTGATGTGTTACAAGTTAATTTGGTTGAATATTTATAATTCATAACTTAAGTTTTTCTTTGAAAGATATACGCATATTTCTCCAACTAAAATCAGATCTTAGGTTTTCTTGTTATTTATTGTGATATTTATGTTTGATAATATAGGTTAGGTGAAGAAAGCTCTGACTGTTTGTTATTATTGGTGTTTATAGTAAATTAGTAGAAGGTGGAAACGTGTACATAAGACACCATAAATCTCTACCACAATAAGTACAGTTAAACCGTCTCTCGAAACTTTTATCTTCTAAAAGGGCTGTAATCAGGGTTTCCTTCTGGTGGATAAGCGTTCGAGGGCTTTATTAAATAGAGAGAGTTTAAAGACCTTTCAAGGAGGTATAAAGCATCTACTTAAGGCACTATAATCTGTATACCATTAAAAGTTTTGTAATTGTTTTCATAGAACCCCCCAGCACCACTGAAAGCAAGCCGGTGCACTATTTTCTGTTACATCACTTCGCTTTTGTAAAGTTAATTCAGATACGTAACGTCAATTCAGTACGGAACGTGTCCAACAAAATAATAGAATTAATACTTGAGAAATATGTAGCAAAATATAGTAGTTTGTTGAATGCGGATTTAAATCCCCAAGAAATATACAACCCGGTTACAAGTGAACTTAAGGTCAAGAATTAAAGCGAACAAGTGAGATAATTGATATTAGTCATAGATAAAAAAGATTTAAAATTTATGTTTAATTTCTCTTCGCAATACTCGTGTTTATAAAATGAGCCAATTTGGGTACATCGTATATGGACTATAACCTTTAGATCTTGAAAGAGCCTTGTATGACGATATATTTATTATTTACTGCTAGGTTTTAAATGCAAAACTGTTCTACAATTTATAGTTGTTGCAACTACGTGTTGCCTAACATTATTATTACTTTAACATTATATGCACTATACGTATCAGTGACTAACTACCAGGGTCAATAACTCTTGAGTTTATTGTACTAGAAATAAAGTTTATTTACATTTTTTTCAATTCAACGAACGAAAGCATTTATCATGTTCATCATATACTGCGTTAATTGTGATAACGATATTTATATATATCAAAATATACGTAAGCTATCATATGGAACGAAGTACTTTAAGGAACAAAAAGCAGTAAATTTAAAGTAGTAATGTACAATAATGTATAACGTTGCAGGAAAGGTTGCTTTGGTTACAGGAGGAGGAGCGGGTATTGGATTTTGGTATGCTAAAGAACTTTTGCGCAACGGCTTAAGAGTAAGTATTCACTTTAATGTTTTCTTTATGGTTCATGTCCCACATTCCAGGCCGTAACACTTGCGGACATATCTGAAGAAAACGGCGAAACGTCTTTAAAGAAGCTGGAAAAAGAATTTGGTCCTAATAAAGTACTTTATGTCAAAACTGATGTTACGAATAGAAATGAATTTGAAAGTAAGTTAGTGTGTTGGTTTTCTAAAACTATTTAAAAAAATTCTAGATGCTTTCAAAATGACAATTGCTGCATTTAAAAACATCGATATTTTGGTAAATAATGCAGGTGTAATGAATGATTCGATATGGAAGAAACAAGTTGAAACAAACTTTGTAAGTAGCTCTGTTCTCTTTTTCGTTGGGTGGGTAAGTTTACTAAACTTTGCGGTGACAAGTTGTTACGAACGGTTTCACCCCAGAACCCTAGCCAGTAATCTACAAAGAAACCGTGCTAAAAATTCTGTGTTTTGATAAAGTACCGAAAATCTAGACTGCACCAACAAGAATGGTTTCCGGCTAACTCATCAAAAAGAGAGGTGTAAGTTTTTGAATAGGATCCCGGAATACTATCGTGTGGGAAATACTGATCTCTATTGGAAATTATTTTGGACACCACAAATTTCGAAATACGGAGGTTCCTAGAGAAAAACTCCAGAAAGGGTAACAAAAGAATACCAAAACCCGAGATCAGGAAAGTGATTCTGACCTAAAATTCATACGAACAATAACTGCGTATACTATTTTAAAACAAACCTAGCATAAACGTATTGATAGCAACACTAATAAAACTATTTAAAATTGATAGCTGAAGAAAGGCGTTTCCAAAATCAAATGCTAATTTACCTGTGTATTAATCACACCTCTAGATAATGGCAATATCTTTTAGTATATCAGGGTTGAAAACTCTTACCTATACATTAGTCGTGAAAACAAATGTATAAAACTATTTACTAAACTGCACAATTAGAAATGTAAGCACAAGAACATACAAACATTCTTAAGCCAATGCTCAATATTTAAAAATTGCTAATATTTTTTAAAATTAAGAACAAAACCGTACTTTAGTACGTTTATAACTTTACAGTTAAAAATGTTCTTTGATTAAGGTGACTGTCGTTTATAGTTTCCCAAGTGTATTATAGGTGCCTGAAGAACAATGTGACTGTAGATACCTCGAAAACAACTAAACTCAACTGCTATCTGGACTCAATCCATTCGTTTGAACAAGAACCTACTGGAAATTCTGGTTAACACTTAAATGTTTTTTAATCAACAAGCCTTTCCAACATGTAGTTTATTTATTACTTTAGGAACAAATTCCCCTAAAGGTACAATTTGCCAACCCGGTTGAGTATATTTTCAAACTTTAATTTACTAATCGTATTAATTAAGTTTGATACCTAATTAATCAAAAGTTAACTGCGCCTACTCAAGTTTCTATGTTGTCTTTTTCAATGCTCGTCAGGAAGTTAGCAGCAGACATATCTTTTTCATACAACGACTGAAATTCTTTTCTACAGAATTCGGAAAATGAATTAGGACTGCAAATTAAAATTGTTTTTGTTGTTTTCTATATTTAATATATGAAAAATAATTCTTAATCAACGTTAACGTGAACCAAAGAAGGAGCTCTACGACAGAGTTCAGCGTGTGAACATTCTTCGTCCTAACACGATGATGTCATTGTGCCAACGTTATACATTAATAATCAAAATTAATGAATCATAAAGCTGTAATAATTTAAAATATAACCACTCTTAACTTTTAAACCACCACAATGAATTTACCAACCTTTGAATACGAGCTATTTAGATTACAACGGTAAACTAAGATAATACTTTCTTAAATCAAAAATACATGTAAACTAAAAATTCTATTTCTCAAAAGAAGTAACCTTAACCCTATTTGGGGAATTTACCAATATAGAAACCATTAAAATGAAATATGATTATAAACTTTTCATAAGAATGTTACCAAGTGGCATCACATTAAAAAGCATAGTTAAACAGTTTTAAAGCCCTGTAATTAGAAAATGAATAAATGTTGTGTCAATGTAGCCATTATTATATTAATAAATGCAAAGTTTTTAAATCATTCCTGATTATTACTAAATACCCAAAAACCATATCTAGACATTCATCTGAAAGCACAAATTCAAAGCGATCTTTTTAACAGCCCTATTATTAATTATGTAAACACAAAAATAAAATATTCCATACCCTGCTGATACATGTATTAGAAAAATATAATTCAACTCTTCATTAAGTTTTCTTTATTGCCTGAATAAAATAATGTGATTGACGCAAAACTGCTGATTCATGTATTAGATAAATATAATCCAACTCTTCATTAAGTTTTATTTATTATATAGATAAAAATAATGTAACTGACGCAAAACAGTCGATAAGTACATCAATGAAAACAGATTACACTAAACTCTCTTATTGCTGAACATTTTCCGCACAGATTCATCTTACAGTGGATGTAGAAATCTACCCGTATCTGATTCATTTTTAATCCTAGCTTTGAAAAAATTTTTTTCTTTTAGACAGCATACTAGCTACCCTACATAGCAGTTGAATCAATATAGTTTTTGTTGTTAATACATCTTTTTTATCGTCCAATTGGCTGATTTAACCTTCTTACGAACCCAGTCGCACATGTATTTGGACCCAAACAAAGCGTTTTAAAAATTAATCGAAAATATGTAATAATTGTATTAACTACGATAATTATAAAATATAATTAAAAAAAAGGTACAGCTGGCACATATTAATTGGACCATCAACCAACAAATATCTATTTACACAGCTAAATCTCATAATATTTCTTCTGACAAATATTTAATCAAGTGTGCCTTAAAGAACCAAATTATAGCACTATTTTGTGTTTTAAGTCATTACGTGGTTATTAACTAGTCAAAATGATTTGCAAAATTTTCTTGTTGCCGCTTATAAAAATGGACTTTATGGGCGTAAAATAGCAAAAAAACTAAATATTCCTTAAGGAAGAGTAAGAAACATAATTTCGCAATTTAAAAAACGGAAATATTCAAACAAAAGGTAAAAATGGACGTGCTTCAAAGATTACGAAGAGGGATGATCAAATTTTGCGAGCACTTATTGCCCAAGTCGAGCTTACATGCGAGAATTAGCTGGAAAACGTGCAGATACGATTAGCAAACTAATATCAAAAGATATTTACTTGAAGAGAATGAAAAAATGGAATATGGGTTCTACAAGGTAAGTTTTTACAATAGTAAACACTTCCAAACTTATATTATTTTACTATAGGCTAAGGAAAAATGACTCTTTACACAAATACAAAAACAAAACCTATGTTTATGGGCAAAGGAGCACCAAAACTGGGTTGATCATCAGTGGGACTCGGTTATCTGGAGTGAAGAATCTAAATTTGAGATATGCGTTTGCAATACACGAACTAGAGTTATTCGAATACTACAAGAAAGACATACCAGAATTTTTTTAAAATATCAATAATATAAAAAACATATACAAATTAAAGTTAAAAATTAAAAATTTCCTCCATGGAAATCGAATCTGGTAGTGTTCTCAAAATGCTAGCTACGTTGCCCCATCGAATTGCGAGTGATATCCTTTGATATAGGTACTGTTTGGTTCGGGGGTCTCCAGATTCTTTGATAAGCTTGGCACCAATCTCGTCCAAGAAATCTTTCGTTTTTTCTGCCCATGAGCCCAATGTTTCAAATGCCAGTGCCTTATAGATGTAGTTAGATACTTTGATTTGACTGTATTTTTCGTGTTTTTTTACATGCCAATTCGCCTGATGCGGAGGCTTCTTTACTTATCTTATCCAAGTCACTTTCGGCTAGAGTATCGGTACAGGTCACGTCCACACCAGCCGCTTACCGCTACGCCATGGAACTAGGGAAATTCTATCAGGTCTTTCACCATCGTCACGGTTGAGGCCGACTGGTTCCAAGGAAGTTGAATCGTGAACGAAGCTCAAGGCACGATTAACTATTGGTTTAGTTCCTGGTGACAAGGAAACCAACTTTTGCTCGTGTGGCAGCTAAGTCCATTGTATCCGTCTCCGGATACTGTTACATTGCAGTGGCATTTATGTTCTTTGTAAATCTCGCAGCCTAGACGGAGTGCCACACAGGTCCTAAATGTTACGTTGTCCATTAGAGTCCCGATAGTGGGAGAAGGGATTGCATGGAGTCATGCTCCAGACTCTGGTTGTTGCAGTGCCAAGAAACGAGCTAAATCCTTTCGGTTCTGAGGTTTTATTTCGGAGTCCATTATGTTTTTGATCGCCATGTTTTATCCCAGTTCCTTTGAACAACAGGAACCGGACTAATAAATTCGTGAGTAAATATCCAATTATCCAAAGCCTCGTCAACATGTTGTATTGAAATCTCGTTGTCCTTGTAATTGAGAAATAAAGACACAATATCTACACATCTGCGTAATGAGGTCAAGAAAGCGGGCAGAGCAATATCCGTTATACTCCTATTTCCCAAACCTCCACATGAAACGGGTAAAGTAGCTTGATTCCATTGATTATCCCCTAACGTGACGTTAATTATTTTCTCTAGGCTATCGCGTAACAATTATCCATCATCGTTGTCAAATTAGAATATTTCCACAGCGCTCATGTCTTTAATAAAAATGTCATTTTCGGAATGAAAAGACAGTTTTTTAAAAGTGAGTATGCTATGTGTGCATCCAATTTTTGTAAATCGGTAAGAAAGAAATCTGAATTTCTCTTGCTGTGGCATTTTTCAAAGATTGGGCTACCAAGAATTTCTAAGGACTGTCTTGAATTAACAATAATCCCAGCAAATATCTTTTCAAATTTCTGAACTATAACGTCATCCACAAGGGCGGAGCAGAAGAAAATTTCACATTTGTCGGGATTTATCTTTAGTCGAATGTTTGTTGCCAATTGAATCAATTTGTACAAATCTTCGAATACAACGTCTGCTATATCCTCAAATGTCGTGTCATAAAGGTACCGTACATTCAGCTCAGATTTCATGGTTTCCACTATCGGGTGGACAGTAACACTGAAAGCAACTGGGCCACATGGATCTCCTTGCTGGCATCCAACTTCTGATGTGAGTGTTTCATTTCCAAAGAAAAGTGATGACGGCTGGCCGTAGATCTGTTCTAGAATGGGGTACAAAGCTGGAATTTCTTCTGAAATTTTTTTAAGCATGCATGATCTGTCAATGGAATTGAATGCATTGGCGAAGTCCACTTTTAAAAGAATTTTCTCTAAATTTTGTTTGTCATTCACAACAGTACCAACTCCGTGTACTATACTTTCACATACCAGTTGCAACTCCTAATTGATGTGGGTTTAATTAGTTGTGGGCTTGATCTCGTGTCGATATGCATGCAACTTTTACTGCCAATCTTCTGAAAACTGATCCCACTGCAATTGGCATGATCCCGTTATCTTTCTTTGTTATTGCGCAGAATGACGCTCCGAAAAATATAGGCCTTACTTCTTTGTTTAATTTTCCTTGCAGTAAAAAAGTTGCATAGCGCGGTTATGGTGTCTAGTACACGTATCCCTAGTTTGCCGGCTGAAATTGATGTTAAATCCTTTAGAAATTGGGGTCTAACGCCATCTACGCCTGGAGCAGATCCGCTTCTAAACGAATTAATTGCGTTTTGAACTGTAGCAGAGTTGACAGTTAGGAAGCTTTCTTGTACTGCTTCAGGTAAAGTAGCGGCATCGGTCGCCAATGGATATTTTGATTTTAGCTTGGATAAAGTTGCAGCATTAAAAGAGGCCAACGTATCTACTGAACTGATGATTTTATCTGTTACTTTAATGTCCGAAACTTTGAATTTGTTTTTAACTCTTTTAGAAAGTGTTATTGTTTTTTCTCTTTAGCCGGGATAAGCTGGAGTTGGAAGTTATTGATGTTGTCTTTGATCTTATTTGTTAGTGCTTTTTCCTTTGATTCAGTAACATTAAAGGAGATATAGGCAAAAAGGGTAAGTTTCTCCCAAGAAAAAGAGAATTCGTCGCGATACATTCGCTGATAACTTCTGCTAGTTTGTTGGCTTTAGTTAAACCGGCGCCCTTAGAAATTCTTGGTAGCGTATTGAATCGCAGCCGCGTTGACAGAAACTTTTCTTTTAAAAGTGTAGTTGTTATGGTTTGAGAGTTGAGAAGTGCCAGGTGATTCGGGTGTTTGTGTTGTACGTGAATCCTCAATCGGTTTTCGTCAACAAAGGTTCTTGAAGTTGACAGGGTTAAACGGTGGATTGGGTGATAACGCTCGGAGACAGGATGAACAAAGCCATGGGCGCTTCTTCCATTTCCTCAGGCGAATTATCTGAGAAAGCGTAAGGTTTAGACAGGAGGCATGGAACCATTCAGCACAGGAGGATATTCAATCATCTTTGTTCCATCGTCGGGTTTTCGGCACAGACAATAAACTTTCTCTTTGACGTTGGGTTCTCCTTCCGCCTTTGCTGTAGTTTTTGCAACCGAAATATCTTTCATTGTGTTCCCGGTCGTGCTTTTTTTCGTACTGCGAGAATTCGGAATCATTATAAGTAATTTATTTTGATTTTGGCGATTTGATTTGATTTATAATTTATAATCGTTGGGCGTATCTAAATTCGTCTCCAAAAGGGTGATTTACGTTCTTTCTTCGATCAGCAGTATGTTTTGTATCTTAGTTTGGCTTAGCTGACAGCATATTTTCCGTCACTTTCACTGTAATTTCTTGCAATTCAAAGTATTTGTTTGAACTCATTATAAAATGATATTTAGAACAAGATTTGATAAACGTCAAGTAACGGCAAACTGATGAAAAATCCTTTTTTCAAAAATTATTTATAGATGAATTAAAAAAAGTCGATTTCTTTTGAATGTAGCACTTACTCTATACTGTTTTTTAAGCACTGAACACAAGCAACACTTTTATTTTTGTCTATTTTTTAAGACGAAAAATGAAAACGCTGTTAAGCATTATTATTCAAAGGTAATTAACAGAAATTGTTTTACGAGAAAGGTTAAGTTTTCTGCATCTCTAATGGTATGAAAATTCATGTCATCACAAGGAGTTGAACACCAGAACACCTTCTTTTTATTGACGGCACCATCAATGCTGCAAATTAACAGGATAATTTTGCAAGAACAATTGTTGCCGTCCGTCAATAAGGTTCAACTGCCAGAAAAAGAATTTATATTTCAACAAGATAGTGCAGCCTGCCTTACAGTATAATGTGAATACGGACCGCTACACTTACGGTCACTTTCTTAATGTTCCACCCGAAGGTACTACATTGGACAGCCTGCCATGCAGCAAAATTAATACTATGGTTGCAAGAAATGAATGTGCCTGTTTTAAAATAGCTTTCAAGCAGTCCTGATCTTTCACTCTGTAGCATCGAATAAAAAACGCATTTTGAACCACAGTAGTTTGCACCATTCCAGAATTAATGAATAAAATTCAGGAAATTTGGAATAAATTGCAACCAGTGGTAGAGTAAAACATTAGTTGACATAATTTCAAAGAGAATTGAAGTCGTTTCAAAACGAAAAGTTGATTGCAAACAGTGGTCACCCCGACTAATTGTTCAAAAAAAATTTGGTTCAATTATTAAGCGCCAGGTATCCTTTCATTTTAGTTTATATTTTATAATTACTGTTTCTAATATAAGTATTAGATATTGTTTATTTTAATTATGAGAAGGATATATTATCAAATAAACTTAATTGTTAATGTGAAATTATAAACTTCAAATAAATGATAATTCAACAAAATAACGTTGTGTTGCATATTTCCTTTGATTCAATTCATATACGATTGACCTGACCTTGTATTAAGTGCCAGTTACCATACCATCATACCTGATGAAATCTACTATGTCGTTTATAATTTGTGTATAATATGTAATTTATTGTCTACCTACTCAATTTCTTCCATCTACCTTTTCTTATACTACCAGCTATGCCCAGACCAGGATCTCATAAGAAGAATTATCAGTAGAACTAGTCTCTTTACTATTTTTCTCCAAATTGACTGGCTTTCATAATTCATTCGTTGTTTTATCAGTCCAATTAATTCTCAGCACTTTGCTGCAATATCTCGCATTTCCAAAACTTCAATCATTTCCCTCTGTTTCCTTCATACTCCATATTTAATAACTATACAATGTTGCACTCCGTACAAATGTACAAATAAATATTTTCTTGTATTTATCTAATCTCTGATGTGAGCTAATTATATTTGAGAACGAACGCTTTCTTTGTAGCGCAAGTTTGTACTCTATATTATTTTTACTTATATTCTAAATGACAAAATTCCTTAACTTTCGCAAATCTTCCCTATATATTAACATTTATAAGACCAATTTCATTATCTTTACTGGATTCCATTATGTTTCCTTTATTTTTATTTAGTATCATATTATAGCTCTCTTTTAAAACTTTACCCACACTAATTAACAGCTTTATTGTAGGTACTATATCATCCAATAATCTTGACATTGTTATCTTTGCACGTTTATTCTAGTATGCATGTTCATTAATTTTCTTAATTGTTTAATTTATGAATAAATTAAATAGCCAAAACTTGCTTGTTTGGCATTTTACTTTAAATTTGCCTTCTCTAAATCATTTACTTTTATTTTGGGCACTTGTTTTTGTACATATTTATACAACAAAATTTCGATTAGAAACTGTATTGGAAAGGATGTTCTGCCCATCCACAGAGCTAGAGGTGAGGTATCAGTTTTTGTAAGAAACGAGATTCTCGTTTAGTCCATCGTTTTAAATACTAATCTACAAGCGTCTGTATATAGTCAAATAAAATTTACAAAACGCAACGTTGATCAGAAATTTCTGTGCCTAAACCCATCGTTAAAATGGCCACTTGATTTTTCTGAGATACATCCGTCAGAGTACAATGTCGATTTTAACATTGAAGAAATGGAAAATGTTTTAGGTTCCTGCATACAGTGCTCTCACGGACTATTGAGCTTCATCACCAATTGCCTCAAGAACTTTCAAAAGAATATAAGTGTTTTTCTGGAATTGTCTAATAAAATATGGACGAGTTACTCAACTTAAAGATAAAAAGCAGTTGCTGTTCCAAGTACTAAAATGGGAAGGGATACAACAAATCTCAAAAGGTTTCGGCCGATATCACTTGCAAATTGCTTATCAAAGGTTGTTATGTAAATTTAGACCACTAAAACGAACATTTCTTTTCTTTAGGGTGTACTTGTATGTAAATATAACGCAGGATAGACAAAACAAAAACGGCTAAAAGTGGAAATGAAAACTCCTATAAGGATGATGAGACTAGCTCTGAAATATTATTTCTGTGCTGATGCATGAGAAAGGTCGCGGCCGATTTGTTTTGTCTTAAATAAAACTATAAGGAGGCGGGGAAGAGGACAGCGTTTAGAACTTTAATCATCATAAAAACAAAAAATCCTGAGAAAACACAGAAATCCCTGAACCACAAAATGTACCATAAATTAACGATGAAACCCCTATTGTTTCGTAAGCTGCACCTGGATATATATTCTTGAGTTTATATGAATAGAATTATTACGAGACAATGAGCGGAATTTCCTTGTGAAATCAAAACGCATATTCTTGAAATCATGGAAGACTTCGTTTCTTATAACAAAGAATGAAACTGATTCTCCTGGTTAATTGTGTGAGAAAATGAGAACTGTCAGGGAAAAGATGGCAACTTGACATTTGTGTCAGTGTCTATAATCAAAATCAACTCAATTTGTCTTTATTCTGTTGACAGCTTTGCACTAAAATGAGCAGGTATGGTTTTGAGAGTCTTGGAATAAAATTAATAGCTTCCTATTTTGTAAGAGAGTAACATAACCTTACACGTAGTTATGTCCCTTACAGATATTGCTGCTTCTTTGTAAATTCAATGTATAGTTGTGGACTGTTAAGAGCAGATTGAATATGGATCCAGAGAAAGCAATTGGGATACTATACGTGAGGATCGGAACCTATAAATTCTACTAGCATCTACTTTTGTTCACAATCTACAAATACGGACCTTTACGACTTCATTTCTATTTTTCAGGATATGCAGAAGCTTGTGTAGTTTTTCGGTTTCCACACTAGTGTACATCAAATATACAACTACATAACCATAAAATAATCACTAACTTTTTAGGTTGTAATCGGCACTGCCTTACATAACCACATGTCTACCAAGAAGCATCAAACACATGGCTCAAGAAAAACAACATATTCAGTGAAATAGCGGGGTTTATGACAGCGATACAAGACCAAACAATTAATACACACTATTACAGTAAACAGATCATCAAAGACCCCAACACCACAACAGACAAATGTAGACTATGTAAACAACATATAGAAACAGTAGAGTACATCACAAACGCATGCCCAATACTAGCAAACACAGAATACAACATGACAATGCCGCAAAAGTAACACACCAGCAACTAGCCCTACTACACAAACTCACAAAGGAACATACACAAAGATACAAATACACATCGCAAAACATACTTGAATACACGGAACACAAGCTGTACTGGAACAAAAGCATAATAACCGACAAAAGCAAACCACACAACAAATCAAACACTAAACTTATCCACAAACAAAAAAAAATTACACAACTAATAGAAATAGATATCTATCTCAAACACACCCAATATACAGAAGAAGGCTGGAGGAAGAATAGAAAAATACACACAACTAGCTGAAGAAATCAACGCCATGTGACACCATGATAAAGTAGAAATAATATCGATCATAGTATAAAGTATAGAAACTGTATCAAACAACCTACGCCAATATATCCAAAAACTACAACTACAGTCAAACACATTCACACATCTATAAAAATCAGTCATGCTCGACACATTGTCAATCGTTAGCAAGTTTCTAAATACATAATATTACTTATAGATAAAGAGAAAGCACATTTGACATCAGTGCACGTGCTTATCTACTAAAACCAGTTAAAAGTGTCCGAGAAGAAAAACGAAAAGATAATAAGTAAAATAATAATAATAATAATAAGAGTGTAGTAGTAGCTCTGCAAACACTGTGTCTCTAACGTTCCTATTTTACTTATAAAATATAAATAAAGCAAATAGTGGGATTTTACAAAAGAGAGAAATTTTAAGACTAGGTTGTTACAACTTCGAAAACTATTGGCACAGCAACACTGCGTATAAATTATGTAAAAATCTTAAATCATACAAAAATTGTGACAAGGAGCACATTCATCAAGATGACATTAATATAAAGTCAATACTAGAAGATTTCTAGATAGGAACATACTATCGATGTGAAGCTAATTATCTTGAGGACTATAGATGGCAATATTTTTAACTTTAAATAAATAGGTATTAACTCATTTTAATCTTTTAGAAGCCAATTCTTCAAACCATCACATTAAATTTTTCAATAACCTACTGTAACGAGCGTCGCCTAGTCTACCCTTGATCACTGACAAGTATTCTTTATTTAACTTCGCATAAGCTTTATTTTAAATTAATATTGTAAAGGATAACTTGCCCAATAAAGTAGAAGTTAGTGGATGTAGTATATCAAAATTCTTCAGTGATCAGATAGAAGATCGTATCACGAAATAACGTTTATTAATTGTCGCGAAGCAAGAATTAATTATATTCTTTATTCCAAAAAAATTAATAAAAAATAATTTATTTTTGACTAGTATTACAATTTGTATACAACTATAATTACTACAAAGTCAAGTATTATAAAGTTACAACATCTGGTAACCACTGATAATTTATTTTTGTTGGTCCTAGGTTTTCTAAAATAGAATGGACCTTTCTCCTATTTAGTTGATGATTAACAATAATAAAAAAAATAATAGATAAGTAATAGATAAATACAATTATGTTTAATGGTGCTATTATAGTTTACTGTAACCCGGATTTTGATAATATCACTCACACCAGTAACTAACTTAAATAAATTTCTTGTTGCAACTCATCAAAAAAATTCTACCAATCATATGTTTTTGTCCCAGATTTTTGTAATATATGAAATATAGCATGCGCTTTCTAGTTACTTCTGATTCGATGTGTTAAACTGTTATAAGAATTAGCTTAAATACAAAAATAAACTTTTTTAGAACAATTATTTAATCTTCCTAAAAATATTTTAACTGCAAGTTTTATGTTTATTTGAAGTAACATCAATTCATATTGTAACGCGCCATATATGTAAACATATATTAATGTTATATTTTATAAGATTATTTAAAATATAGGCACTGCGCGGTAAATACATGAGCCTGGTATTTCCAGCCGTGCTAATTAAGTATAGGATGCTTAGCTAGGAAGGTCAATCGAGGGGACGGGTAGTTAGTTGATGTATAGATGCGCGTGGATAGAGGTGGCTATGCCAGCTGTCTATGCCGAGGGTGTATCAGGTTTATTAATTATAAGGTATTTAGTCGTCGGATGTTCACATGCCTCTAGGATAAAAGCTTTGATATTTACTCTGTAAATATCAATTGCAGATGTTTGCTAGTTGTGTTTTAGAGATTTAGCGAAGTATTATATAAATCGTTACGGGTAAGGAAGATGCTTTTGTAGCGTACTTTAAAGTGTTGACGATGGTGTTAGTGTAAACTGCAAGTAAAGTGAGGAATTTTTGTGGTGGAGCCACCCGGCGCACCGGCAGGTATTTATTCGCTTGCACCTGCAAGAATTTCTAGAACGTATGTGTTGACCTTTATTTTAATCTGATAATTTGTATAAATTTGTGCGCTAGCACGTGCTGTAATCGGTTCGCGTTAAGGGGTGTTTAATTGGGCGTATTATAAAACATTATAAACATTGTTAAGTTGGCTTTTTATTACCAGCGGTACGACGTGTGAAGTAATTTCTGTATGTATTTCAACAGTTAATAATAAATGTTATATTGCCCTCGGCCTGTTGTTGTATATTTGCTAACCTGAACCCCTGAGAACAATTAAGAGTATCACGTCTTTCTTCGTGTTCGACATGGCTTGACATCTACAATATATTGTTCTTACGTTATTTAAAATATGCCATTCTTTCCATTTTATCATACTGTGGTTTTCGTTTCAAATTGCACAATTCGTAACAAATTTTACTAATTAGTTGCTCAAACTAGCGTAACATTTTTTCAAAACGTAATCAAACGTAATCCAAAATAGATGTTGCCATGAAAACTATAAACATAAAGTATGAAGTTCAAGCCCATGCATGTGTACCTACGAGTACATATAATTTCATACACTAACGTCAATTATTCATTTGACATTTAATGTTTGTTCATTGCGTTTATATGGTAACTTGTTACGTTTATTTTCAACAATAGATTCAAATACGTCCTTCTTTGTGGTACTTCGTTTTCCATTCACCTAGCTTCTGTTTCTATTCAAAACCTCACCCTGTATTTATACCTCGTTGCAATAGTACGCGCAATCATAACATTTCTTTCAAATTTATTTATTCTAAAACAAAAATTTATTCGATAAATTAAATAGTCAATACCTTGTTGTAGGTATCCGTTAATTTGTTAAACATTCCGATAACGTATAATTGCTTTCTCTCTCAGTTTGCTAATCGCGCTTTAATAACGCGAGGATTGCAGTTCGAACTCGTGTTAATTGAACCAATTTCAATTTGATTCTGCAGCTTATGCGTTGAAATATTTGCTGCAGCAATGCACGTTTTTTTGTTCGACAAGTAGGAGGTATCTTGCGTGTTTCGGTGAGTTTCCCATTCTAATCAAATTCTCTTTATAGCTTTTAGCTGGAGGCCAAATTGGTTCTTTCTTTATGTAGGCCCAACTGTTTGTTGACGTACAGCAACTGCTTTTATCCGTAGTCCGCTGCTGCAGTTATGGTGGCAGGGCGAACAGATCCTGACTACCGTGGCGTTGCTGTGCTGACTCATCCCTGACGCTTGCTAGATAAGCATCCCGACGCATAGAGGTATGTGACTCGTTTTCTTTTATACACATCGAGGATTATTATTTATCAGCGGTTGATGTGGTGAAACCAGTTCACCATACATGTTTAATATCTAGCTTCGCTAGTGCTTCTGGTTATATTTCCTTAATTCTTACTACAACTTGGTCTACATTTAATACTTTTAGTGATTATGGGTGAAGTGGCGCACACCCCAAAGAGAAACTAACCAAAAGTGATCAAAAGCTACTGACATCAAATTTGTGTGTAAATCATGTACAAGCAATTAGTACAACCGCAACTGTAAAGGAGGCTGCAATAGAACTTAACATTGGTCGAAGCACTGTACGGGTACTAATGGATAATGCACCACTGAAAAAAGGGTAGATATTATGAATGGGCTTGTAAATAAAGAAATTAAGATTGAAGATCATTAACTAAAGCTTGTATTGGAATTGGTAAAAAATAACGGACGTATATTGCTTTAGTTACCCCCCTTCTACAGCAGTTTAAATTCTATAGAATTTGTATGAGCCAACGTAAAAAATTATGTTACTGCACATAACACTACATTCAAATTAAATGATATAAAAACTCTGTTTCAAGACAGCATTACAAGAGTAACTTCTGTTGCGTGGAAAAGTTGTGACAGTCATGTTATCAGAAAGAAAGAAAAACAATTTTGGAATTTGCCTTGTAGAAGATGTAGTGGAAAAAATAGTTGTGTGTTTCGGAACCAGGTAGTGATTTAACTGATGTTGATTTGATTCCGCCGTAAATTACGTATACGATAATGCCTACATCTTTTTCTGATTTTTACTATAAAGTTTAATCACATTACTCATGATTTTAAAGATAGACATAACCTTATACCATTTAATTATTTACTATAAATGTAGTGGAAAATTTCTGAGAAGAACGGATATTGTATTGTAAAAAAAGTATTTTATGTATAGCTACTATTAAATATTTTTTTATAAATAGTTGTCTTTTGTTTGTTGAATGTCGAATAAATGAGGTTCAGTAACTAGATTGAATTTCCAACTAATGATATTCTAGTGGTATAAATGGCTCTCAGTACGACCTGCCCTCTACTTTATTCTCTCGTGGATTATAGTAAGAATCTACATATTCTAAATAAATTGATTAGAAGTTGTTGTTGCTCTTTGGTTGTTGGATCCTGCAGTCTTCGTTGCCTCTGATCATGGTCTCACTTGGTGTTGAATTGTGTAGTATAGGGTTATAGGGTGATGAGGGGAGAAGTAATTAGGAGATTTGGATTTAATGGTTCAGGGAGTACAATGTAGTTTAGGGAATGGGGTGTTTGGTAATGAGGAATTTGTCTAAATGAGCGAAGTGGCTAGGAACGCAATGCATAAGAGGGAGAGGGTCTAGGTCAAGATCTATTGTGAGTTTTAGGTTAAATTGGAATGGTGTTGAGTTTAGGCATCTCTGTGATTGTCATAGTGCTAGTCTTGACGTTGCAAAGAACTGTTGCAATGACGGATGAGACGGTTGTGTTTCAAGCTACGGCGTTGTAAAATGGCGTGTGAGGTGTGAGTTAGAGTGGTTCTGAAAGCGTAGAGTAAGAAGCGACAGATTATATAATTCAGTTATTCGAGAATGGCGGGTTGCTAGTTTTTTACGCGGAAATTTTAAATTTTGCCGACCTATTGCCATTCCAACCAAGACATGGATCTTAATGTGCGTGACGACACTCGCACACTGGGCCTACATTTTACCTCTCATCCGAACAAGGGTGTACTTTTGTGAAAAATACTCGCTTAATATATTTAAAGCAGTTTGTGTCTGGAAATGAACCCGGAACCTTGGCACCAGCAGTCATACGCAAACCTGTCTGATCCACAAATCCGCTTGTTAGTGGATCTTCTTACATTTGACTTTCCAATGCTCCATCCGAAGGTACTACATTGACCAGGACGCGAGTTTCTTCTACCAGGAAATTTTGAATTTTACCAAATTCTTGGTATTCTAAGTAAGGTAGGTATTACGTGCGTGACAACACTCACACACGTGACCTACATTTTACCTCTTTTCCGAACGAGTGCGTATTTTTGTGAAGTGCTCGACTAACATTTCTCAAGCGGTGCGTCTCGGTAATTGAACCCGAAACCTTGGGATCAGCAGTCATGCACGAACCTGTCTTATCCACGGAGCCGCATGTTAGTGAATACCCCTACATTTTACTTTCCATTGCTTTACTAGAAGGAGCTACATTGGCCAGGAAGCGATTGTTTTTCTGGAAATTTTGAATTAGGCCTAACTCTTGCTATTGCAATCAAGGTAAGAACCTTTAGAGTGCGTGAGAACCCTCACGCAATGTCTACATTCTACCTTGCATCTGAATGAGAGGGCATTTTTGTGAAAATAGCTTGTCTAACATTTTTCAAGCGGTCCGTGTCTGAAATCGAACCCGGCACATTGGGATCAGTAGTCATATGGAAACCGGTCTGATTTACAGAACCGTTCCTGTTAGTAGATACCAGGAGTCGGCGCCGTATTGGATAATAGGTATGATGATTTAATTGAGGATGAGTTTGCAGGTAAGCCGGGTGGGTTGAATGAATTTGTTTAGTGGGTGGTGATAGGTCGTTTACGACAGCTTTGATTTTGAAGTTTAAATTCACTAGATGGGAATTAATTTTTTTTTTGTGTTTCTATATGATTTCATAAATAAGAGATAGAGTCTGAGATGGATAGAACAGTTCCTGGGATATGAATTTTAGGCTTTTGGCATAGAACTAGGTAGCTTTTTAGGAAAAGCATTTTGAATATTTTTGTTGATATAGGTTGCTTGTGTTGGAGTTATCAGAATTCAATGTGGCTTATTGAAGTATTTGCAATGGATTCTAGTGTTGAACGGAGGTTGCCATGGATGAGGTAGGTTAGGTCGTCAAGGTATGGAAAGTTGGGAATGTTGAGGGCTAGTAAGGGATTGATAGCGAAATTTCATAAGATTGAGAATACAATGGTTTCTTGGGGCAGCTTTGAGTAAGTGTTTTAGCTGAGTTAGGATGTTGGACCACCACAGGAGAACGAAGACGGAGTGGAGATCTAGAAAGATATGGCAATGAAGTCTTTGTAGGTAGATAATTTGACTGCGGATATTAGAGAGTGTATTGTAAGTACAGTGTTGCGTTCTTATCGGAAACCAAACTGGCTATCGGAGATAAGGTAGCGATTTTCTATTTGGGAGTTAATTTTGTGCAGATTTCTCATCGCTATATTAGGTCTTCTGACGTATATATAAAAATAGCTATTATGACAGAGATTTAAATATCGTTGAGGAATATTTAACGCCGTCTCCGCGTGGTGTTATCCCATTTTTCTGCAACCCTTACTCTTTTCCCCAGCAGTGAAAGAAGATGCTACAATATGAAGAACAAGGTATAGGAATACAGGCAAAGTGTGCGTTACATTTTGGCCATGATATTTAAAAGAAATAATATAGAGGATAAAAACGTAACCAAGATTGTACTTCTTCAGATGAACTATCCTGTTGCATTTTAAGCAGAATAATTTTGAGAAAGGTAAAGTGCAGTATGCGACCTGCAGTGAGTGAGCTCTTCTTGGTTGCACTTCACAGACTTTCATATTCTAAGTTTTTAATTAGTGATTTTTGACTTATTCTTTTTCTTGTTGGGTTTTTTAATTAAAATTATCGAAGCTCAGAGTACTACAAAAAATACTAATTCTAGTGAAATCTGAACAAACATTTAATATTTTTCAGATATTTTGTGTTCAGTCTGTTTCTAAATATTAATCTTAGTAACTAACGCTGACCTTCTTAAATTTTTCTACCTTTTTCATCAAATTAAGCATTTCCAACAATAAATTGCGCATGTGAAATTTATTTAAGTTAAACTTCTTTCCAATAGTGATTCGTTTTAAAAATTCTGGAGCTTAAGGAGTTCGGTCTAAAACATCAATATTAGGTAAACAACTACAAATGTAAATTAGGCATCTCCAACTAATTTTGAAAATAAAAATGATACTTGCAAAATGTACAACGAAGAAAATATGTTCTTAATACGTTTCAGTTTGTTTAATAGTGTGCATAGTAAAACAAACTTTTTTCAGGTTGCTGTAGTATATGGCTGTCTTCTTGCAGTAAATAATTATATATCAAAGTACAAAACTGAAGAAAATGGTGTTGTGGTGAACGTTTCATCTATTTCAGGCTTAGAAAAATTTGAAGTATTTCCTATATATGCAGCTACTAAACACGCAATCGTAGGCCTTACTAGATCTTGGGGGATGGATAGTCACTACGTTCGTACAAAAGTACGATTTCTAGCTTTATGTCCAGGCGCAACAGATACACCTCTCATGAGTGCCAGTTTTGAAAAGCACCTGGGACCTGTGTATAAACAAATTATAGCAGAGCATCTTCCGCAAATTATAATTCAACCGTATGTATATAATAATCTACATCTGCATTGTTAGCCAGGTAAATGGAATTTTAATGACGGTACGAGTTGAGTCTCGAACCGATAGACGAGTTATTCAACTTGTTGAGCCAATAAAAACCGTTACTTGGTGTAAAATCTATAAAATTTTATTTATTACTCATTTGTAAATTATTTTCTCGCAATTCGAATATAAAACAATTTACAATTTCACAAGAAAAACCTCAAACGTTTAAATCGCCAGTGTTTATTGTCAAACTTGTCTTCTTAAATTTAAACTTGCTGCTTTGTAAATTAATTTAAAACTAGCGGCTGCAGAGAAACATGAAAGGACTCGATCAATCAAAAGATTAAAATTTGCAAACGTATGTTCCCGTCAGATTCTGCAATTAATCTTGAAAAGCAAATCTCAAACCCTAGAGAAGCTTCATTTCTCGAAATTACTATTTCTGGAAACCAAAACTGTAGTCTGTCTTATTTTCAACATGACCGATAACAAAAATCAACTGTCATTTGTCAATTATGACACTAACTTGTAAAGTAGCGTTTTACGAGTTACCTACTTGTAAAGTAGATCTTTCGTTGTCTGTTTTGGGATTAAATATAAAGCGTTTACAGATGAGTAACAAATAACATATATTATAAAAATTTTATATACAAAATATTATTGTAGACCACAGTGTGTAGGACGAGCTCTTGTTGACATTATCCAAAAGGGAGAAAATGGTTCAGTTTGGGTTGCAGAACGTAGTCAACCACCCTATGAGGTAGAAATTCCCTCAAGGATTGAACTAAGAAAATCTCAAAAACAACCTGATGAACCATTTCGCGTATTAAATTAATTTACTCTTAATTATTAATCGTTATAGTTTTAATAGCAGTAACGCTAAATAGCATAAGTTGTAAAATGTAATAAATTATTAAAGGATTGAACAAAAATAGTATAAATTAATGTGCTGTTCTACAAGTTTAGCTCTTTTTATGCCACGTTCAAGAAGACTTATTACTTCCTCTATAAATTAGGAGATTTCATCTTTATGTTGGCAATTTCATTAACGATTAATGAATGTTTAACCACTGCCGTTCCTAAAATAAACACTAACACAAGTTTTCTGTACCAATTTAGGGACTTTTTTGAAGTGCTCGATAGTTGAACATTTGATCCGATTGATCAATGGATGATTTACCTTTAATATATTCCATAAAAACGCGTGCTTTTTTTACTGTACCATCACTTTTTGCACATCCGTTTATTCAGTTATGTATTGTTGATAAACACAGTATCTCTCTTTGATTTCGCCATTTTAGTATACAAATATCCCTCTCATTCTCTAAGCCCTAAGATTCCCTCTTTGTTATTTTTTTTGTGTAAATTGCTTCCGACTTTCTCCTCGATGAACTACAAGAGTCCTTAGGTAATGCGTTCTATGATCGAGGAGGTTAGTTACAAAGCTCAATACCCTTGTACTAAATAGTTCTACCGAAATGTTTTATACTTTCTGATAATTTTATTACAATATCTGTAAGCTCTGATCTTATGCCTTCATTTGTTATCATTCCACTGTAAGTTCTTATGTCACACAGTTTGAACAATTTTACTCATTATTTGTGCGTTTTTTGTGACATGTATTATTTTATTATCAAACGTCCAAGATGTTCAACCAGAAGTTACTACTGCTTGAAAATTTTCTAATGATTTTTCCAATAGAGACGTTATTTTATAAAAGCGATTACTATCAGGGCAAGTAGTGTTGTTTGAAAATGGAGAGGTAGTAGAATGAAAAAATGGTTAAGGTGCAAGTATTTAATACAGACACAGCGCTTTTGACTAGTGACTAGTCATCTTCAGTGCTATGTTTTCCTACAAGGATGTAACGCACGCTAATATACAATATTTGTACGGAAATTCTAAAATTTATGTAGGATACAAATTGTATTCATCAATAATTAAAATATAATAAATTATTATAAAGCTTTGTCACCGTAATTCTATCTGGGTACTCTTTTTCCCGTGCTGCCGTCGCCGTCAAATGTTGCACCGTCACATTTTCATTTCTATTCTCTACATTTCCTCATTTCCGGACGTTTTTATGGTATTCCCTTCATTGTATATGCCGATCATGTCCCTTCATTCTTTCTGCATTATTGATTCCATTCACAACATATACACTGTTTCCCCGTTCGTAAACACCCTGTCATACATTGCCGTTCCAATATTCCCTGTAATCATTTCCCTTTTGGTGTTCGTCACTCCTGTTATACACCGACTTAAAATTCCTTATCGGAGGCTAAAATTATAGTGGTTGTTCCCACTTCAGTAACAACGCGGTATGATTTTATTTCCTCTTTTTGATTTTCTTCATAATTTCTATAATAACCGTTCTGATTTTCATTTCTTATTATATTTGTTTTGCTTTTTTTCTAATGAACGTGCATCATCGTAATTTCGCATATCGAGAAAATCTCTTATGACTTTATATTATGTATCGCGACGGGACGTGCTACTTTATTTTCCACATGCCGGTAAAGTATTTATACGATCTCTTCCTTTTGTAATTTTGGCGTAAATGCTCTCCCTGGTTAAACTTACCTATTACATATTCTTCTCCGTATCCATATTTCATTTGCATTTCCCGATCGTTAAATTTATTAGTACGTTCGATTGGTTTGTGTTTCTCCAATATTGGTCTATAAACATTTTTTTTACTTCGTAATTTGGGTATTATCTTTTTACTATGCAATGCCATTTTTCGTCACGCCCTCTTAATACTACGTTAAATAATTGTAACTTTACCTTTTATGATTCCTCGTCTAATGCTCCATCTAATTTATATAGGAACATCATGCTCCCTTTTTCGTCTCTCAAATTTCGATAATGTCCTTTTGACAAATTTGAAAATACTAGCCTGTCCATATTCCCTACATCTCTAGCTTTTGGATTTTTTTGATTAGATTCTGAAAATTTCCATCAACCCCGTCAAAATTTAAACTCATATATATCTTGAATGTATCCAAATTGTTTTCTATGCCCTTTTGCCATAATTCCGTTCCTGTTCATTTTCTCAACAACTTACCGTCTGTTTTTCTTGTTTTCTTCACGGACCAATTGCACAATTTCCCTCATATTCTGGTAGTTTTCCAAGTGTTTCCCATTTATGCCTTGTTTTTTTAAGTCCTTAATTCCGTTCCTTGTTCTTTTCTCACAACCTAAAATTCTTCTGCCCACCTCTTTATCTATAGGTGCTTTCGCCATTACGCTCAATAATTAGACAAGATTGATAAAAAAGTAGAGAAATCGCTCGGGGAATAGAGTACAATGCCGAACGTATTTAAAAATCGAATTTCTTACTATAACGCGCATGATGTCAAATGTCTAAAAAAAATTGTTGACAACTGTTTATGAATCACGATTTTTCTACTGTTATTTTACGGAATGAATGAACATTCAGTTTTATTGATATCGGTTGGATTTATGTTCCAAATTGTTTTGTTGATGATGATGAAGCGTAAGATTTGCTGGTTAAAATAAAAGATTATCCTGAAGAAATTGTTCCCGGAATGACGTTCTCACTTTAGCCTGTCTCCAAAAATCTTTGAAGATTTGCTTAATAAATGTTGTGTTGTATTCAAAAACAATTTACTTTAGGAAACCCGGGTTTAGAGATGTAAAAGCAGTTGATGATATGTATTTGGAACATGGCTAATACAGAATGTTTTCGGTTAATACAGAGTTAACTATGTTGATTATGTACATAACGAAGAAATTAGTTTAGCTCGGTGGCTAATCGGTTTGGAGTAAGATTTCAACGGCATTGGAGACTTTTTATAAAATATTGTAGCGGGCTACTATTAACGCGTTTCACCAATTTAAAACAAGTAATAACAAGTCTTTATTAATCACTGTTCACAAGTCTAATTAACAATATATGCCTTATTTATAGATGTTGTTAGTCCAATTAACAATGAAGTATTATAACATTAATGTTCTTTACAATCACTAATATCTTCATAAACTAAGTTCTTAACCATAAGGCTTCTCAACAACACTAAACACTACTATAATTTATTTATTACACTTTTGTTTATTTATGTATCTTACAATCTGGCGGTACAATATACACGTTCACATAACACAAATTTATATTTACTATAGAACATTAAAAACGTACTGACTAACTAACTGTACACAACATGATTTATATACGACGTTTTAATATAGACTGACTCTGTACTTTATCAGCGGTCTTATTTATACCCTGAATTAAATTATTGACACTCTGGTATGTGCTCGAACATTCTCGATTCCTGAAGAATGTTAAAAGTAAAAATGTACTTAAATTAAAATAATACTAGAGCTACCCTGGTATTAACATTCATTGACACTTATATTGTCCATCATCCCGAGCGTGAGATTCCATATAGTTAATAGTTGTTGTCATATTTAAATTTTTGGAGTTACAATTACTGCATGTATATTGATGTTTATTTTGATTTATTGCTGTTGCAGTGTGCACCATGTTAACCGCAATGTCTAAAACATTCTATTGTTTGACATTCGAAAAGTTTGCATGCGGGGATCATTACAATCAATATTCTCTAAAGTAAAACCTAAATAAAGTTAAGCATCATCTCTGCGTTCAGTTACCACAATTCCGAAGATGATTAATAATTGTTGAGGACAAAGGCGAACATTAAGGTTAATCTTGACAACATTCTGAACAGTTTGATCCCAATGGAGAAACCACCTCATACCCACCTTATAGCAATTCAATGTTTCTTGGAGCATTACGGTAACTGTTTTTAACATATTTCCTTAGATCTTCTACACCATTCTCGTGGTTGCCTGGATTTCTTCCTCATTTGCATCTAATTTAGATGTTTTAACCTGGTTTTCTTGTAGTTTTTTGCCCGCCTTTACATGCTTTTCTACTAATTTTGCATGATTTGCTTCTACTTTCGCCTGCATCTCTAACAAAAAATTTAATATACCCGGGATCTTATTCGCACTTATTTCCACTTGCTTCTCTACTCGTCTTTCTGTTTCCAAAATAAAACCTCTCATTAAATATGAAATTTAAACCTCAGGGCTTTATTCCCATGTCCGTACGGTTTTCCTGACCCTGGCGCCTGTCTATACCCTTACTCTTCCTTAAAAACATATGTTATTGATCACTCTAAATCTCTATATCTCTTTTTTAAAACTTTTCACCTAGTTCAACTGGCCCCACTCGTACCTTAAATATCGATTTACGTTTTTTACTCTTCTTTGCGAGCCACACGTTGTACGCCACTTCTTGCATATTTCGTTACAACCAGAGTCAAACATCATAGATATACTTTAACTTGCCCGCTTTTAAAATGTAGCTGAGGTTCTTCTTTCTATCAAGGATCTACATCCTACCATAATTTTTTTATATCCACACTTGCTGAAAGTTTTATGACGTGTGAAATGGTACTTTATTCTACGCTCATTAAAAAAAGGTCAAAACTTGCTGTAAATATGAGAAATTACAAATTATTGTGACTGATAGTAGTCAATCCTAACCGTCTTATAATTTTTTGACAAATCAATTAAACATTATTTTTTTTTTAAATTAAACTTGATTCTCTTTTTAACATTATAACGGGTGTTTCAAATTGCGCGGGTTTTTTTTAAGAATAAGTAAAATATAGATGGCGCACTGAATTCGTCTGGGTAATTTGACATTTAAGAAGTGTGATGTATGACATTTATAAAAATGGCTTCGTACACGATACAACAACACGTTCAAATTGTTGAATTATTTTATGAAAATCAGCGTTTTGCGAAAAATGTTTTTAGAAAACTACGTAAATTTTATGGTTTACATAATCGTTCAGCTGAAAGCACTATTGGTC
The DNA here is from genome assembly GCA_036346225.1 of Platerodrilus igneus. Taxonomy (NCBI): domain Eukaryota; kingdom Metazoa; phylum Arthropoda; class Insecta; order Coleoptera; family Lycidae; genus Platerodrilus; species Platerodrilus igneus. The sequence goes on from JARFIW010001700.1 coordinate 2,191,375, forward strand.
GATTTATTGAAAAATTTCAAGAGACCGGTTCGGTGGAAGATCAAAAAAGTGAAAACTATAGTCGTAGCGGTCGTTCACAAGAAAATATTGATTTGGTTCGTGATAGTGTTGCTGAAGATTCTAAAATGTCCATTAGACGATGTTCACAACAAGTTGGACTTAGTGGATCAACAACATGGCGTATTTTGCACAAGGATTTAGCTCTGAAGGCATATAAGGTTCAAATAATACGGGCACTAAAGCTATTAGATCATTTAAAACGTCGTTCATTTGTCAATTTCATCAATGAACAACAGGCACATTTTGAACTTGGTGGCTATGTTAATAACCAAAATTGTCGTATCTGGGGTGGGGAAGATCCACGAATTATTCATGAGAAACCGATGCATTCTAAATGAGTTACTGTTTGGTGTGCATTACGGTCAGGTGGTGTAATTGGACCTTACTTCCTTGAAAATGCTGCTGGTGAAGCTGTAACTCTCAATGGTGATCGATATCGTCGGATGATAACCAAATTTTTGTGGCCTGAATTAATGAATATTGATCTAGGTGATATTCGGTTTCAGCAGGATGGCGCTACATCTCACTCTGCACAAGAAAAAATTGCTTTATTGAGAGAAAAATTTCCTGGACGTGTAATCTCAAGCAACGGTGATGTTAATTGGCCACCAGGATCATGTGATTTGACTCCATTAGACTATTTTCTTTGGGGTTATGTAAAAAGTCAAGTTTATAAAAACAATCCACAATCGATTTCTGCTTTGAAAGATGAAATTATTAGTGTCATTGGTGAGATAGAGCCTCAATTATGTCAAAATGTCATTGAAAATTTTAACAAAAGAGTGGACGTCTGTGGAGCTGCAAGAGGAGGCCATTTGGCAAATATTATTTTTCGCATACAATTATCAATAAAAAGTTTTTGAAAATGAATGCAAATTATGTGTCTTATTTATTGTTAAAAAAAACCGCGCAATACCCTTTATATAAATGGCCCTAACTATGAACGAGCACCTTACTTTTCGCTACCTGTAAAAAAGTCCTTTACCATTTTAAATATACATAACACCTCAAGATACAAATGTAGCTCTTCTCAAACACCAACCATATTTCTTCTTGATTCTCTTCTAAATACTTAACCACTCGTTGCCTTGTCATCCAAATTCATTATGCCACTCTACGTATACTATCCTCCTACTATGTAAATAACCTTCACCAAATCCTACTTTCAACATCAATATAATCCACATCAATAACCTGCTTTCAGTTATATCTCTTTTAACTCCCAACTCAAATACAGTTCACTATGCTTCGTTCTATGTATTTTTCTTTTATAAATCTCTTCAACAGCAAGAAAAGCTCTTTATTTTTAACTTTCAGTATCTTGTACAGGACAAAATTTAGATACACAGCTATTCAAAACAAGTTAATATTAAAAAAACATTTTACTTTATTGTTTTCCTATTACTACAACAGCCAAACCACTTCAATTATTATTTTATTTCTGCTGTTTAAAGCATTCTTCTAAACCCAAATTTTGTTTCGTATCACAGTACCCAATCCTTCATAAATATCCGCATGACGATTAACTAAATTAATGCAAACATTTTAAACTTTAACTATTAACAAGAACCTAGAACTATAAACTACCCAGACCTTAATACAGAAAATTAACCCACTCCATATATCAAATTCCCATACATTTAATAGCAGGTTGTATTTACAAATTAATAAAAATCCCAGAACTTTTACAAGGCCTGGGACAGGTCTTAAACAAAATTTTTCATCTTCCAAATTAGCAATTTGTATTCACCAAAAGAAGATCAATTCGATTGTGCCTAAAATACAGGGTGTCCCAAATTGAGGAGAATAGCATGGGTATCTTTCTTATTATTAATGATAGAGATCTGTTTAAATGGGTAAAGTTGTGTCATTTGGATAGTTTATTTAAATTCCGCATAGATACATTCTAAATTCCAAACGGTTTAGAAATTATTTTAAAAAAACAAAACTGCCAATTTCTTCGAAGTCGAATATTTTTGTTATAATAAAAGATACAAAAAATGTTTCTTATAAAAGTTACTTAGTTCAATTGTATGCACTTAAAAATGATATTAAAATTAAATTCAAGATGGCGGTTATCGAGATATTAGCATCAACTTTCATATTTTAAATGGACGCCATATTAGATTTTTAGATGGTTAGATAGCATATTTTTTTCTCTTTTCAACAATGTATCACAATATATGTTTAAATGAAAAAATTTACTGAAAATATTAATTTAAATTTTTTAACAAGTAGGCATCAACACAAATCAGTTTTAAAACAAATTAAACGAAAAAAAACATTAGAATAACATTAAACACCAACTAATAAATCATAGCAATTGTTCAAAATGTTGACCGTTATTATTTAAACACAATCGGCAACGTTTTAGAACACTTTTTGTTACGCGTCGTAATGTATTCCCATTAAGACCGTTTATTGCCCGCTTTCCGTAGTTCATCTACATTATTGTACTGGAAATTACTTCCATATACATTATCTTTTAAAGTGCCCCATAAATAAAAATCCAGGGGTGTTAAGGCTGCTGATCTAGGCGGCCATTTTACAGGTGTGGGTCGTGATTACACTGCCATCAAAACGGTTACTTAAGTAGGTGATAACATCTCTAGCGTTTTGTGGAGGTGCGCCATATTGTTGATACCAAATTTGATTATTTTGTGCCAAAGGTAGGTCGTCTAATAAATCTTCTAAAGATGTTTGAAGCATTTTCAAATAACGTTAAGAGGTTAAGGTTCCATCGAATATTATAGGACCAAGTAAACGGTTTCCCAATATACTACAAAAAACATTATATCCAAATCGAATTTGATTGCGGCGTGGAACTGTTATGCGTGGGTTTTCCTAAGCCCAATAGTGTTCATTATGAGTCTAGGGATGGTCTCGGGCCGGGCCGGGCCGGGCTTTAATAAGCCCGGCCCGGCCCGACGCAGAAAGGTAACCGGCCCGGCCCGAGGCCCGGCCCGAAATGAAAATTGACGGCCCGGCCCAAAATTTCGGGCCGGCCCGACTTTTATTCAGCGAATGAGAAGATAATTTTTTCTGTTGTGTTCAACTAGTAACTATCACTCTTTTGTTTAATTTAAGAGTATAATGCTTTTGAATTACAATCAAGATACTTGTGGAACATATCGTAGTATATCATTTGATTTTTGATTCTGTTATGTACCTAGATGTAGCCGAAAGAAAAGTAAGTACCAGGCTAACTATTAAACGCGGAGAGTAGGGGGACTCGCCAGCATACCAAAAAGAAACAAAAAACACATCGCCCCCGATGATCTATTAACAAATAAAAATAAATAACAGATTCTGTACAAACAAGCAAGAGCAATAGATTAAGCGTTACTATTTGAAAGCAAACAGTTAGGTGATATGAACAATTTAGTACATTAGATATGAAGTGCGCATCTCGTATTTACACAAAATAAAATTATTCAGTAGTAAATAAACCTGTGAGAGCTTTTGTCAAGCATTTTTAAAGTTTCACCTAATACTTTTTGTAAAATAACTAATTAGTAGGAAAGAATTAACGTGTGGGAGCTTTTGTCAGATATCTTTTAAATCGTACATAGTACCGTTTGTAAAATAAACTAATCAGTACAAAGGAATAAGCGTGTGTCTGTCCAATACTTTTAACACAGGTACATCACACATGTAGAGCGATAATATCGATTAGCAGCAACGAACAATAGTTCTACAATGTGACGTTTCTTGTCACATAACTATACCAAATGTTGATACGGAATATCTCATTGACACAACACACAAAAGAAAACGAGTTGCATACGTGTAGGTGTCCGGATACTTAGCTTGAAAACCGTCGGGAGTGAATCAACACAGAAACGCCGCGGTATTCAGGATCCATTCACCCTGGCATCGTAACTACAGCAACGACCTACGGACAAAAGCAGTTGGTCTACAGATAGGAAGAATCCATTTGGCCTCCAGCTAAAAAAAGCAATCCACGCAAGACGCCTCCTAGTTGTCGAACAGAAAATAAACCGACGTGCATTGCTTTTGAAATACGGTGACGAATAATGTAGAAAATATGTCGACGCACAAGCTGTAGAAGCAAATTTAACAATAGTTCAAATAACACGAATTTCAACTGCAAATCCTCACTTATCGAAGCGCGATTAAAACTGGAAAACCCGGGTTTTATCAGATAGTGTGCGACCTTATTTCAACAAGTTTTTACATTGAAACAATAGAGAAAATCATTATAGGCGGTCGTAATGTATACCAAGATAACGGGTACCTAAAACAGGATATAGCTATTTAGTTGTTGCATAAACTTGTCGTTTTAAAGCAACTAGATTTAAGTTGAGGAATTTATTAGAGAGCGTGTTTATTATTAATTATGTTGAAGGATTTAACAGTAGAAACAGAATTTATTCGAGCGGGTATTGAATTAATAAGGGAGAAAAATAGGATAATTAATTTATGCTGAAAATAAACGTAACAATTCTTTAAAATATCCTAAAAATAGGTAACAAAGGTACAAAATGTTTAGCAATTTTCAATGTTTATGAAATTGTACGCTTAACGCACCTTATAACCTTTATAATAAATTTGCGTCCGCTTTATTTTGTCGTTCCTACTTCAAAGAATTTTACTAAAATTACCTACTTGAAATTAGAGAGTTGTTGCAAACTCATTCCAAGCAGACTTTATTAAAAGAATCTTCAATTAAGTATCGTTTTTTAAAAGTTTGCATCCAATCTAAAGGAGTGTTAGTGCAAGTGTTTTTTCCGTTACTCTTATTCTGACATATATGTTTAGTATTCTATATCTATAGGTTATGTTTTAAAAATGAATAAAGAATTAATCTCTTTTGTGATAAGGTGACCTACATGTTTAACTATATTGGAAAAATGCAAAGAAATTGTATTCACACAAAGATGAACCTTTTTTTATTATTTGAGTTTCTTATTTCCCACTGATTCGATAGCATTTGTGTGTGTTGTCAAAGTGTTTTCACGGAATACTTTTTGAGTTTACTTCAAGACACTGTTTTTAGTTCTTTCCAAGCATATAGAATATCTGTTTTCAAAAGGATTTTTACAGTTTACTTCTAGGAAAAGCATTACAAAACAGCATCCTCGTATTTAGAGCGTTGACGTTTTATATCTTTTTCGTGTTATAAACTTGGACATTATATTTCTAAATTTAATTACGGAAACAACACTACAAAAAACCATTTATTTTGCTATATTTCTACACAAAGCAGACAATTAAATGTAAGTTTGTACGTTAGGCATTTGGCATATGTCAATATTAAGGCGCCTTAAATAAAAGCATTTCCTGCCTGTATTTAAATTAAATAAAGGTGTCCTGTATTTTAATAAAGTACAAACATTAAAAGTGTAATTGCGCATGTGTAAATGTCAAATAAAAGAAACTTTATTAAAAAATTGGTAAAATGAACTTTGCAATAACTCTCTAGTGTTTTAGGCGGTAGACATAAATTATACACGCGATTGATAATATCGTCGTTCGTCGCATGATTGAGATCTGGAGTATATACATATACATAATATAAATCGTGCAAACTTTTGAATTATGAATAAATCACCTAATTTGATGTTTCTGGGCATTTTTAACTTGCCTAAAGTACAACATGAGGAACATTAAATTGGACTAGAATAAATATTCGGTATAGGTGAGTTATAATATCACGTTTCCTTTATACTAAACAAGACAAAAAACTGATTATTAATGGGTTCATGAAGACACTACGTGAAAATATAATTAAGAACGTTTACTTACTCAATTCACATTGATAGAAGTGAAGGGACGATGGAGCATCTACTCCTGCGTTTTTCGGCGCGAAAAGTTCGGGCCGGCCCGAGTCGTTTGGCCCGGCCCGGCGAAAAGATAGGCCCGGGCCCGGCCCGAATAAAGTAGTCAACGGCCCGGCCCGGATTCGAGCCCGAAATCGGGCCAGGCCGGGCCGGGCCGGCCCGAAAGCCCGAGCCCGAGTCCATCCCTAATTATGACGATTAAATATTCCACAGTTAGAAAAATAAGACTCATCGGTCCACAAAACGCGATTGATAAAATCATCATTCTCCCTAACTTGATTGATAAACCATCTGCAAAATGTTGATCTGCGGAGATAGTCGTTTGGTTGTAAGTTTTGAGCAATGTGAAATCTGTAAGGGTGATATTTATGCTTTTTTAAAATTCTTGATGCTTGAGACATGGATACGTTTACTTGGGTTTCTATTTCCCGTGTTGAAATGTTTGGATTAGCTTCCACACAGGCCAGTGTCAACACCTCGTCTGCAATGTTACTTAATTTATGTTTCGAGTAGGTTTTTTTAAACATCCATACTGCTGCATATTTGTGTCCAATCTTTGAAAGATTTTAATGTTTGGCTGTCTTTTTTCGGAAATGTTTGTTAAGTATGTTTCGGCAGCAAGGCGACTGTTCTTATTACATTTTATGTATGTACAAAACATATGATATTGTTCGCTTGTTGAAAAATTTGCCATTTGAATATTTTATAGAATAAGTATATCACAACTTATAACTGGGAAAGAGAATACACAAATGTCAATTATTAGTACAACAGATACACTAATTCAACTTGACAGTTTGTTATAATTTCATTTGTTTAAGAGAAATCTGATGATGCCTACTTGATAAAAAATTAAAATTATCATTTTCAGTAAATTTTTTCATTTAAACATATATTGTAATACATCGTTGAAAAGAGAAAAAAATATGCTATCTAACCATCTAAAAATCCAATATGGCGTCTATTTAAAATATGAAAGTTGATGCTAATATCTCGATAACCGTCATCTTGAATTTAATTTTAATATCACTTGTATGTGTACACAATTGAACTAAGTAACTTTTATAAAAAACATTTCTTCGTATTTTTTATTATAACAAAAATATTCGACTTCGAAGAAATTGGCAGTTTACAGGTTTTTTTTAAATAATTTCTAAACCGTTTGGAATTTCGAATGTATGTATGCGGAATTTAAATAAGCTACTTAAATTACACAACTTTGTCCATTTAAGCAGATCTCTATCATTAATAATAAGAAAAATATCCATGCTATCCTAGTCAATTTGGGACAACCTGTATATATTGTTAATCTCGTCTAAATTTAGACAATATCCTTCCATATTAAGTTAACTACCGTATAAATAATTATTCCCTTAAAGTATATGTAATTTCTGTTAATATTACCACAAACTTGACTCAATATGAACTCCCTGCCTCTATTCATTACAATATATATGTATATATATATATATATATATATATTGCCGTAAAACCCTCGGGATCTCAGTAGTTTTGAAAATTAATTTATACTTAAATCAAAAATTTCACCAAACATAAAAAAATCAAAAAAAATAATTTCTTACCCAGATTCCTCTCTTCCTCGGTTGCATAGCTTTCTTCAACTGCTTCCGGCTAGCTCAATTGGACCTCCTCTTGGATACCTAGATTCACTATTATGCTTTGCATCGTTCACGCACACTCTCAATAAAACCACAAAATACAACAATCATACAATCTTTTATTTATTACTATTTACAAATAAAATTCAATATTATCCACATTTCAGTGATCAAGTTACACCTCCATAAATCCTATTTTGTAATGTCCTATATTTTAATTTAAATTATCAAACACATAGAATGTACCCGGAGTAAATGGGCCCTGAATAATATCTTATTTCTCATCCTTTCTTTACAATTTATTTTAAATCTACGTAAACTCTGGAGTATGGTGAACTCATGATAACCCAGTTAATTATGAATAATGTATGCCCTTATACTTCGCATACTCTTACAACAAACAAAAAAAAACAAACCCATGTACTCTTTACAAAATTGTAACTTCTTGATGGAACGTTAATAAGCTTTATATACACCTTCAGATTTCTATTTAAATACCATAATAAAGTTAGTTATACGTATTATTTTCAATACGCAAAATAATGCACAATACCTTCAAAATTCACTCTCAAACGTCACCCAATATTCATAGTTTCATAGTTTATAACAACACAATTTTAAAGCGTTACCTAGAATTTCTAGAAAATGTCTACTCCGTTGACCATACCGTATATTTACTTCTTTCTGCTTTGCAGGTCGCTTCTAGCTATTAGTAGAAGAACCCCATTTAAGTTGAGCTGCTTGCGCTGCCTTCACGGTGTATCCAATTTCCAAATCCAAATTAATTATACTTCTTTCATAATTATTTAATTTAATTCACGTTACATAACGTCACTACACGAGCTTGTTAAAAAAAATGTATGTGGTACCTCAATAAAAAAATGTAAACTCGGCACACACCGCGTACAAATTATGGGGCTAACACCGTGCTATATAACTTAAAATAATTTTCTATACTTACAAGCTCGTGGTAACTTTCGTACGTAGTCTCAAGCGATCAAATACTAAGGGCTTTTATTATATTTTGAAAAGGTATTTATACAATTTCCGATGCCCCCTTTTGGCCGCATTTCACGCGAAGTCCTTCATTTACAATAACACGTTCTTAAAATTTTGGTTTAACCGATTTCTAAATCCTCGAAATTCAGCGCGTGGTTACGATATTTTCTGAAAATTAATATTCAATATTCCCGTGTCTTGTCTGATGTGCGACTAACGATATCGACCAATAGTCTATGCATTGACGTTTTACAAATCCCGCCTATACTAACGCTGTCCCTTGCTTATGCATATTTTATGTCTCTTTCTAACCTTGTTTGAGTGGTAGAAATCGATATTCCTGACCGCGTTCTACAACTCCATGTGGACCCCAAAATACTTGCTTTAAATAACCCCTCATTAGCGTTTAATGCGAAAACATCCGACCGTTTACCTGATATTCTTTGAAACTTGTTTGTTATCTATAAAAATAAAGAACTTGACATTTAAAAACCTGCTGGTGTTTAATTTTAACGACCGTTTTAAATAACATTTCTACGAGTTGGATTTTCAGCGTATTTCAACGCAACCAAAATATTTGTTTGTTAGCAACGCGTTTCACCTTGGTATTATTGATTTTTACGCGCTTTTATGCATATTATACGTAAATAACCGTTCAATTCAACTCAATTAAATTAATGGCCTTGACCTCTACAATTTATTTCCTTTGCAAATCTACTAAATTTTAATCGTAAAATTTTGTTAATACCTGTTACTCAAAATTTGAACTAACTGGAATAAATTTCGCACGTAAATTCTGGTTGTTTCCTTTATACAGGGTGTTTTAAAATTACTTTGTTTATACGTAGATTTAGCCCTTTAAAACTACTAGAAATTACGTGCAAAATTTATATTAATTAACTCAATTTTTTTAAGTAACCGGTATTAAACAAAATGTACAAATAATAATTAATATTTAATTTATATTCGCTAACAATTAAAGGGTAGAAGTCAACGCCATTCATTATTATTTTAATTAAAGTTAATTGAACCATTAGTAACATATAATATGTATAAAAGCTTGTAAAAACCCAATAATATCAAATATGAGACGCGTTGCTAGCATACAAATATATCTAGAAAGTTAGAATACTATGAAATAAAAGCTCTGAGAATTATGTTAAAACGTTCACACACCTGCGTATTTTTAAAAGTCAATTTCAGTTTAATTTGTTTGGATAAACATGCAGATTCTACGTATATTGGAAACGGTCGGATGCTTTAGCACGAAATATAAAACAGCGTTTATTTGAAAGTCACGTCGCGAGTCCACGTGGATAGTAAAGAATATCGATTTGTACCACTCAGACCAAGGTAGAAAAGGAAAGAGAAAATGCGTCAAGCAGAGACACTAAAAATTAAAGGCGTGATTTGCGTAGCGTCACGAGAGCTACGATTGGTTGTAATCTGATGCAGATATGAGAGGTGTAAACGTAACGATTTCGATACAAAATTAATTAGTTATTCTCGGACGTGGTTGCGTGCCGTGTGGAAAATTTCTCAGATTTTCAACTGGCGCGTGTGCAAATTTAAGAGAATCGCGTGCCCGACTGTCGAGAAGGGAACCGAGAATGCGAAATTCTGGAAAATGTCCGTTGAGGGAAAAAAGCGATGTGCAGGCACGGCGGTTATATAAACCCGAACTTTAAACAGTTTCGCTCTCTTAGATTTTCGATTTTGATTCAATACTTTAAACAGTTTGCTCGTATATTTTGGTGATTATTGAATACTTTAAAACAGTTTGCTCTTTACGTGCTACGATGAAAGTTATTTAGTGCATTTAGAAAAGAAGATACAAGGTAATAAAGTCTAGTTATATTTGCAAGTATTACTGTACCAACTATCGAAATTAGTAACGATAAATAAATAAACAAAAGTAGGCAGTTTTGGGTATAGCGTGAAAGAATTATGAATTTCAGTGCTATTTTTCGGGGGTGTTAATAATTAAATGATTAGTAAACGTGATTGGATCCACAAAACAAGATTCAGATATACATAGATGAGTTCCTGAAAAGCCCTGAAACAATTTTAGATGAATGGTGGTGTAGAAAAATTTTTAAAGGCGACCAGTAATCCAAAGATCTAAACATAACCCAGTTGGAATGGTGTGATTAACAAAGGACGATGTACATTGGAGCCACGAGTGCATTAACCTTCAGGTAACTTATGCTTTGTTGTTCGATTTTTGATGTTTTGGTGTGTGTTGAATAACTTTATAATTTGTTTACTAAAAATGGACAGTAGTGAATTTGTACAACAACAAATTTTTAATTTTAAGGTGAAATTTTCTTGTTTAAGTAGAAAGGAGTATTTAGCATTTATGTTCTTGATTATGATGAAAATTTGGGCCTGTCTTTGAGCTCAATTAGACGAACCTGTTTAATTAACGTAAAGGGGTAGAAGATGCTCCCTTTTATTCAGACTCAAGTCTGCAAATATTGTTAAATTAATTAGTAGGCATCCTACAAGGACTTTAATTCTGGATGCAAATTAAAATGATGACAAATTTAATCTTGAAATTTTATGATACTGAAATTTATGCTACAATTTAATTTGGAAATTTTAATGTATTATGAATATTGATGTAAATAGAGTTAACGTTGATGTTTGTGGTAGGAATGTGTGTTTTTTTTATGAATGAGGATGAGAGTTTTAACTAGGTGGGCAGCCGAGGCGGAAAGAGTAAAGAGGCGATTATCAGCAGAGAATCACAGCATTTAATGACGGCCCAACGCTGGGGCTCGATTCGAAAACCTTAGTTCCCGAATAATTTAGAGGTTTCACAGCAATATATATATATATATATATATATATATATATATAACTGTTTTTTATAGCCTAAATTTTCGCTTTTATTTTTAAAGCTTGATCACAGACATAACTAAAACATAGATAAATTCTACATAAGCTGGAGTAGTTTTTAAAAATTAGTTACTTACATTTGTTACGTGCCTTTACCACTTAAACATTGTTTTAGGTTAGTTTTTGGTGTACGGAAGTTTCGCGGCATATTTTCAAATACGCGGTGCGCGGGAATCTTTTAAATAGACTAGGCGGTACTTCCGTACGTCATAGTAGTGCATTCGCGCAGTGTGCTTATTCCTAGAGGGGTAGAGCAATACTAGACAAAGGGTGGGGAGAAGTGTTTCCGTGACGCTCAAAATCGCGGCCTTTTGCGGGTGAACTTCAAGGTGTGTGGTCGGTCAGGTATCGTAGGGTGCCTTATCTCTAGTATGTAGATTTCCCTTCTGTTTTATCTTGTTGTCGTTCCCTATAAAACCTGATCCTGCCGCTCCCTACATATTAGGTAGATAAATTTGCAGCCACCTCGAGGCAAGCTGGACTCCACGACCCCGAGACAAATTGGATGTCCAAGCTCAGCCGACAGCCCCGGAGCAGAGGCCTCCGTAGCGTGACTTCCTGCCGGATGCCGGATTCCTTATGTAAGTAATAACGTATTACCTTTTGTTTTTAATTCTGTATTATTTATTGCCTTAATTTTGTGTACATTTTCCGGTTATGGCGCAATATAAATTATTGGTGACGTCATGGTAGATGATCGCGCCAAATCTGTAAAAGGTTCGCGCTTTCCTCCGCCAGGGCGTTGCATTGCTTTTTATCCATTGCGCTTGCGCGATGTATCTTATGAACTTTGGTAACTGTTTTACCGACCATATAAACTTTCACCAATAAAAGTGTAATACATCGAGGTTACAAAATATTAGCTTTCATTACAATTGTTTTCTAATTGTTTTCTTAATTAATTTATAAGTATGTGTGTATATGTCGATAATATTTTGTCAATAAATACATAGAAATACATAAATATAGTTACATATGTTATAAATATATATTATAAATATATATTTATGCATGTAGTGTATATAAATGTACACGAAAATACATAACTATATATGTGTATATCTATATGCACATAGATACACATACACAAATATATACATATACATGTACACATAAATATAGAAACAAAAAAAACATATTTATATACATACACACATATACATTTGCATACACACATACAGGCCCACACACATACACATATACATACATATACATACACGCATACATACACATATATACATATACATACATATATATATATATATATATATATATATATATATATATATAAATATACATATTCACAACATATACACACATATACACCTACATACATATACATACATACATACATACATACATATACATGCATAACACATATACATACATAGACATGCATACATGCACATATATACAAATACACATATACTTACACATAAAGATAAAAATATACATATATGTGCATACATAAATACATTCACTTATACAATTACTCATATAGATAAAATAAAAGTAAAAAAAAAATATAAATAATTGAATTATATTAGTTGTTTGAGTACTATTTTTTATAATAGTCTTTAAAATTTAAAAGGAACGAATAAATGCTGCTTAGATTATCAATATCACTTCTTTTGTTTAACGAATTTGAATTTTTATAAATGTAACACATTTCTAAAAAAGGTTCTTTTGAATTTGTTGGTCTCTATTTGTAATATTTGGGGTTTATTGAAATCTATTTTATGTTTAATATCAAGAGCGTGTAATGCAAGTGCAGTTGCCTGTGGTTTAACTTTTATGTCGCTTTTGTGTTGTGTAATTCTTTGTTTTAAATTTTGACATGTTTGTCCTATATATGAATGATTGCAATCCAAACAGTTTAATTTATAAATGACATTTTTTTTGTTGTAGGAGATCAGTTTTGTGTTTAAGTTTAGAGAATAGTTGGTTAGTTGTAGTTAGGGTTCTTTTAGTAATATTAATATTTAAATTTGTAAATACCTTAATGATTTTTTGCGTTAGTCCTTGTATGTAAGGAAGTGTTTTATAGTTTTTTATTTGGTTGGCGTTATTTGTTTTATTTAATTCTCTATTTTTTGTATTTTGTTTATTTCCTTGATTGAATAATAAATTGTTTATTAGTGGATAAGGGTAGTTGTTATTTTTTAAAAGTTTACTTAATAGTTTTAAATTTTTGTGGTAAGATGAAGGGTGTGATATTCTTTTAATTCTGGATTTTAATTCTAAAATGAAGTTAATTTTTATATTAAAGGAGTGGTATGAGTAATAATTTATATAGCGTCCAGAGTTGGTTGGTTTGATATACCAATCAGTAATAATTTTGTTATCATTTTGTCTGATGGCAAGAGTATCTAAAAATGGTATAGAGTTATTAGTTTCAACTTCTATTGAGAATTTGATATTATTATGGTATTTGTTGAAAGCTTCTAAAGTATAATCGATTTTATTATTTGGAATAGCAGTTATTATATCATCTACAAATTTCTTATTAAATGGTAATTTAAATGAGGGATGACATTATCTAAAAGTGAATTCATTATAATTTCAGCTATAATAGGGCTTAAATTAGATCCCATCGGGCAACCTGTAATTTGTTTATAAAACGTTTTATTATAGCAGAAATAATTGTTTGTGAAAATAAAATCTACGATGCCTAAAAATATATTTTGTGGTATATTACAATTTTGTTGAATTTTATTCCAAATATTTTTTACGTCATTTAACACTAAATTTTTTGGTATGTTAGTAAATAGAGACACAACATCTAAACTGATTATTATGTAGTTATTATGTAATTGAAAATTATTTATAAATTCAACAAATTCAAAAGAATCTTTAACTTTGTAAATGTTTTTAGGTATTGATTTTTGTAAGATTTCAGAAATATATTTAGATAGTTTTTTTGTCGGACTATTAATTGATGCATATATATATATATATATATATATATATATATATATATATATTATATATTATATATATATATATATATATATGGATAGTTAGGATTTCCTTCAAACCCTTGCGTTGGATGCCATAAAATTGCTGTGGATTTCTGTAAGGAATCGAGCCCCAGCGTTGGGCCGACATAAAAGTGCTGTGGTTAAGCTCTAAAATCGAGTCCCACTAATTGGGCTGCATAAATATTTTTCCTTAAACAAAAAAAAATATTTCCAATATCTCTGGAACGCTCCCCTTATTTCAGCATACCACGGCTAGCTCTGCTTTCGGTTTCTTCAGAGATGCTTACCCATCCTATGTTTACTCTCTCTCACTACCAAATAAAATTACTACTCAAATAATTCAACGAAACATACAACCTTTTATTCATACAAATCAAAATTTTACGTCACAAGCGTAATATTTACAAAATCGGATATACATCTTTACAAAATTTTACAAAATCAACCATTATATCCTTTTAAATTTCATGACTAACTTATTTCAACAATTTTTTTTTATATAAGTAGATGGGCCTATCTTGAAACCCTAAATTGAAATTTACTCTGGTTTATGGTGAGCTCAGTATAAACCCTGTTACTCTAAATATATAAATAAATCGCATCTTTGTTTTCAACAACTCTAAAGACCCGTTTACTCTTTACATCAAAATTTTACGTCGTTTATTTACACCTTCAAATAATAAATTTAAATTGTTCTTTTTATATAACCTTCAAATTAAATTTTATGTTCATAAAATATACCCCCAATATGTCAAATCACTCTAGCACAAAATAACAGCACAAAATGTTCAAACAATAACAAAAAAACTAATTTAGTTACCTGGAGTAAGCTTTTCGCACCGTCACCTCTGAAGATGTCGTCCAACCAAATGTCGTCGTTGCTGTTCATCTAACTCATTTCCATACGTTATCCAATTCTCTGCAAACGCCTTCAATGTATTTACCAATATAATTGTCCAAATAAATTAATCGCCTTTGAATCTACTATACACCAAGCATCCTCGTTCCGAAAAATTATCTAGGCACGCTTTCCTCAGTAGCATCTTTTGTACGTTCTTTGTATGTAGTTACAGCATCGTTTACAACTTAGCACCTACTCGTGCATTCACACTTTTAATTAAAACGTACTGCACTATCACCGTTTTATAAATTTGTAGCTTAGATGTTACCATATAAGTCTGAAGCGGATCGAAGAAGTAAGTGAAGTAAGAGTAAGAGAACCCCACTACGTCTTCTAGTATATTTATAATAGTTGAAACACACCTCCTGTACCCTGTTTCTATCGAAAAAGCTCTACCACCGTAACCGATTCTGAAAATTTAACATGCAACGATCTTTCAAAACTGAGAATTCCTCCTTTCACTTAGCTTTTAGTCCGAAACACTGCCTAACAAACACAGCCGTCCCAATCTTCTCAAAATTTAACTCACTCCACTTTGCAGTCAACCGATCCAGTCCATTTCCCCTGTCGTAGGTCTATCGTCTAACCTATATTTACCGTCTTTATTAAAATCCCACTACAGCAACATAAAATTGTGGTTAACCTCTACAAATTATCGCGCGCTTTTACATGTATGTTCTACCCAACGTCTGTTATTCGTCATCCTCGTTTACCCTATGCTATTGACATCGCGTCTCTTTTTTGTTTTCAATCACCCGTTATTTCGCAGGCTTTGCTACGACCGTTAACTCAAACTTCTAACGAATTATGTTCCAACGTACATTCTGGTTTCCCGAACTCTTTTGTTTGTCTGTTAGCCTATTCTACGAACCGTATGCCAGTATGAAATTGTACTTTCCCAAGTCGTACCTGTAGATTCCTTAGGATTTATTTTTAACGAACGCTTTCTTAGTTAAATGGAAAATATGCGTTTACATTATTGATTTTATGTACAAAAACTCTC
The DNA here is from genome assembly GCA_036346225.1 of Platerodrilus igneus. Classification (NCBI taxonomy): domain Eukaryota; kingdom Metazoa; phylum Arthropoda; class Insecta; order Coleoptera; family Lycidae; genus Platerodrilus; species Platerodrilus igneus. The sequence continues at coordinate 2,207,643 of JARFIW010001700.1, forward strand.
ACTTATTATTTGATATGCTCAATATACAACCTTCAAATGTTAAAACTAATTATAGTCGTATTATCCTTGAGTTTTTACGTACTACAAAGCTTCTACACCTATGCAAATTTAACACTTCGATTTATTAATACAAATGTGTGCTATTATCCGTTTGTTTTGAAGTCAAAACTAATTAATTTGGAGCGTAAATAATTTTATCCCTATTTTCTATATACACGGTTGTTACGAAATTATTCTCTTGACTTATCTATCCCTCCTAACCCATAACTTACACGATAATATATATAGTTCAATTCGAAATGATCATTTGGACTTTACTTAAAAAGTCTAAGTTATTATTTCATCTTATTAATTTCAATACGTTAGTATTTATCAACTTACATGGTGTAAAAACTACTTATAATATTTATATATATATATATATATATATATATATATATATATTACTCATATTTAGACCAAGGTAGAAAATTAAATAATCACATCAAATAATTTTAATCACCGTGTAGAAGCTTTGGGAAAAGGTACGCGTTATTAAAAAACCGTGAAGCATAAAAATTCATTCGTTTCATTAAAAATAAGGAAGTTAAATTATGTACAAGACGCTTGCTATAAAAAAAAAGGAAGCAGTATTAAAAAGCTCTGCGTGTAATTTAATTATTCCTAGTAAAGAAACAAATAGAAAATTACGTGCAAAATTTATATTAATTAACTCAATTTTAAGTAACCGGTATTAAACAAAATGTACAGATAATAATTAATATTTGATTAGGAGTCACTAAAAATTAAAGGGTATTTATTTTAATTGGAGTTAATTGAACCCTTAGTAACATATAATATCTATAAAAACTTGTAAAAACCCAATAAAATACCATGAAATCGTAGAAGTGTTATTTAGAAGTATTATGTTTAAACACCTGTGTATTTTTAAAAAAGCTCATTCTGCGTAAATTTTGCAGATAATTAATGGTTACAGAGAATCTTGGAGAAACCGTAGCTTAATAGTTACGAGAAATGCTAAAGGTGGGTTATTTCACAGTCCACATGGACTGAAATAATCGATAATAAAGAATATCAATTTGCACCAATAAGAACAGGGTAGATAGAGACAGATAATATGCGCAAGACCGAGACACATATAGTAAAAGGCGTGAGTGGAGCAACGTCACTGGGTTGCGATTGGTTGAAAGTAAAAGGCAAACTTGAGAGGTAGAAATAACATTTCTGTATAAAAATTAATTAGTTATTTCCAGACGTTGCTAGCCGTGTCGAAATTTCTTAGATTTAACTGGTGCTAGTGCAAATTTCGTAAAAATCGCATGCCGGGCTGCGGAATGGGAACCTAGCATGCGAAATTCTGAAGAATTGTCCGTTTTGGGGACCAGACCGACAGACAGGCTAACCTCTATATATACCCAGGTTAATATGAACAAGCTCTCTTAGATTTTCGACTTGATTCAATGCGTTAAACAGTGCTTTTTAGTTTTCCGAGTTTGATAGAATAATTTAAACAGTTTGCTCGTATATTGTGGTGATTTGAAACAGTTTGTTCTTTACGTGCTACAATGAGTGTACTTTAGTGCACTTAGACAAGAAGATACAAGGTAATAAAGTTAGTATCACTGTACTAATTAGTCAAAATTTGCAACGACAAATGAATACACAAAAGTAGGCAGTTTTGGCGTATATTGGTGAAAGAAGCATAAATTTCTTTGCTATTTTTCGGGGGTGTTAATAATTAAATGGTTCATAAACGTGTCTGGATCCACAAAACAAGGGTCAGATATACACAGATGAGTTCCGGAAAAGCCCTGAAACAACTTTAGATGAATGGTGGTGGAGAAATTTTAAAAGCGTTGAGAATCAGAAGCCGTAAATATAACCTAGTTGGAATGGTGTGATTAACAAAAGGGACGAGGTACATTGAAGCTACGAGTGCAGTAACCTTCAGGTAAATTATACTATTTTGTTTGAACTTTGATGTTTTCGTGTGTGTTGAATAACTTTATAATTTATTTACTTAAAATGGACAGTAATGAAGTTGTACTAACAACAAATTTTTAATTTTAAGGTGAAATTTTCTTGTTTAAGTCGAAAGGAGTATTTAGTATTTATGTTCTTGATGAAAATTTGGGTATGTCTTTGAGCTCAATTAGACGAACCTGGTTAATTAACGTAAAGGGGTGGTAGATGCTCCCTTTGTACTCAGTCTCAGGTCTGCATATATTGTTACATTAATTAGTAGGCATCCTACAAGGACTTTAATTTTGGATGCACATTAAAATGATAACAAATTTAAATCTTGAAATTTTCTGGTACTGAAATTTATGCTAAATTTTTAATTTTGAAATTTTAATGTATTGTGAATATTGATGTAAATAGAGTTAACGTTGATGTTTGTGGTAGGAATGTGTTTGTTTTTTTTTATGAATGAGGATGAAGGTTTATCTAGGGGAGCAGCCGAGGCGATGAACAGAAGAAAGTCGACGGACCAGTTAATTTAGGAGGTTTCACAGCATTCTTGACGCACAATTCGTGAGGCTCGAATCTGATACAGGGAAACACAGCAATATATATATATATATATATATATATATATATATTAACTTCAATTGTTTGCGACCTTTAATGTAATTAGGCTTCTTGTGGGTTATAGCTCAGGTGATGGTAAGATTACTCTTTTTTAATGCCTAAATTTTCGCATTCATTTCTATGCTTTGTCAAAGGCTTAACTATAACTGCAACATTTAAATGGTACAAATAAAGTAAAATAAAAATAAATATACTTAAATTGAAATTAGTAGAAAATTATGTTACATGATATTAAAATTAAAATCTGAAAATATGTTTAGATTCATAGGCAAAATATTGACTTTACAGGTGTCATTTCTTGATTAATGTGTCATTCTTCACTTATTTTGTTTCATTAATTATAGTAGGCTGTGTATTATATTTGTGTAGTAGTAGTGTACATATCCATATTGTTGTGTATATGTTCATGATTGTTTCTAAATAATACGAAAGCTATGGCTTATTTTTATATTTACTTTGTTTTTGGAAATGTAGAACTGGGTATTACTCTTTGTATATTTGTCAAATTTTTTTGTTTTGTTTTAACTTTGGTTTTATATCTTGCTTTAAATTTTAACAGATATGTGTATATACAGCTAAGATTACCTATATCGCTTTTTTTATTCATAGATTTTGAATTTTTGTACATATAGCACATTTCAATAGAATATCTTTTTATATCGTTCATTTCAATTTTTATAATTTTTTGATTGTTAAAATCTAAATTATGGTCGTTATTAAGAGCATGAGTTGCCAAAGCACTGGCTTTAGGTTTTCTTTTTATATCACTTTAATGCTGTTAACCCTTTGATTTAAATTTTGTAAAGTTTGACCTATGTATGAAACTTTAAACAATTTATTTGATAAATAACATTTCTTGTCAACAAAGGAGGATTTTTGTCTTTAATTTTTGTAAATAAATCACAAACAGTGATCAAATTCTTTTTTGAAATTTTTACATTATACAGCAGAAATATTTTGTTAAATTCAGGTGTCAAATCTTGTATATGGAAAGTGATGCCTATTTTATGTTTGTACTAGGATTTGTGTTATTTTTTATTTTGATTAATATCGGAGTCATAATTATTTCTTTGGTTATATAGTAATTTATTAATTAAAGTTTTTGGGTAATTATTATTAATTAGAAGATTGTATCGTTTCTTTAAATTTTTTTGTATCTCGATCTGAATTGATCATTTGGTCTTTGCATAAAAGTTTGTTATTATTTCATCTTATTAACTGTAATACGATAGTATTTATCAACTTACCTTGTGTAATTAACTACCTAAAATATTTATATATTTAATACTTGGCTTATAGCCGTAATTTTGGGCGTTGCTTCCTGTCTATAACTTACATAAGTCAAAAACTTGACAATGTCAGATATGGTTGACAAAAATGCCAAACGTAATTGAAAGTTAGGTTTATGTATAGTTGTGTACACGATTTAAATCTGTAAATTTTCCCATTATCGTCATCGGTCTCGGTGGCGTAATTGGTAAACGCATGGTTCTAGAAACACTAAGATTCAGGTTCAAGTTATATATTTAAAATTTATTAAGGGATCTAACAAAACAACTATACTTTTCCGCTATTTAATCAAGAATTTAACCCATTTAAGTATAAAAATTCGAATAAAATACAGACCTTTCCCATAAAAAAAGTCTTGTAGGAAAGATTTGATTAAGTTGAGTTTTTTTATTTAATTATTTGAACAAAATATGGATATATTCAATCGCATATAACCCATTTGGTTGTTCTAAATTCTCAAGGACAAATCTCTTGAACGCATATAATGATTTATATTTAACATATTGAGTATAAACAATCATTTTATATACTTAATGAATTGCCTAAATTGTACAAAGAAAACATCAAGCAAGTAAGATACGTGTTTTTTTATTATATTAAGTTGATACAGATTTTCCAGATGCGTGTACAGGCTGTAATTGACGTATATCATAATCAAACATCTAAGTACACGTTCAAATTATATGTAATATTATATATATTGAGCTACTAGCTTTCTGTATTTGCTTGTACCAGGAATTTTTAGAGAAAATAGCCTCGATCCTTCGCATAACCACACACTACCGCCTTTTGCATACTTGATTAGATGCACAACAGCTTTTCCACAAGCGTCCGGTCTTTGTTTTTTGCCTTTCTTTACGGCAGCGTCTAATGCCCTTCCAATTTCTTCAGTCATGGCCCTTTTTGCGATATCTTTGATAAAAGCTGTTTGAGTGAAACCTGGGCATAAACATACTACTCGAACTCCAGACTTGTTTTGGTGGAGACTGCCTCCAAAACTTCTACTTAATCCGACGATTGCATGATGAGAGGCACATAATGTTGGAGCTGGTGGAAGTGGTCTTAAACCAGTATGGCCTGCTATATTTACTACTGCACCTCCTTTTCCTTTGCCTTCTCTACCGACGTACCTGTATGCCAATAGAGTGCCTCGTATAGTTCCTACCTAAAAGAATCATGCAAAATTACTCTTGGTCATTAGTGTATAAAAAAGTACTTAGTTTAGAAGTAAAAAAACTAGCACTTAAAATGTAGGTATGATACTTCTTACCATTTAAAATGAATTTTTGCTTTATATATGTTACAAATATGTGGAGATAACACAAGAATAATTTTTCACCAACTAATAAGAAATTTTTTCCTGTTAAGGTTTTTCTATACATTTGTAATAGGTTTGTTTTCTCAGAAAAAAGCTTGAAACATTCTTTTTAATGTTAGCTTTAAATTTGAGAAAATCGAAATTTATCAAAGTATGAATGACTCTTTATTCGTTCGTATTGTTAAAAAGAGATATAATTCTCAAACAATATTAATTTTAGAGAATTAACTTTAACGTCTGTATTAAACTGTGCAGCAACGCTTGCGCGTAACTTAAGTATACATTAGGTTGAAGAAATGAATTTGTATAATTTAGTAAGTTCAATGAGCTTCGGTAAGAAATCACCCGGCAAAAATTTATGGAAGCTCGGGTAATTTACATTTTATAAAGGGGCTATTTCAATATTATTTTGAATTAGGAGAAAAAACATCCAAATAGCGCCTATACTACATTTTTATACAAACAGCAATAACAATAGGGACTTTACACTCTTCGTATTAATTTAGAAAAATACAGACAGATTCTGGTAAATACCCAGCTTAAAAAATCGTATTTGTAAACACTAGCACCACAAAATTAGAAACCCCGACCATGGAAATAACCTCAATAATCATAAACTTAAAACCATAAAGTAGTAATGCGTTGTAATCAACAAATGGCTCAGCATATAACAATTTTTTTTGCTTTCTAAAGAAGTTTTGAAACAACTTGGAGGTATTAAAACAATAGAGAAAAAATTAAATAGAATATTTATTACAAAATTAAGTAGATTTTCGAATTCTTAGAAAATCTTTAGTCCCATATGGAAAACAACATGCGATGTGTTATTTTCTAGTTTGGTTCAATTACAAGGCTAAGTTCAACATTTTGTGCCCACAATCATTAGAAAACAATTTAGCTGTTTCGAAACCTGGTTTGTAATAGCAATTTAATCTTTCAAAATTCCGCATAAACACCTTATTATTCAAGAATTACCTTAAGGTTTTCAACTTCTTTCGTGCACACGGTGCATGAGCATTAACACTTGCTCTGATGAGATTTCTCCCGGTTGAATTGTCTTTGCAAGTAATTTTCTGAATCCGCTCACTTCCACATCATCTTCGAGTCAAGCAGGTTGGAAAGTCGTTGATGCGCAAAAACCCAGTAGGGCCAATAACAAAGACCCAGTAGCACTAACACCAAGAACCCTTTAGTGCCAACATCAATCACGCAACCAGAAGACAATATGCAGTAGAATCAAAAACCACTTAATATCCCACGTGTACTTCCTAGCAAACCATCACTTTTAAGTATCCTCTATCTCATCCGTCACGTACGACATCAGTCTAGGGTCATCGCCTTTGTCACCAAGTTGGAACCTGTGCCTAACCAGCCTAAGGGTAGCCGTTAGAAGCCAGTAGTTAAGGGTAAGTAATTTTTGCATAATCCCAAAAGGATTTTTTAATTATTTCTGCAACCCCTCTTTCCAAAACGGCTATTCTTCAAGCCGCAAAAACTTCCATCTTCCAGTATGTAAGAGTTGGCACCCAACTGAGTGTAGATTATAATTTTAATGTTGTTTATTTAATTTTTTAGTTAGAATATACTTTTCTTGAAAGTGGCATTTGCCCGAGATCTAGTATATTTGGAATTTTCAGTAATAGCAATTGTAAGATTATTTGAACTACAGTTTTTGCTTAAGTTAGTACGTGATTATCAGATCTAATGCTCATATAAATCCTAAAAACAAAATGTTGTTTAACTAATAATTTTTAGTATCACTAACACGTGAACTTCATTTTTTTCTATTATTGGACAAAACTTATTTATTATATACTAGATACTTTCTAATTTTAACGTGTTCAAATTTTTTAAAAATTTAAAATGATTTACGTCAATAGGGTTTTTGTATCAATCCTAAAATCTTGTCTTTTTTATACTTGCTGGATATAGTGGCGTCGAACATTACTTTATGTAGTTTTCCGTTTCACAAAGATTATTTCAACCTGCCCTTTTCATAATCGCCTATGCAATAATAGCCGAGTTAGCCGCCGGCACAGCAAGTTTTTATAGTTTTACCTCGTACGCGTAAAAATTCCAAGTACCTTAAGTTCCGAATTTTCCCTAGAGGCAAGATCATACAACGTATTATTTATAAATTTAATACTATTACATTAACGCCTATCGCTGTGATGTTCGAGATGAGTAACAATTTACGTTCATCATATTAAAAATTAATTTTGCTACATTAGCGCTTACAACGTGTGATACGAAATATTTTTCTATTCTCCTTAAATCAGATCATTTCATTTAAAACTTACTTGTTACGATCGAGTCTGAAATATTTTTTCAAATTAGCACATTAAATTTCGTCAGATAATTGCGCGATCTTCCATTTATATCTATTTGTTACATTACAGTCGCAATATTCTTTTCAGATTAGTACATTATGTCTTATTACACAGTTACGCGAAGCATTTCCCGTTTACACTCTTTTGTTACATTAGAATCCACAACATTTCTTAGGTTCAAATCTGGTTGGAAAAATTTTTTTCTAAATATCAAAATTTATTCCTAGAAGGAACGTTATCTTTTAACTTTTACTTCAATTGAAAGAATTAAAAACTTTTATTTTCCATTGGTATAAAAACAACTGCGATTTATTTGAAATCTTGTCTTTCAAGGCAAGTACAGAACACGCGTTATTACATTGGGATTTGATACGGCATTTTTCTTGTAAATCAATGTCCTATAAAGCCAATTTTTGATTATTTTTAATGTATGTTTAAGACTAGTTTGATATTTAAATGTATATAAACTCGAACATTTAGGCTTTCAAGTGGAAGAATATATTTTTTAAGATCAAATTTTAGGCACGATAGAAAGAACAGAGTATTTAGAGCTAACATAACTTGCTTGTTCGCAATTCGAAGAAGAGACTAATCCTTGTTGGAATGTTGAAAATAGTGTTTTCTAATGAAAGCCGCCAGTTTATCGGTTCAAGTTTGCTGCATAGGTTAGCTCAAACTCATCCTGTTTTATTTGTTGTTTGTAAATGATAGCAGTTCAAATTAGATTACATGTGTGTACTTGATTAAAACCAGTAAATGACAAATTGTTAAGTGTATTTAATTTTTCAAAGCAAACGTCTTGCATAATGTAGTCGTTTTATTGGTAGCAAAACCAGCTGGTGGTTAATCACCGTTTAAAGCAGTTGTTGCACTTTATTACCAATGCAACAAATGGTTGTTTTATATTTGTAGAAACTTACCCTTGAATTCGTACTTTGTTTAGGCAAGTTTTATATCAAAATTGTGATATTTTAAAATTGTTGCTTTGAAAATTTGTATGATAGAGCAATTAATCAAAAATTATTAAAAATCCATCTGTACAAATTGTTTATTTTAATCTAGGCGTTACGCAATTTGACTACTTGGTATATTAAAATGCAAACACTTTTGAGATTGTCTAATTTTGTATAAACATACGTGACAGTACAAATTAAGTTTTGAGAGGTTTTTAGTATTTAAGGAGAACTATAGATAATAACGTTTTGTAGTCGTTAAAACGTGAATAACAAGAGAATTAATGGCACCTTTTGTAAATCTGCTACATTTGGCTCTACTGTCTTGACGTTTTAAAACCAGTGCTTTCTGTAATTTTATATTTTACTGGCTCAGTTTTATTCTACCGGCATTGCAAAACACCTTTTTTGTTTTAGTCTAGTCGAAACTCATGGAAAAGTAGTCGTTCTAGCGTTTTGTACATCACTTTCTGGGGGAGATTGGTGTAATTTTCATGACTTCTAGAACACCTTATATTTGCTTCGACAGTTTAGTTATACGTATAGCGAAGTTGCTATCCATTCTACAAGACCCGATACTCAACTGAGTGCATATTATAATTTAATGTCGATTATTTAATTTTACTTAAAATATACTTTTTCTTGAAACTAATATTTACTCTAAATCTAGTATGTTTGGAATTTTTAATACTAGTAAGTGTAAGATTATTTGAATTACAGTTTTTGCTTAAATTCAGATCTGATGCTCATATAAATCCTAAGAAACAAAATGGTGTTCAACTAATAATTTTTGATATCACTAACACATGTAAATTTATTATTTTTTTATTATTGGATAAAGGTTATTTGTTATATAAGAGATATATCTTCTGATTTTAACATGTTCAATTTTCTAAAAAAGATAATTTAAAAATTATAGGATGATATACTCCGATAGGGTTCTGTATCTACCTTAAAATCTTTAATACTAGCTAGATACAGTTGTGTCCAACTTCACTTTATATAGTTTCCGTTTCACAAAGAATATTTCAATCCTGCCCATTTTTTGATCTGCCATGAGAGAATAGTCAAACTAGCCGCTGGCACAGCAAGTTTTTATAGTTCCACCTCCTACGCGTAAGAATTTCAACTCTCTTTAAGTTCTAAATTGTTACTCTATTTTCTCCCAAGGCGCAAAATCGCACAACGTGTTATATAAAAAATGAATACTGTTACGTTAACGCCTAACTCTAGGACTCAAAATGAGTAGCCATTTCAGTTTACCGTCTATGTAAAAATAACTTTTCTACAAGCAGTGGGTATTAAATAAAAAGTGTAGGAACACACGCACCGAAATAATTTTGAACTCGACCTAAGGACAGTTTGTTATACAATCCCTAAAAACGAAGCAAGCTGGAAATACCCATGCAACAGTTTGACTTATGACACCAGGTAATAGTAGGAGGGAACACATCACAACAAATCGGTTCAGATATTCAGATCATCTTCAACAGTCGAATAACACGGAACCATCGCCGTGCTAGACAATGTTGTTAAGCGAGTAGTTTAATGAATGGTATTGGAATTTGAAACTGTGCAAACAGATATCCAAGCACGAATGATGGCGCGTATATAATAAATACACCGGTTTTAAAACGATAACGTGACCTGTGGGAGAACTTTCATTACACATCACATTGGAGAAATTAATTCACTGGAACAATTTCCTGCACTGGAAGTGGAAAGAATATTGTAAAAGTTCAATAATCGTAATTATGAGTCTAGTGTATTTTGTTTTCAATTTTATGAACATTACATGCTGATATTTAATAATTATGATTGATGATAACAATAAGGACGTGTCAAACTTATTACTAAAAAGAACAATTAAGGTGATACACGCTTATTTAAAACCGATGGTTGAAACACAATTTTTCGTACATCAAAGCTCAGTATTGTAGAGGCGAAATAGTAATCAGAAATCAAATTGGTTGGCCGTTTATCATTGATAAATTTAAGTTCTCCCTTTTTTTTAGAAACGCACACATTTAGCCAAAGTAGGAGTAGATTTTAGTAATTTTTTTTGTTGTTATATGTTGTGTTAATTATGTTTGCTCTTATAGGTTGGGTGTACTGGACGTGAACTTTTTGTTTTATTATTTGTGCTTAGAGTAGATTAATGTAAATAGTAATAAGGGCGCAAGCAAAACTCTATCAACATCCAACTGCAGTGGAACCTGATCAAACCATCTTTCGAAATATTCGACTTTCGGTATGCATTATTTAGGATTATCCAGGTGGGTTAGCACCCAAAGCTTTATTAAACAAAGTTCAAAGATCTTTCCAAGTGAGTGTAAGCGTTTGAGTAAAGGTGTTACAATTTGTATACTCCTACAAAGATTTGCATTTGCTTTTATAGAACCATCCCTAACCTTCGAAAGCTAGCTGCTATGTCATTTCACTTTTGGTAGAGTAAAATTGATTCGGGAAACTATGTGACTTTAGCACGTATCAACTGCACGTATTGAAATAATTATCATTTCACGTTTTATAGTGATACTAGCTTCTGCGAATAAAAACAAAATATGATGATGCGTACACTGCATAGTTTGATACAGTACAAATATTTCTTTTTTTCTATTGTTATCGTTCAGAGTTAATTTGTCCACTTCATTTTTCTCAGAATTAAAAAAATTGAAATAGTATAACATTTTGGTAAAACGCGTTCAAGATCGCAGTATCATACCTAATATCATGTGACAAGTTATGCCAATATAACTTTGCAGGTCCATTTCTGCAAGTCCAGTTCTGCAAGTCCATTTCTGCTTTAGGCATCCGGCAAATTAGAAAACCACTGCGGTATTCCCTCGCTCGACACTCTGCTAAACCTTATTACCATGGACGCGAGTGTTAAAAGAAACAAAATGTTTTAGACTTAGAATAATATCTAAGTGTGTGTTTGTCATTTAATTTATATACATGTCAGTTTTTTTTTGTCAAATTGTTATTATTAAATATTGAATATATTTTATCTCTAATAAAGAGTATTTGTTTCAATATAATGAAATAGTTCATTACTTATATCTACATCTGGTGGATCGATAAATGATGTCTTTGGAAGTTCCAACCACTTTCCTAACAGCGAGCACCAATATATCACCGTATGCATAAATGCGGTAAAATTTTGGTAAGAGCAAAAAATAATTGAACAAAAAAAGAAAAAGGTATTTGCTAAATGAGAAAAGCAGTTCAAATAATTGTAAGTAATTGGCGTTTTACGGGGGTGCGTCATCTTTATAAATTTTTAGGTCTTGGTTCTGGTTTGGTCCAATGTTGAGTTATCAAATGCTGTTATTTCAGTAACTAAACACTATCCGTGCTAGTTATGTCAGTGTTTCAAAGTTAATCGCCAATATTGTGTTTGTAGAAGAATGAATACAAATTCTAGTTACAAAGTTGTTTCTAAAATTTTATTGAGTTTATATCGCCTTTCAAAAACAAACTTGACATACATGAAAAACAACTACACTTTTTTTATATATTTATCTACCTTTACAAAAATAATAGTTTAACTAAACAAGAGTTGTGGCTACATCCTCTCACGTTGGCGTGAATAACCACTACAAAGCAAACCAAATTCAATTTAAAGTAAACTTCGATGGCAGTTTTATAACTCTACCACTGCGCGTGACTTTTAGCTTAGCTTATCTGTTTTCGTAAGAGACTTCACTCTTTTTGTGGGTATTGGGAGTGGATTTGACAATCTGAGCAGGTTGGCCTTCACTGAATCAATCTAATGGTAAGAGTTGCTACACTGGACGCTGGCAATCTGGCAATAACTTTACTACTAAATCTAAACGCCAGTCCCATTTTTTATCGCCGCTTCCCACAAGAACCACTTCGCCGACCCTAACCGATCGACCAGGTTTCTTATAACAAACTTGACAAAGTTTGCCTAGGCGCCTGTCTCAAAAAGGACAGCGTAAACTTCGCGTAATCGCTGCTGACAGCGTAGTCTTTTAATACAAGATTTGCCGTCTAATTGGCTGCAGTCAGGGTCTTTCTCCGAGATCTTGAAGAAACATTGCTGCAGTTAAACAGACCAATTCATTTGGATCGTTCGACAAGTATGTAATAGGTCTCGCATTCATTACGGACCCGGCATCACACAAAACGGTGATAATCTCTTTAATCTATAACAAAGGCTTACTAAGAGCTTTTTCTAACAACTGCTTTAAAAGTCCAATCAACTGTTCCCACCATTCGCCCCAACAAACGGCAGTAGCAGGATTAAATTTACGCTGAATTCGCTGTCGCTCACATAACCTTCCTATGATATCCCACTTCAGATTATTAAATGCGTTGACACATGCTACAAAATCCGTTCATATAGTGTTGTATATAATCTCACGTCGGCCCCTACGTGCCACAAAACGTCTCAAACTTTAAACGAAACTGTCTGTAGATAGAGACCTTACGCATTCTAAATGCACATTTCTATACACTGTACTCTTTTGAGCAATCGTTTAGGAAGAAGGGACCGCTAAATCGAAGATCCTGCTAGTGCTATATCGAACATACATGTGTCTCGTACTCTATTTAAAGGTAACAGCGATGGCTCGGCTGTTATAACGCTTGGAGCGGATAGATTTTGATATTACACTCCAGTGTTCTTTTGCCGACCAGAATCCAAAATTGTTTTCGCAATAGACTCGTGAGACTCTGCACACCTACATGACTATGTGTTACTTGATAGTCGTGGATCAATCGTTTCACCATTGGATGATCATCCGGTACAAGTATTAGGTAACGAAAGTACTTAAAATCGTCTTTCCGCAACGCGACTTCGCAGGCGTATCACATTATTTTCATCTAAGAATAGTTCAAGCATTACTATCTTGGTATCACTTATCCCCTTAAATTATTTCTTTTGAAATCGCAACAGTCTTATTTTCGCGTTTTCAAATTGTTCGACTGATGATTCATTATCTGGCAGAACGTCATTTTTAACCAAATTTCCCTTCTGATAATTATGTATAAAACGACAGATCCAACCAATCATCCTTGCAATTTGTTGCAATAAAAATATCGTCTATACCATAAACAAAACTTTTTCGATACTGAGGAAACAATAAGTTTGCGCTTCTCGCTATTTATTTATCTCTTCTTCGTTATATTGCGGATGTTCATCAAGGGCCAAATGACGAAATTGATAGACATTCGAAAGGAAGAATTGCAGGGTTCAATGAACCTGGAACGTGTCGCTAGGAATTGAAGTTAAAGCTCTAATTTCCTGCACCCGATTGCAACAAAGGTAACCCAATTATCTTCTTCTTGTATCCCAGAAAATGCTGTTGTAGAATCGCTCCAAAAATAGCATTCGGTTTAGACCTCATAATTTTCTTGAACTTATTTCCATAAACGTGTAGCAATTGTTGCCGCTAGCAATTCTAATCTGGGAATGCTCACCATTTTAAGTGGTGTCATTCTTGTTTTAGCGGATACTAATTGAAGAAAAACTTTGTCATTTAATTCTCATCTTAGAAAAACCACAGCTGCATATGCATCACTGCTGGAATCACAAGATACAAGAAAAGTTAAATTTTTGGCTTCTTCGCGCATGGCGTAAATGGATCTAGGTACTTCAATATTTTAAAAAAACGAATGTATACTTACCCAACTGATAAAACTTTGTTTTATCTCAAATTCGACAGGAATATCACAACCTATTTGTTTTTCACATGTAAGGCGAAGTATAATTCTTGGAACTAGCGTAGCCGGACAGGTAAACCCGATGAAATCGAATATGCTTTGTACAATAGAAAAAATTTGACTTTGGTCCAATCTCTATTAAAGTCTTCATAAGATTCTACCAACTGGCCACTAATTTTAAAGAAAACCTAGTGAAAGTATTCCAGGTTTATCCCAGCACCGGTGGTACTTCGGTCGACTTATTTTCTAAAAAACGCGTGATTGCCCAACCTTGCAATTCAAAATGTGCTTCAGCCATGATTTGGGTCGATTCTCTGATGAACGTTTTTCCTCAGTGGATACACTAGTCACATAATTATCAACGTAGAAACTGCTTTTCAATTTCTTTACCACGTCGTTAGAGTAGGCAGATTCCAGCATCCGTTCCAAGTAATATTGGAGTGTCTTTCCTAATAAAAATGGACGCAGAAACCTTCATAAATGAATCTTCTGTCAGTAAGCAAGTCGTAAACCGGCCCGTTGACTCAGAAATCGCAGAAAATCCCGATCGTCCTAATGTGCCTACTCCTTGCACCTTGCACAAATCCACAAGTATTAAAATTTAAAATCAATCACACTGTGCTACTACTTTGTCATATGCTTTAGCGCAAAGTAAGTCAAACCGATTACACCTCTTGACCTCGACTTTGTTCCTAAACAGAATTAATAGTATTGAAATATAGAAGCGATTTACTCAGGTTAAGCTTCCAGAATATAATAACATTCTATTTTGAGCGTGAGCAGAACCAGACGCTCCAAAAGAGCGCGTTTTGTGTGCGAGCCAGACACCAGACTTCCGCAAACATAGGTATTAACCGGCCAAATTGCTATAAGACTAAAATTATTACACCGGCCAATTCAAGAAAGCCAAATTTATATAACAGTCAATTAATAGACCTTTCTAGGGCATAAGATATTGAGTAATATTCGGCGGTTGAGGGCGTTTTGGTGCGTCAACTCAAATTAAATCTATTCATTTTTACATATAGATACATATAACCAAATACAGTAGAGGCTAAGTGACAAATAAATATAATTTATATAAGCGTAGAAAATGAGCGCGACGTAATTAATCAGTAATAATTTTTTTACAACATATAACAACTAATTAACTTCATTAACAAACAAGTGGCGGAAGTGATTGCTTACCTCTTCTTAAACTAAATAACCCAATCCCTTGATAAAGCCTTACTTCTCGATAAATGAGAACAGGAATGGAACTGCGACAAGCAGATGTGAAAGTAACAGCAACAGGAACTGCAAATAGATCAACGAAAGGATCTTTGAATAGATCCGCAAAACGGTCCACGAACAGAGAATCTTTGAAAGAATCTTTAAAAGGATGCCCAGTACTGTTGGTAAAACCTATTAACACAATTGTTTCTGCACAAAATACAGCATCAAAATGTTAATCAGAAATATTTAAATTTGATATTAATATTTTATTGTACTAACCTGACTTCATACTTTAAACTAATATATTAAGCAAAACTACCTTAATTTCTGCTGCACCCAAAAATTAAAATAGCAGCCTACAAATATGGCGTCATCAGAGTAATCGTATTCCCCAAGTGTAATCGCTAAGATTCCAGAGTCCAATTATTCAGGCACACCGGGCAACATCCAACACGGCATCGTCAACTAAATAAGGTACTAATAGAAGAATCCCAAACGGAAGAACCACACTAAACGGCCTTAAAGCTGTATTAGACCTAAACCACTTTGGATTGGTCGGCGGATCACACCATACTCTCCAAAAATTACTATGGGAACCCATTTTATTCCAACTCAAGCCAATCCTACTTAAGACTTGAAAGAATCTCTGTAAAAACTTAATTTCAGACTATTTTAACCAATTAGCAGTTGACACCGCACGAAGTTACAAAAGCGATTTGAAAAGACAAGGATTGTACTACAAAACCAGAAAGTCACTAGCATGGAAATCCAATGACAGACTAGGTCAAATACGACCAGTGGCGCACATACAACAATGTAACAACAACTAAACGCTTTTTAAACCCAGTTATAGATAAAGAATTATTAACACATATACATATTCAATATTCTACACAATTATTCTTCAACTAACATAATGAATACATCAAATAACTTAGATAAACAAATTCTTGAATTAAAAATCACATGCAACGCTAATGCATAATAATACAAGAACTGATAAATAACAGGATTACCAAATATTCAAGCTATGATCGTCTCCATGACGACGTAATCATCGAGCCGTAAACCTGTAGGAACCTGTATAGAATAAAATAAAGAGTAGGATAGATACTCTTTAAATATACTTGTAATTTAATATACAAAGCTCTAACTCAAAAGTAAACCTGTAACATTTATGACTTGTGTAATGACCAGAATTCATAAGTTTTGCTATGATAAAATTAAAATGATAGCTAGCATCAGTTGTACAGAAATAATCATTTTATTTAGTTTTAAGTTTATACTACTGGTAACTTAGTTCTCCTCACATAGGAAATCGCTTACTTTATAATAGGCTTTCTGTAATAGGAAGCATTTAACGGAGTACCGAATTTATGATACTGTGTTTCCGATTTCAGATGCTGTGAAAGCTCATTCCTTTACAGCATGGATTACTGATATTTTATCCGCTCATAGTGAAAGGTGTTCATGTATAAATTAGAGATTGAACCTCGTCTTATGAATATCCAAGAGAAGGAGTCAAGTACTACCCCTTTTGCCCCCTCCCCCCCTTGCGGACACCCATGTATCTAGCGGTTTCAAAAAATTTGGTTCGTTTTGCTGGCTGACGAGTAGTGTCATTCGCAAAAGACTTATTGTTATTATTTTTTAATGGGACTTGTTGAAACCTCTGCTCCCCCACCCCCAAAGAGTTTCTAACAAAAGTTACAGACGACGAGTGCAATAAATATACCAAAACAAAAGGAAAATAAAAGGTTGTTTCTCCTTTTTAATTATTCAATAAATTTAGCAACTACGTTAAAAAATCTCACATATGCAGCCTACCCTCAGTACATATTGACGCTTCATCAACATACGACACTCAACTTTTTAAGAGAACACTTGATGTAAAAATAGTTTAACTTTAGGGTGAGTTTGTTTCAATATATTACCAATACAGTTTTTTTTAACTTAAGACTTCCCAATTCTGTTTTTTTTTAATAAACTGGATTTTGTTGTATTTTCTAATCTTTGTTATTGCTAGTTGCAAGTATATGATAAAAAAGCCCTTCAGTTTTTGTTGGTGTTTATTAATTATGTTCAGAAAGGTTTTTGAATGGTTCTACTTACCACATTAGTAACAATTTCTTTTTCCCATTGTGATCCATCGCAAATACCGGCTGCATTTACAACGATATCTATGTTTTTAAACATTTCTCTCGTTGTTTTGAACGCTTCTAAAAGGCTAAGGTAAACATTTAATTTGTATGTTTTAGAGTTTACCTTCAAATTTCGCCATGCAATTAACATTGCAGTTGATATAAACCGCCTTTCCCATTCCATATGTGTTATTCAGAAAGGTAGCTGCTTCCTTACCTTCACATGCATTTGGTCCTGTAATAGCAACATTCCTAGCCCCAGCACATAGAATATGACTAGCAGCGCCAAGTCCAATACCAGATGTACCACCACTAATCAATGCAACTTTGCAAGAAACATTTAATCTAACTTTCCCTCCAATAGAACTAAAAAAGTATAGAAACTGATCAATTATCTAAGCTACAATTCTATACCATTCTGATTCTGGATGAGAAGCGTTCACTGTAATGTCTCCCATTTTTTCCTCTAAAAGCAGACAGATGACATTCTAAACTTACGCACAAATACAAATACCTACTTAATGAATGCTATACAATAATTTCGCTCCGTTGGAATAAATCTTTTAAATAAAATTAAAATCATTGTTAATTTAAGATCACGCGTAAATTTTAAAGTAATTTTGACATTTTAAACTGTGACTTTTGACAACAAATCCAGAAACATTTGAAAAAAATTTTTCAGCGTAATAGCAGTCTAATTCGATCATACTAGAAATTATATCATAAAAACAATTAGATCGGAAGTTTGCTTGTAATAAATAACGATTTTAATAAACTACATTTATTATTTTCAGCGTTATATCCTTACTAAACCAATTGGACCAATCTGGTCTCCAATAATAATTAGACGCATTTTGGTGAAAAAACACTCGTATGTGCATAAAATCTAAAATGGTAACTGTAACAAAAATATAACTTCTGAGCCGTTCTTCAAAAACAAAACAGAGTCGAATGATTTTGTTTATGTTAAAACACCCGTCTTAAAAGGATTGTCCTAATAATGTATATGCCTGTGGAAAGTAATTCTCATAGTTCACATTTTATTATCAAACAACAATTAAAAGTGCACCCTAGAAGAACCGAAATTTGGACACACTATATTCCTTAACATTTATTTTATGCAACAAAATATTTCCTTATTTTCCGAATATCCAATTCTAAGCAACCTAACGGAAACCAAAATCCTTATTGTTTTTTCATTCGAGCAACCACGGATTACTCGAGTTTCTTTTATAACTTTGTTTTCTGTGAAAATTGATCGGCGATATACGGAAATAAGTATGACGATCGTTAAAAGAATATTAGACATGAAGAAAAATCAGTTGCCCAGTTAATCACTTTTTACGACAGGCTGGTTTCGTATAAAAATTACAGCACAAATAATAAAAATCCAAACTCCGCTATCCCAGATATTAAGATTGAGGGTTGGTTTGAGTAATACGCACTGAAAAGAAAATATTATTCAAAATTAAGAGTCCTGGTGTAAAAATTAAAATCAATCAAAACCATGACGCTCGTCTGGATACAACTAAAAATTTTGTTTTCGATGTGGAAGGTTCCTTAAAATATGCTGCAGGAGTAGCATAATAAAACGTACTAAAATCTTAAATGTCATGCTACAAATTCTCGTAAAGTAGTATAAATTTCTGATACAAGGTAGCCTACATTTGACTTTCCAAGGCTTCACGCGAAGCTAATATGTTGGCCAGCAAACGGGTTTTTTCTTTATCTGGAAATTTTGAATTTTGCCGAACCCTTACTGTTTCTAGCAAGGTAGGAATCTTTAACGTGCTTGACATCCACTCATGCACGGGACCTACATTTTGTTTCTCATCCGAACAAGGACGTATTTTTGTAAACGATTTGCTCGCGTAACATTTTTCAAGCGGTTCAGATCGAGAATCGAACTGGAAACTTGGGTTCAGCAGTTATACGTGAATCTGTCTAATCTACGAAGTCGCCTGATACAAGAAAACGCGTTCATTTTTTTATCTATAGAAAAGTGGCAACACCGCACACAGGAAATGATTTTTCAACTAGAGGGGCAAACGAGTAGGAGTGACAAGTGAGATTCGCAGCCAGATCTTCCTAAAGTAATATCGCAGACCGGACCGCTCTAGAGATTTTAACTAAATAACTTTTTTCAATTTTATTTAGTTCAACAACTGACATCTACTATGCTTTGAACTCCGCCAATCAAACAGGACCGACATGAAAAGCATTAGCACACTGATCTAAACTTCTGTACCTTCTGTACCATTTACAAAGAGAATCGCAGCGGATTCGATTCTGTAAACGCAAGGAAGCAGTTACTTTTTTTGTGCTTTTATAGGATTCTAGTATTCAACTTTTGTTGCGAACTTCGGCTCGATTACCTAGCTAAGGACATCTTGAGAAGTGATAGGGTCAGTAAATTTGCTAATCCATATTTAATCGATCTGAACAGACATAGTAAGATCAATAAGTTTTAGTGTTACCGCGTGGGTGTAGTATTCGTACTGACACCTGCGCTTTTACGAAAAACCGTATCGACACAATGTTGTTCACGAGCCTTGGATTGAATTACTTCGGTTAATACACCTTAGAGGAATGTGCTTGCGAGTATGCTTGCTCAGAAGTAATTCGGCTAATTGTAAGCGTTTGATGGGAGCACTTTGCTATATTGCACAGGTGTAGTGCTTGTACTAATACATGTGCTTTCTAAGGAGAACGCAAATACCGCTACGATCATGGACATTGAAGACAACATCATGGCATCCGATGCCGAAGTTAAGCACCCTCGTAAGCAATTCATCGACAACAAAGCTTCTGAAGGCCTGTGACGACAGCTTCACGGTGGCAAAGAATGGGACCGGTTAGTAAACAAAGTCGTTTGGAACGTATCAGAGTATCATAGCTGAAAGCCATAGATTCCGATGTCAATAAGAGCGAGAACCCTGCGTCGGCTCGGACCACCGCACCCTGCAACCCCTTTCGTCGTTTTTCAGAAGAAGGATAAGTGGTTGGCGATTACGTAGGAGCAAGGCGTCGCAAAATTAATTTTATAAAGGCACGTAATACTCAAAACAGCATCAGTATTGCACCGGCGATTCCGACCGACTACCGTTGGATCATGGCTTTCCTGTCTGAGAGATGCGAGGAGTACCACACGTTTTGCCTCCAAGATGACAAACCGCTTAGGGTGGTCTTGTGTTATGTACCGGAAGACATCGCCGCCGTGGACATCCGAGCTGAGCTTGTCCAACGCGGTTCCCAGCACTATCGTGCACACACATGCACAAGAAGCGGCCTAGACTAGCCTTGTCTCTGATCATGGTCATTTTGACCAAGTCCACCGCGGCAAAGCGAATTTTATAGTTTCTGCATGTGCTGCGCCTGCGAGTACAGTTGAAAATACCTTATCGACTAAAGGAAATTGGACAATGCCAGCGGTCCCAGCAATTGACGTAGTCAAACTATAGGACCACGCCAAAGTGCGTCAAGTGCGCAGGCGACCACATAAGCGATACCTGCCCAGAATCAGCAAAATTTCAACGATCTACGACAACTGCAACGGCGCGCACCTAGAAAGCTGCAGGGGATGCTACGCATTCTTCAAGCTAAGAGTGGTTGCAAAGCGGTAGCACACAACGACGCATAAAGCGACAACCAGCAGTCGTCTGATAAAGTTTACTACAGAATCCGCTACCGTGGGAGCCCATTTTTCCACCAGCTTTACCAGCATCACAGCAACGGCCGTCTCTTCACCGAAAGCCAAAAACGCAGGTCTTACGCAAGTTAAAGAAACGTCAGCCCAGGCATCCACATCGGTGGGAAGGCAGACAGAGAACGAGTTTGTAAAGTTACTAAAGAAAATTCTATTTTAATAATAAACCATTTAGGCATTTAGGGTAAAACTTAAAATACTTAAAATTACTTCGGGTGGTACATATGAGTTCTAAAATAATCTCTTTACAAAAAATTATTCAAAAAAGCAAATTTTTACTTACGATTTGAATCGGCTAAGTCGAATGATACATTATTTCACTTTTCAACATATATCTATCTTTGATTGTTACTTAAACGTAGAATTTTATGTATTTTCGCTTTACTGGCTCATTAAGAAATCACTAATTATTCTATCTTAGTACGTCTAGTGTTATAGTTCTAAGTTCTAATAACAGAGCATTTGTTCAAAAAAATCATCACGCTACACATTCTGTTGGACTTGAGGAATAGCACGTACATTGAGTCCAAAGATTTATTTGCATTTTAAATGTACAATATGCTATTCATTGAATGGTTCAAATATCGCAAGTTCAACTTCTTTCTCATAGGCAAATTCCAGTAACGTTTATATTGACTTAATTCTGTAATCTCCAATGTAAATAGCAGTTTTATTTTGATGGCATTTTAATCATCACTTGTGTAGATTTGTACAAATAAAATCTGCTATGCTACGTACCCTTATAATGTATAAGAATTTGGAATTTCCAATTTAACATTTGCGTGTTCATTAATATTTGCATAATTTTCCAAAATAAATGTAATTTTTTATTTTAAATTAATACGTTTATTTCATTAATCACTTTTGATGCTAATCAACTAAATGATGTCAAACATGTTAAACAATTTCTCCAAAATAAAGCACGCTTTTCTAAGAGTTTTGATTCTTCATACTTGCAAATAGTTCCATGCTGAATGAATGAAATCATGCATAAAATATTTACAAATTTCGCTCACATAAAGCACATTTTCTGCATCAAACTCTTTACTAAAAGTTAGGTTTTCTATACTCATTCAAAGTTAGTGTTCAACCCGTATAGAATAAGGTGGCATCCTTTTTTCAGAATCTCCCCCCAAACTAGAATTTAAAATTTTGAAATTAAATAAAATTTAATTATCTTATTTTTCTCTTACACTTTTTCTTTACTTTTATTCATCACCATGTTTATGACAACGTATGCACTACTGCCCGGGCAAGACTTCTAATAAATGTTCATTAGACTACAGCAAGCTTAAAAATTCACCCATATTTGTAATTGATTGCCTTCACCAGCTCGAAAGTCTCAACAACGTAATAGTAGACGTAAAACAAAATTTGAAGCTTCAAAAAGTTTTGAACCGTCAATGAAAGCTTATGCTGTTGTCGTACGGGTGGACGGTGTCTGAAAGCATGTAAGCTTGGCTTGATTATTTGTTTAATAAGTATAAGCAAACATAATTATAAGTTTCGTAAATACATAAAAATAAAAGTGAAATAGTTAAAATTGAATGATTTTAACAGTGTGGAGCAGTTCGCAAGTTTTCGGTAATCTTCGGAATTCTTCGAAATGCTTCGTAGTTGCTTGTGTAACCAAAATAAACTTAAACACTTATTGAATGAATATATATATATATATATATATATATATATACAGTTCAACAGGGCGAAAAAGTCTTCGGTAGTCTTCGGAACCTTCGGAAGACTTCGGAATTTGCTTGTGAGGCCGAGTAGCAACTTGAATAACGGTAGTTAGAAAATATTTACAGTTTCAAGAGATTCAGACATCTTCGGTGGTCTTCGGAACTCTTCGAAAGACTTCGTGTTTTACTTGTGGAACAACGTTTAGTTACAAAGAATTATGATATGAAATTAAAAACTATTAATTAATGATACAGTCAACAATGCTTATGATTATGCATAGCTCTATGTTTGAATACAATCCGTTTACGGAAGTTGTTAATTGATTTACTGACAATTTAATTATATACAACTTGTAGTTGTTTTTAAAGTAAAATTGTAAAAAAAATTGTTTTTAATTATACTTATTTTAGTAAATGCATCAAAAGAACTCTATGCCTGTGGTTGAATGCTCTAACGCCCTATGGTGGTCACCTATGGTGAAATGTTCGGATACAAATGCACCTCCGGCCAGGCGAGATGTTCAGACGTCATTGCGGAGCTTTTATATATAAAATATCTATTTTCTCAAAAATATAGGTCAGAGAATTACAGAAGTTTTACGTATACACAGGGTCTTGTATATATGACAGTTTGATAATAAAAGATTGCTGTACATATCAAACTATTGGTTAAGAAAGGAAATAGAAGAATAAAAATGTAGTTTTAAATTTTAATATAAAAAATTAAACTGGATTAGTTAAAAATTACTCCAGGTAAACATAAAGAAGTAGTGGTTTTTGTGTGCAGATCATATATTTAACGGCCCACCGCGGTTCATATGGCGGCTCACACCGGCATGTACGATGACCCACACAGGCCCATATAACAACTCGTTATGGTGCAGCCAGTATGATGGTTCACCGCGGTCAACACCGGTCCACCACGGCGCATAGGTAGCGCCCACAATGCCCTATGGCCAGATTCTTTCTAAGAAAATTACATTTTTTGGCATATTATTATTACTAAACAAAGTAATAACAGCTATTTACAGGGAGAACAATTTATTTGATCAAATTAAATTGCTTTTAAGTGGGTGTATAAAGGATTGATTTTTCCTATCCACTTTGTGACAAATATTGAATTAGAATAGATTTAAAAATAAGAGTTAAAATGGTTAAGTTAGAAACAGACTACCTAAGTCTAGAGTCTGATAATTAAAAATCGGTTATTGTTCTAAGTACAAATGTCTAACTCGGTTGAAAAAGGTGAAAATGACCTAATGCTTAACATATAACCATCAAACAGATAGGAAATCATATAATGGGTTGTCTGGGTGCTCGATTATAGACTACATCTGGATCTAGTTTGAGTAAGAAGCATGGTATTGGGATGCGAGAAGCAATAATATATAACTATGAAGGTCGAAAGCTATTGTAGACAGAAGATGTGTATTACCCATTACAATAACATCTGTTAGAAGATGTATTCGGTATAACTTGTGGAGGCGGCTCCGTGGCGTAGTTGGTATGCGTGTAACTACTATGCCCAAGGTCTCGAGTTTAAATCCCGACACAGTCCGCTTGAAAAATGTTAGGCGAGCATTTTTCACAAAAAAACGCCCCTCGTTCGGATGAGAGGTAAAATGGAGATGCCGTGTGTAGTGTTGTCATGTACGTTAAAGATCCCTACCTTGCTTGGAACAGCAAGGGTACGGAAAAATACCAAATTTTCCAGGTAAAAAAAACACGCTTCTTAGCCAATGTAGTACCTTCGGGTGGAGCATTGAAATACTAAATGTAAGGTATAACTTGTGGAATCACACTCTAAGTTGTCGGGAAATATTATTGTCGGCATGCCGGAAAGGGATTTTGACATGACAACTGCCATGCCAAAATGGAACTTTGTAAGTGTAATAAAAACGGGGGTAATTAAAAACTTTTTGTAAGTTTATTACCCTTTATCCTCGTGACTATCAGCTATATACTAAAACTCTCTATTTTTAATCTGATATCACTAGGTCGAGATTTTCTTCTTTATACTCCAAGCCCAGGGTAATGTCAGATGGAAAACGGCTTTAGACAAAGAAAACTCTTAGGGGTTAAACGGCTAGTAGAGTGTTAGCTCTGGGTAGATCATGAGCATGGGTCATGGGTGGATAATCGACCAAAAATATTTTTAATAGGCGCCACCGTATTTTTAATACAAGTGTCAACAAAATTTAACTGTGTTTGTATAAGGAAATGCGGAAACCTTATCTTAACACCACTATCATAGCCATAAAATTTGAATTTCACTCTTTATCACACACTTACCAAAACCTCAACCACCAGATGTCAAACAGTTGTCTCAGCTTTACCTGTGAACAAACAAAAACACCACCTGGACACTATTTGTGTCTTCAAAAGCATATGCCAAAAATAGAATAAATGAATTTAAACATCTGTGAAATACTAAAGGATTCATTTTCATTACTCTGTCTTTTTACTTAAGGAGGATTTGCTCTAGTTTTCTTTTCCTAATTTAAATGTTGTATAATAAAACTTCTTTAAAGGAAACAAATGAATTCTATTTATATGTAGAAATCTGATTAAATACATGTGACTGCTATATATATATTTACTATCTTGTCTTAAAATTTTTATAAAAGAATTTTAGTGAAGTTTAACCTTCAAAATAAACATGTATTAATTGATCATTTCTATAAAATTTAGTTTAAGCAAACATGTCATAATTTATTAGTTCATAGCACATGAATTTATTTTTACTATAATCATTGAAGCGCTTCCTTGACCATTTACAACAAAGATTGATCATCAGAAAATAGCGATCATAAAATGCAACTACTCAAATTTAACTGTAATCTACACAAAAATATACACGAATTTCAGCACCAATAAAAGCTTTTACGTGACCTGACTGTTTTAACCAAAATGTGAAAATTAAATCAAGACTGCATCTGGCGTCTAGATTAGGAAACAGAATCTATACTTTTTTTATCTGACACAAGTTGTCATTCTAAATATCTTGACACGCATTGGATGCGTGTACAAGTAACTGATAAACTAAATATTTATTCGGTGTGTTATTAACTTTAAAAAACTACTTTAAATTTGTGTTATTCTAATAATCAACGTAGGAGATCTTATAATAATTTATAATACTTTCAAAGTTACGGAAAGTTTCAAACACTCACGTGTATCCAAATAAATTGCAGGTGCAAAATCATGACGTCAGCTGTTGTATTTTTCCAGCGTATTAATCATCTGTAAGTTTGAAGTACCAAGATTCTTTGTATAATAAACCATTTCTATACGGCGTATTAAATAGATAGAACGAAACCATAACTGCCTGCTTTAAATTATTGCGACGAAAATTTATTATAATTTAACATTGAAAATTGTTGTTGTAGATATGTCCATAAGATATTGCACTAAAGTGAAATATATTAGTTTAATTTATAATATTAATCTATACCAACTGTCTTAAATGATGTATATCATTGTTCCATGCTCTCAACTCAAGTTCTTCTTTCTGACTCTATTAGACGCCTCGTGTTTTAGTCGAGCCATCTTGACTTTTATCTCTAGTCTACAAAAAGCGACTTGATTCTTCGACGTTGGAAACAAAAGTGCTCATAATTAGCTGGACTACGCTTGGCAACAAGCCACAGAATATAAATCTCCTAGATTCTATGTGTTATTGTGAATATTATACTTTACTTTTTATTGGCTGAATATTTACGAATTAAATGCTTTAAAATTTATCTGTTTTATTATTAATTTATTTGGCTTGGTGCAACAAGAAAAAAATACGTTACACAGCCTCTTCCCAAGAGAAAAATTCGAGGTATGGAAGAATTTTTCTAAAAAATTTTCGACTGAAACTTCAAAATTACTCTTATTAACTGTATAAACCTCTAACAACTCACAACAAAACAGCACAAACTTTAACTATAACTAACGATGAGTTTAACAAAAAATCAGAATCATTCACTAATTGATATGGGGAATATTAATGCATGGGATTGAGTGATTAGTAACTGCGCGTACTACACGCCTATAAAGGGACAAATTCGGGAAGTCATAATCAGTATTTACGTCAATCATTTACGAATATTTAGGGAATCTAACACTCAGTGGATGCATGTCATCTATAGTTACAAACGCAACAACCATATCAAAGTAAAAAAATTTTACCTGAAGCGAAAAATATTTTTCTATAAATTAGAACTGTAATAAACAAAATCGAATGTATAACAAAATTACTATTAAACAAAAATCTGTACAACGAATACTCTTCTCTAATTTACTATATCTGTCTTAAGGATTTATGTACATAACTTTCCAAGTGCTAATTACATTTAAACTAATCGATGAATTTAACAAGTACCAAAAGCTGTTATTTACGAAGTCCATTCACGAAACAAATCTCTAATACTCGAGAAACAGACAAAGTATTAACAATACTTATTCATCAACAAGATACCTTTGATCTTTGAGTGAGCACCTCACAACATTATCTGTACGACTACTATGCTACAGACTCAACTATATCTCTCAAAAATCCTACAACATCAGTGATTCATCACCAAAGAACTCCAAAACCACTAATAAATCATACTTTGAGCCTACTGGGAGACATCCACCAGCAACTCACAAAAAAACTCTTCATGAACTCTCTTAGCTCATGTACACTCTCAATAAAAAATAAGCACATCAGGCCTAGTCTCAAACTACTAAATCAAAACTCAAGCATTCCTTTAATGCTTAATACTCTATCACACTCTAACTATATAACTATACTCAACACTTTACTAAACACTCTCTATACTCTCTATCATGTACCTCATAACTGAATACGCACCTCTTCACCGAATACATATTCATCTCTATATACCTGCAACATCTCTCAACATATGCTGCACTCTCAAACACCTCAAAAAAAAACATATCTTCATTCAAAATCCATAAACATATCCTTGTCGTCATCAAAAATTATCATTTAACACATCTTTGTCGTCATCAAAAATTATCATTTAACACATGCAACATCTAAATCAACAAACATATTAAGCTCTATTACTACTAAAACAAAAATTACTTTAAACAAACCAAAAAAATTTCACTAACTTTAATCTTGTCCTACTTAAGAATTTAAAACATGGACCAAAAGGAATTACTACTGACATCAACTATAATTAGAAGTACTTAAGGATCAGAGACATTCTTATCATCTTCATTTTCACCTTCATCTGTCGCAGAATTATCGATACTAAACATTTTCTTAGACTTAAATTTGAAGATACGGATAAATGAAAAAGGGGGAATTTGAATACGAAATTATTTTCTACTTTACTTCATGATAACTATTAATAAATGTTCTGGTACACGCTTACTCTACCCATAATCAAACTGTCGATATAAACTAAAGTGCTTCACAACGCATAAACTTGCTAGAATGACAAGCTCTTCTATGAGCCTCACCTAGACTTATAAACAAAATTGCTAGAATGACAAACTCTTCTCTGAGTCTCATCTAGACTGACAAACTAAATAAGCAAAACGAATCACATCATAACCGACTTCAAATAATCTCAAGTGACGATGCCAAAACTGCTAAAGCGACAAACTTACCACGACCCTCGCATAGACTGACATAACGCTGAGCGACCAACCCTTCCGGAGTTTCGTCTAGACTAACATAACGCTACACGATGAACCACAACAAGTCTCGCACAGATCTAACTTAACTCAACATACTACGTTGTAACGCGACCATAAAATTGCTACTCAAAACCAATCAAACTAAACCAAAACGTGCTCATGCACAAGAGCAATCTTCAAAACTATATTTCAACAGTAAAAACTAGTGTACCATTAATCGACCAACAAACATAACTAATAAGACTAAAAGATGAACCTACTATCGATGTAATACATCCAAAATCAAATAAACTCGTAACATCCATATCAAATAACTTTATCATTTTATCTAGAAACAGGAATTTCGCTACTCAACTTCTGTTCCTCCACTCGTTGAGTTGGACACGACGGACAAGTGATACTAGTCACTCCTTTACAACCACAACCATAACAAAATAATCTCTTGAAAGATCTACAGACACTGAAAGTATGTCCATAACGTGAACAATTCCAACATACCAATTTATGCTTAATAAATGAGTTACCTACTCCACTCTTTTCTATCATTGGGGTAGCAGAATTAAGAACTTGTACTGGGGAATGTGAAGATGTAGGGGTATAAACACGACTTGAAGCATTCTGAAATGAACTAGGGGTTTTGTTTCTAAAACGTGGATTAAAATAATTAATAGGCTGCTTGTGACTATATGGTGCAACTGAAACAGACTTATGTTTACTTAAAGAAGCTTCTTCTAACTTCTTACACAATTTAACTAACGTACTAATATCCTCTATCTCTGTAAGAGCAAGATGCTGAATGAAATATGGCAATAAATTTTTCTTGACTATTCTAACTTTAGTGTGTTCTGCAGGAATAATAGGTAATCGGTTAAACAAATTTTCCATATTAGCAATGAATAATACAACTGATTCACCATTCCTCTGTAATCTATTTTTGATTTTTTCCCAAATATCGTCTTCAGGATGTGCTGGCAAGAAATCTTCCTTTAGTCTACTAACCAACGAACTCCAATCTGTTAATGAACTACGAACGCAACGATACCATACTAAGGCATCACCAGTAAACAATTCAACTGCAGAATTAAACAATTCCATTTCAGATACCTTTCGGGACTGTGCAATGTCACTAATGTTTTCTAAAAATTGATATAAGAGAGATGGGTTTCCTGAATATTTTATCGACCAAGATCCAATAGGGACTGACTGTGTGACATATGTAACCGTTGGAATGGGCACATTAGATGCAGCAATAGGATTTATATTAATATCTTTATGATTTGAACTCGTATCTTTATTTAATTTCTCATGCAGATCTGCTTCCACAACAAGAATAGTAGCCAAACTTTCATTTTTAAATAACACAATTTCCTCAAAATTTTCTTTAGGGAGCTTTAACCGTTGAATTCTACCTGTAAGATGTACTAATCTTGACCTTATCCTTTTAAAAATTGACTCAGCGGGATCATCCATAAATTCTAACAAAACATTTTTAACTGACTCTATACTAGACTCAATCTCTTCTTTCTCTACTTTGAAATCTACTTTATAACTTGAAGGATCTATCAAACAACCGGGTTTATCTGTTTCTTTGGCCAACAACCTTGCTAAAATTTTCCTTTTATCTGAAACTGGTCTTGAATTTTCAATGCCTCTAATGTTCAATTCATATTCTAACTCATTTTAAGTAAATGTACGATGCTATAAGTTTCTGCCATAATTAAATATCTAAATATCTCTAACGTAACTCAATTATATAATTTTTGAAGATGAAATCTCAAACAAACGAATGTCCTAACTATATAAAGAAGAACCCACTATAAACTGTAACAAACTTTAACAAAATGAAACTAAAAGAAGACGTTACTAATATCAAAGCAAACCTCAGTCGGTGAATATAAGTGTGATGAAAATAACTACTAAATGTTCCAGCCTCTAAGTGAAATTATTCGAGCCTCTAACTGAAATTGAGTCTCTAAATGAAATTCCAGCCTCTAAATGAATTTCCAGCCTCTAAATGAATTTCCAGCCTCTAAATGAATTTCCAGCCCCACGTTGCGAGCGCAAGTGTAATAGTTTTAGTTTTAAATAAAAACGGAAGTAATTAAAACTTTTGTAAGTTTATTACCCTTTATCCTCGTGACTATCAGCTATATACTAAAACTCTCTATTTTAATCTGATATCACTAGGTCGAGATTTTCTTCTTTATACTCCAAGCCCAGGGTAATGTCAGATGGAAAACGGCTTTAGACAAAGAAAACTCTTAGGGTTAAACGGCTAGTAGAGTGTTAGCTCTGGGTAGATCATGAGCATGGGTCATGGGTGGATAATCGACCAAAAATATTTTTAATAGGCGCCACCGTATTTTTAATACAAGTGTCAACAAAATTTAACTGTGTTTGTATAAGGGAAATGCGGAAACCTTATCTTAACACCACTATCATAGCCATAAAATTTGAATTTCACTCTTTATCACACACTTACCAAAACCTCAACCACCAGATGTCAAACAGTTGTCTCAGCTTTACCTGTGAACAAACAAAAACACCACATGGACACTATTTGTGTCTTCAAAAGCATATGCCAAAAATAGAATAAATGAATTTAAACATCTGTGAAATACTAAAGGATTCATTTTCATTACTCTGTCTTTTTACTTAAGGAGGATTTGCTCTAGTTTTCTCTTTCCTAATTTAAATGTTGTATAATAAAACTTCTTTCAAAGGAAACAAAATGAATTCTATTTATATGTAGAAATCTGATTAAATACATGTGACTGCTATATATATATTTACTATCTTGTCTTAAAAATTTTTTATAAAAAGAATTTTAGTGAAGTTTAACCTTCAAAATAAATATGTATTAATTGATCATTTCTATAAAATTTAGTTTAAGCAAACATGTCATAATTTATTAGTTCATAGCACATGAATTTATTTTTACTATAATCATTGAAGCGCTTCCTTGACCATTTACAACAAAGATTGATCATCAGAAAAATAGCGATCATAAAATGCAACTACTCAAATTTAACTGTAATCTACACAAAAAATATACACGAATTTCAGCACCAATAAAAAGCTTTTACGTGACCTGACTGTTTTTAACCAAAATGTGAAAATTAAATCAAGACTGCATCTGGCGTCTAGATTAGGAAACAGAATCTATACTTTTTTTTATCTGACACAAGTTGTCATTCTAAATATCTTGACACACATTGGATGCGTGTACAAGTAACTGATAAACTAAATATTTATTCGGTGTGTTATTAACTTTAAAAAACTACTTTAAATTTGTGTTATTCTAATAATCAACGTAGGAGATCTTATAATAATTTATAATACTTTCAAAGTTACGGAAAGTTTCAAACACTCACGTGTATCCAAATAAATTGCAGGTGCAAAATCATGACGTCAGCTGTTGTATTTTTCCAGCGTATTAATCATCTGTAAGTTTGAAGTACCAAGATTCTTTGTATAATAAACCATTTCTATACGGCGTATTAAATAGATAGAACGAAACCATAACTGCCTGCTTTAAATTATTGCGACGAAAATTTATTATAATTTAACATTGAAAATTGTTGTTGTAGATATGTCCATAAGATATTGCACTAAAGTGAAATATATTAGTTTAATTTATAATATTAATCTATACCAACTGTCTTAAATGATGTATATCATTGTTCCATGCTCTCAACTCAAGTTCTTCTTTCTGACTCTATTAGACGCCTCGTGTTTTAGTCGAGCCATCTTGACTTTTATCTCTAGTCTACAAAAAGCGACTTGATTCTTCGACGTTGGAAACAAAAGTGCTCATAATTAGCTGGACTACGCTTGGCAACAAGCCACAGAATATAAATCTCCTAGATTCTATGTGTTATTGTGAATATTATACTTTACTTTTTATTGGCTGAATATTTACGAATTAAATGCTTTAAAATTTATCTGTTTTATTATTAATTTATTAGGCTTGGTGCAACAAGAAAAAAAATACGTTACAACTTTATTTCGCATTTGTCAAGACACGCACTGAGTATTGCTAGGATACGCGTCAGGGCTGCGGTGGAGCGCACTCCTGGCGGTCGCCGATTTTGGAGGTGCCCTCAACATTTTTCGGTTTGTTCAAAAAGTACGCATTTCATTATGAATTTTTTTATTTTATTGGTTTTTATTGTCGGGACGTTTATACTATTTAATCGTTAATGCGAGTTAAGGTTCGGGGCTTGGGAGCTACGTTTTTAAAAACTTCCAAAACTTAACAAATTTATTTTAATTGATACAGAAATTAATGTGAAATTTTGACAAAATGATTTTAACTTCAAATCAAAATAAATTAATTAATTGAACTAATATTGTGAGTCGCCTAAGTAAACTGCAATGCTAAAGCTGAATACTTTGACTGACTTCCGGGTCCTTACGCTCCCGGGCTTTTTATAATGTTCTATCCCCTCACATGGCTGTAAGAACTTGCTGATCTCATGTCTGCTTTACTCTTAGTTCTATACTTTGTTACATTGTTACAATCTTATTTTCTAGGTAATTGCGATATCTTAACCGTCTGTGACCTGCCGCCTGCAGTATCACTATCGTCTCGGATACAAAGTTGCGCATCCGTTCTTATGAACTGTTAATAACCTGTCTGGTTTATCCTTGTATTACATTGTTGCAATTGACTTATGATTTATTTAACAATTTCTAATAATGCCTATTAGATTCTATTATTTAATATATAGGTAAATTGGGGGATACATAACTTGCGTTATCTTAGTATTGTATTAAATTGTACCAATTTATTTTAAGAAAATCTTTTTTTTTGCTTTAATTATACTAACTACCCTAAATTGAAATTACATTTTCTAAAACAAAAGAAATAAAATGTCATGCTTAATTAAGGTTAATTATTTGTGAAATCTGTGATACAAGATGCACCAAATTTATTCGGTCAAATTAAAAATTTTTTCTTATCTAATTTATGACTAGCGGAACGCAACGCGCTACATATGACTAATCTAGTGCATATAGTGAATGAACGTCGTCGTAAAACTACTCGGTTGTCTTTAGAAGCTGTTATAGTAGTATTCAATGTCTAGCACTGTGTAGTTTCACATTGACTATTAAGATCAGTCGCTGCAGTAACATTTTTTAGGTCATTTATAATAGTTTGTAGAGTTCCGTCATCATTCAAGAAACAACTTCATGGTGGACATTAGAAATAGGAAGTTCTGATATTACATCATTTTTTTGAATGCTTCCTGTATTATATACTCCGGGTTCCACTAAATTCGATCCATCCACTGTAAGTGACGATATCAGGGCTAAAATTCGTTTTTCAAATTCTAAGAAGCATCTCTTAAATTCTTAGCATGTTTTCGTATATTGGTCTACTAAAGGTCTTCAAGTAAAACATACATTTTTCTATTGTCTTACACTTTTTATAAGCCCAATTTGATTCACATGAGTGGTTGGCGTTTCTCATAATTTATTTACCTTTGAACCACCCTACATTTGATTTTCCAAAGCTTCACCCGAAGATACTACATTGACCAGAATGCCTGTTTTTTTACGTGGAAATTGTGAATTTTGCAGAACACCTGCTGTTCCAAGCATGGTAGGGATTTTTAACGTGTGTGACAACACTCAGACACGGGACCTCCATTTTACCTCTTATCCGAACGAGATCGTATTTTTGTGAAAAATGCTCGCGTAACACTTTTCAAGCGGTTCATGTCGGGAATCAAACCCGGGACCTTGCAATCAGCAGTCATACACGAACCTGTATGATACATGGAGCCGCTGCCTTTGAACCACCGCTGAACTAAATTTTTCCCAACACATATTTATGTTGTCTTCCAAAAATGCTTTTGTTTCTGTGGTTTAGTAGTTCGTCGAACATCAGACATTATTGAAATAACCGGAATCTCTAGATATTGGAAATAGAAATAGATTGTAAATACTAACTCACATTATTTTTTGCGTAGAATTCATTAAATGAAGCTTGTCAAGGTAACACCAGCCCACAAAACAGTAACGTCAAACATTATTGGTAATTATATACCCATCTCAATTTTATCTTGTCCTGCAAAATATATTTAAACACATATACACAAACGTATTCTTAAACATGTAATGACTTCGATTGACCTAAATTAATATAGTTTTATGCCAAAACGATCCACTGGTACAAACTTAGTTGTTTTTACAGAATTTGTAGCTGAAGCCTTGGACAAAAAACACCAGGCCGGCGTCATATATACAGATTTCGCAAACGCATTTGATAAAAACGAAAGCACTGAATCCCTTAAGCAAACAATGAAATGATTGACAGCCACAATGGTGAACATAATGAAAAGATTTGGGATAGCTCAGCCGACTTCTGATATAATATGAAAACTTTATAGTTCGATAACTAAACCATACGATCCGACAGTTACCCCAGCCATGTCTTAATTCACAAGCGATATGAACTAAATTGTTGTTCGAGTTGTAAAATAAATGCACTTGATGCCTATATAAATTAGGATATAATAGTTAGTTCATTAGTACTTGGGTAAATAATTTAAGAGGGCAATAATGTATGTAGTTAGATTAAATATAAATATAATGTTATCGTTGTGTGAGTAATTATTGAGAGTTATAAACCTATAAAGCTGTTTCCAGTAGATTAAAGATTCTCTGTAAACAATTGTGAATAATTAGGCTTGTATTGGACTGAATAAAGAAGTGTAAATTAAGTACGTTGAGTGGTATCGAAAACGTTTCTGTGCCATTGCAGTATCTAACTATACATTGTAGTCGAGATGTCGTCAAATGAATTTGATGCAGTTATGGTCAACTCTATAGAACTTGTAGTGTAATTGCTTTTTTAACTGCAAACCTAACTTGTTTCAATTATTACTAGTTTGTAGTGATCCGGACAATTTCCTAAGTCGATTTTCATTGGTTGATAATTATTGTATATATAATAGTGTACATTTCGATATTCGAAGCTATTTTTGAACAGCATGGCAACTACTTACAGGTTTCAGAACGTACTCAGTGACATCAGAATTAATCGTTGTAGGGACGGGAAGAGGGAGGGTTGTCTAGCTGTTGACAAGTTTTAACCGGCGTTCCGCTTTATATCCAGCGACTAAAACAAAAAGGTTGAGAAAGCTCTACTTGGCGACTTTCTTAAAGGTAATGCTTTTAATTGTATTCTATTTTTAAAGTTATCTGACTGCATCTGAATCTTTATTAGATATTCAATACGATTGTTTGTGTTTTAAGTTTGTAAATGATCTGATGATAAAGCGGCCATGTGTATTTTTGTTTATAACTTTAATGCTCTTGATTGGTATTTTATTTTTAAATGCATGTTAATTTAACTGATGCAATCATAATAAATAATTCTTAACGTTTGCTAACTAGATTAAACATATTCTGTTAACATGCATTTATGAATCATTAGAGAGTCTAAATCTAGGATTTTATTTCTGTTGAATTTGATATATATTTGTTACAAACATACTTGTATAATTATTTTATATGTTCTAATAACTTGTTATGATTATGTATTTGTTTTATTACAGATTTTAGTTGTGCGTTTATAACCTTAAGTTAGTTTAATGTGATCTAATGTTTGTAGCCTATAATTCTATCGGTAACTATATGAAATTTGATTCTTTACGATATACGTATAGTCGATTTAATTTATAAGTACCTTTTGATTGGTTCTATCATGGCATAAATTCGTGTTTATTTATAAATGCTTTTGCCAATGTACTTGTAGTTGTATTTATGCAAATGATAGAATGTAGATTAGTCATTGTAAAATATATTGCAGAACGGACTGGAAACTGTTAATGGTTTGTAGTAAGCGCGCGTATGTTTGAGTCTTTGTAGAATTTCCTAACATCTTATGCTTGTGAAGGGTTAAACATTGGTAGTCAAGGTCTTTATCTTTTTGGTGTACTCCCTCTTTCAACTTTAACGGGGTAGTCATGGCTTAGCCGTCTTCTGCGCCTTCTAGAAAAGACTAGCTGGACTACACTAACATTTTTTCAGTTGTCATATGCAGATTGTCTGGTTGGCATCCCGTAATAGTAAAAGTACGCAGGGTGCTTGTTTGCCACCCCACCCTTGGAGAGGTGTATTTCTACAGCTAGAAGTGCAGAGTTGTTTGGGGTTTTCTCTGTCGCGTTTTTTTCCCAAATCACCCAAGTTTGAATACGACACTATTTATTCCCAAGATATAAATTGCTATTAGCAAATAGCCTTTTAATTAAACTTAGAGTCAGTATACTGTAGTTTTATTTTAAACCTTCCCGCCTTTAACGCCATCTCATTGTTTCGGTCACGCAACGTAGGGATCACGGGCCACTGCCACTAGACGATTAAGTCACGAGCCAGGTATTGTTAATAGAGGGCATTCACTCGCCTTTAGGTAGGATTCACTACAAGTTATAAAAAATTACTTAATTTCAACAAATTGTACAAAATTTAAGTTTTTTTATTTATTAAAGAAGGTCATTTTTAGTTAATAAAAACAATTATTAACATAGCGGAATATAATTGTTAGTTTAGTAATATTCTTATAAAAGCCGTTGTTTATTTCTACAAATTTTAAATATTCGTTGTTTAAAAAGTCAAACTGAATTCAAATCATAAAACAATCGGATAGTGTAAATTAAGAAATAGTAATATAAAAATGCTCTTATGCTTAAATCGACAATCAACACAACAAAATCAAAGATTATTATTAATATCCATAGTAGTAGCTGTACGGATAACGATTATACCCATAGGGATAGCCATAATGTCCATATCCAAGATAACCATTATATGCTGCATAGGGATATACTTGACTATAACGATGATTCTGAGGTTCAGCTTCTGGTTCAGCCACGGTGATGGCAAGAAGTGCAGCTAGAACGACAATCAACTGAAATGCAGAAAAAAAAACATTTGTAGTTAACAGGAGCTACTTAACTCTTTGATAATTATATCGAGTTTAAAAGAACATAAACGTAGTTAAAACAGTTCTATAAAATACTTTGTTGTGAAATTGTATTATTAGTTACAATCCAAAGTTGTTAGTTGATAGGTAAATTATAGAAGTGTGTTAAGATTTACAGAAATTGAAGGTATGCGGCTGATTTTGTATCGAACCCATTCCTTCGATAAGCATAGAATACTGCCGAAAGATTAAAAACTCTTTAACATTAAGGTAATTATGTTAAACAAATTGAAATATCATACTTCATACTACATGTTTATAAGATCCACAAAAAAATTCAATCAAAGCTCAGTCGACAATGAGTGCAGGAATCGTTATAGGTAAAAATCCAACATAGGATGCAAAAAAGCACCCAACACGGACAACCTTGCGGGGACCGGTAAATTATATCCGGGTTCTTCTTACCTGTGTTTGGAAACG
Organism: Platerodrilus igneus; assembly: GCA_036346225.1. Classification (NCBI taxonomy): domain Eukaryota; kingdom Metazoa; phylum Arthropoda; class Insecta; order Coleoptera; family Lycidae; genus Platerodrilus; species Platerodrilus igneus. The sequence continues at coordinate 2,245,616 of JARFIW010001700.1, forward strand.
TATTTTCACTAACAGTTCTGGAGTTTGGATACCGTCACGTTGACTACCTGGTTCTCTCAAACCTCGTCTCGTACCGCGATAGTTGTCCGCATGTCGATCAAATTCGAAGCTCTGCTGACTGATGTCTGGTATTTTCCATAGTTGAAAGTTTCTTAAACTCGTGTGAATAGCTTTAATATAAACTTGGTGTCATTTGGTGACATTTTTTTAATTTAATACTGAAGAATATAACGTACCGATGTTTACCATTGTTTGTATTTAATGTTCTGGGTGCTTTCCTACTATAATTCTTCTTTCTAATTTAATAAGATATCAAGTGACTTATTATTTTATGAACATTTATGACCATATAGCTTATGAGCTAGTTTATATAATAAAATGAGGTTCCAGACAGCTTTTACCATCATCAGTTATTTTCTTGAGGACGTGTGGCAACTTTGAAATTTCAAATAGAACACACAATAATTTTGTTATAGTTGGGAAGTCTATTGATTTTTTCTCTTGCAAAAATTACATACTTGTCTTGGTTATAATTCAAAATGATGGCTTTCTAAAATGTTACAATGAATACCGCGTTTAATCAAAATGCTGCAGGAAATGATAATGATTCACAAAGTAGACTACAGAAATTAAAAACAATATCGCTCAAATTACTTTATTGAAAATTGCGTGTTGCTTCATGTAGATATGAAACTAGTTCCATCAGTGAGACAATAAACTTTAGTTAAAAAAATATACATAGCATCCGCAATCCAATGGAATGGTGGAACGATTTCACCGACAACTAAAAACTGCACCAACATACCACGAAACCGAGCAATTGACACAAGCATTACCTTTTGTTCTACTCAGAATACGAAATGCTCGGAAGGAAGATTTGAACGCTACATCAGCAGAACTCGCCTTCGGCGAAACGCTACGCCTACCAGGAGAATTCCTAGCAAATTTTAACAAGCAGAAACAATTACAATCTGAAGCACTTGTAAAACAGCTGCATTACCATTTCCAACGACTACAACCAGTCTCAGGTACAAATCATAACCGCAGGCAACCTTTCATATTTAAAAACTTGAAACAAGCAAGCCACATTTTTCTACACTGCGGAGGAAACAAAAGTGCCTTACAACGAACCCTGACGTCCCCGTCTTGACCGCCCACCATCACTGAAGCGGACCTAGCTGTCTACAGGTGTGAGTACCACACCCGCACCAGTTCCGACGCCTTTTACGAAGAATCCGCCATCAGTATGCCATTCTACCCCTCGTATCGCCGGTAAGGAACTCGCACATTATATGGCACCGGCGTTAATCGACCTTCCACGTAGAGCACCGTGTACCGACCTCGATCCAACAAAACTGTTACCTGTAGATCCCAGGCGACAACGTAGCTGTGAGTACTTACTCTTACGTTAATTCCGTTTAACATAGGTTTCTTTTTGAGCCGTGTTTCTTATCAGCAACACGCATCAAGGTTCAAAGTGAATCCAGCGCGCGAATTTCATATTTAGTGTACCAACATTACATTCATTTAAATCCGCACTATAAATTTTTTGACGCTAAAGGACATTTGGTTTCTAGCGTTAATAAAATTTTTTTCACATAAGAACTCTATCCTCATGCATAAGTTCAAGGACATTTGTATATGGCATATTCATGTAGAATCTTATGTAATTGATATTTTCAATTTCATGTTATTGTATATATTACTTGCAGCCATTGTAAATAAATTATACACATTTGTTGTCTATGCATTAACCAAACAAAACTACAAAAATACAAAATCGTGAACTGAGCACCCACAACGTGATCAAAAGTGGCCATGCTGAAATGCCTCCTTTCCGTATTCAACGATTTCTCTAAGTGAAAATCAACGAGCGTCTTGCTACTGAAGCATAATGAGATGTAAGATCGCCTTACTCGAAATAAACTGCTTCCAACAGATTACCTTGTACAATTTGCGGATAAAAATAATTTTATGAAATCTAGATATGAGGGAACACACACAATTGGATTGTTAAAATAGAAAGAACCATACCTATTTTATTTCGTTACCGCGTGGCAAACTATTATTTTTTGGAAAGAGTCTGGCACTTGCGGAAGTTTTTGAAATTTGTAAATGTCAGTTCCGTTGTTTTTAGAAAATGTAATTTCAACTAGGGTAGTTAGTATAATTAAAACAATAAAAATGAACTTTCTGAAAATAAATTGGTACAATTTAATATAATATTGAAATAACGCATTAAACATTAAATAGGATAAATGCCTCGAAAATACAAACCGCCAAATGTCATAAATCGTTTAATGTAGTAAATAAGTAACGAATGCAGGGCGTCATGCCATAAATTCAAAACACGAAATCACAAAGTTATTTATAGGTAAATACATATTAAAATTGAACTCGAATTCATAAATTGTTTTAAAATCACAAACAGCGAAAACTGATTTTAATGTATGTATTTCCCAAGAAATAAATAAGAAAGTTTCATACATCGGTCATTAGAAATAATTCCTTTTAATAATACATCGCAACAATTACAGCTATAGTATACAATTTAGTAAGATACACAGACGCGTCGTTAGTAGGATTCACGAATATCAGGTTTCAGGTTTAATCATATTATATAATACAATGTAAGTTGATACAATTTATTCTTTTATATTGTCGAAAGTGTTTACACGTAATGTTACTTAAATAAACCATAGGAAGCAATGTGTCTTTCACGTGATGGGATTTTATATTAGAAGAAGTAGAGTAGTTAGATCCGAAGAAAAAAAAATTAATTAATTAATCTCAATCAGATATTTAGAAAAGGTCAAAATGTTGTCGTACAAGGACGTAATAAGGCTGAAGTGATTGCGTGGTTCGAAGGTTGGTATGAGTTTAAGTTAAAAGTAAATTGAACGAAACTAGCTTCAAGTATGTAAGGTAGCCTTCTCCACAGTGGAAAAGATTTAAATGGTGCGTCAGCTTTTGTAGAACTTTGCTTGCAGCTTGGATTGCAGCGTAGGATTTTGAAAATTCGTGTATGCCACAATAAAAGAACTACCTGCAAATATAGCTCAAACAAGTGAGTTGTGTATGTTAAAGGAGCTGAATTAAAAAGGAAGCCGCGTTAGCTGAAAGGACACAAGATGAAAATTATTGATGGTTTGTAGAAACAATTATATTTGTTAAAGGTGATTTTAAACCGTGAGTAATTATAAACTTTTATGCTTATATATTTTTAATATATATATATATATATGTGAATTTCGAATGTATACATGGTTGATATTTTATGACATAGGCCATTAAACAAGCATGAAAGTGATTACTTTGTTGAACGACGAAACGAATGTTTGTTAAATTTAAGTATAATGTTATCACCTTAAAGTATTGGGAAATATGTACGTTTTTATTTTACATTATTTTGGAATAGACAATGAAATGATATAGCAAAAAAGCTGGTTAACTGTTTTCTATGTTGGTTATTAAAGACATTTATAGAAAATAAGGTTTTGAGTATCATGTAGTTTGTTATGAGAAACGAAGAAAATTTGGAGTGATGGTATTATGGGTGGATTTAATTTAATAATCTTTTCTTGGGAATTTTGTCAGTAATACTCGAACAAAGTGAGGTTAGAAAATTTAATATTTTTGGGATCGCATATTTGTATTCTTATTGAAGTTACTTAATGTCAATAAAACTTAAGCTTAAACGGAATTTTATTTTAATTTATTTAGGAATTAGGTAAAACAAACTAATTGTAAAAATACATCCAGCCAACCCAGTGATGCAGTTGTATTTGAAAGAGGCATTTTATTTTGAAAATTTTTTTAATTATGACAATACTAAATAATTTTTTTAAGATATTATAGAGAAGAGTGACGTATAATGTGACAAATTTAGGAACCTGAAGCATGGGAAACTTATGCGGAATAATCGTCTTCCGTTTAGGCATAGTATTGAAAGAATTGCTGCAATAGACTGTTTGACGCACTTACTTCAGGGTAATTGATTAGCGTAACGTAAATGGTTTGTATTTCAAACATTTTATTTCTTATTTTTATTTCTTTATTATTATTATTATTTTTAATTTTTCAATTTTCTTTTATAATTTTATCTATGGAATCCCACTCCCAGACCACTGCAGTTAGTCGACGCACCCTTATATTGTGCGGAGTCCCCACCACACGATTATTTTGCCCATATCAAAGCTTCAGTTTCAGTACCTTTTCATAATTTACGGAATAGCGCACACGTTTTTTATTGTAAATAGGCAAGGATCATTTTGTTCACATCGAATATTTCAAATGCATTATTAAGTTTTTTTCATTACTAGTTCTTTTACGATAAACACGGGTCGAATTACAAAAGACAATATATAGTTTTCTAATTTTCCTGATAGAGGTTCTTTGTAAAACATAATTTTAAATCCTCTTTGAGTTACCTAAGGTTGTATTTCAACAAAATTGATCGCATGCCTGAATTTTCACGGACAATAAACGTCTTTATTCAAATAACTCAAATACTCGAGTAATTTAACGTTAGTAATTATATTGCTTTTAATTAATGTAATCTAATTTGTGAATTATTACCTTTTTTCGTACCATTGCGATAAAATACGGTATATGTTAATTTTGAGGCTCATACAACCACCACTCTGTATAAAAACGGTGACTGTATACTTTACGGCATAGGCTAAGAATTGGGCTCTCAACTGTGAAAAAATATCAAAATGTTCTGGTTGAAATTACAAATTTACCCTATCGCTAAAATCATAATACGATTAAACCATAAGAGGGCATAAAAAACGAAAACGCCAAAAACCTAATCAAAATTAGAGTAGGACTAGCGAAAAGCACATTTTATTATCTCAACCACCATTAAATCTATTTCGGTTTATAAAAGTCGAAAATATAATGAGCGCCCTATAGCTTTAAAGCAGTTTCTGTAAGAGAGATGAAAACTGAAAATTCAACTGTAGAAGATTTTAGTTTCTTCGTCTCAAAATACTGATTTAGCAGCAAAGTCCGAAGGAAAAAATACCAAAAATTTAAATAAAAAAAAATGGAAAAAGGGTAAAAACTATTTAAGACTTACCAATTTCATCATATTTAAGGTCTGCTTTGTACAGTTCACTGTTACAAATTACAAAAAGTGCAGCGCGTATTGGACTTTTATACCTGCATAATACCATTGACATTTTGTTGGTATTTCACTTCAGAAAAAAATGCATCGAATGCAACCTTGATGGAGATTCAAAACATGTCTTCAATAAACAGTTATGGTTTTATAAGAACATTAACAGTAAAACAAAATGTGTATGTATTATGCTCATTAATTGCAATTAATTTATGTTTTATAAGATTTTAGAAAATTCCGTCAAGGTTTAGGATGATTTCTACTTCAAACTGGTAATATATAGATTTATAAATATTTTTTTCGCCGTGACATTACACACTAATATGTCCACACATTACTTAACAAACTCAATTACTATACATCAGTTGTCCAACAAGCGAGTATTCGTTTTCCATTTTAGGTAAATATGTTTAGAAGATGTTTAAAAAATAAAATTGACCTGGTCATATGAGACCGTGATATAGAAAATATTTAACTTATTACACTGAGGGGAGGAAGGTGGGTTCAGTTGAGAGGACTCGTTCGATGTCGAATAATACTAAATGGAACCAGAGTTCTTGATAAAAATTATTTATTGTTTCTCATATTTGGGTTTGCAATTTAACGCATTAACTGCTAAATTTTTAAAATCAAATTTTATTTAATTTTTTAATGAATTTGTAAGTACATAGTCCCCGTTTGAGGGCCATTGGAGATCTAAACATTTTGCTTTATATGCCTATCTAGCAAACACTTTACATGAATACCAACATTACACTTGTTACACTGTTTTCGTACCTTCATTTCACACAAGGCACCTCTTTGCCAACCTTCTGACGTTCGTTTAATATACTGATGCAAGTTATCAAATCGTATTCCTGGCAAAATATTATTTGATAGTGTTTTAGTTGTCTTTCCTGGTTGTTCGTTTTATTTATTCAGATAAGGTTTGGTAATGATCTGTTGTCTAAAATTTTAAAAAGACCCGATTGTTCGTTTTGTGTAGTTAAAACTTGCTTTGCGCGTGTCAGGGATTTGTATTGCAGGATACAAGCCCTGTAAGCATCGGATAGTTCCCGAGGTCGCCTTGGATTTAGGTGCTAAGTTAATGTGAGCCCTGCGATGGCCCTCTTCCTTGTCCGGCTGTTGCTTACCCCTTCGCAATTCTACCTGTGGCATAGACCTCGTTTGTCCAATGTTTTGTTAGTGTGTGTGTGTGTGTGCGCGCGCGTGTGAGTGTGCTTGTGTGAGTGTGTATGTGTGTGTGTGTGTGTGTGCGCGCGCGTGCACGCGTATGAGTGTATGAAAGTAGGAGAGGGCGTGGGTAGTGTGAATGCGCGTACCAATGGCGTTGTTGCTTGGTCGTTTGTGTTTATATGAAATTCCGTCTCCGTTTCCAACCTTCGGCAGCCAGAAGTCAAGACCATTGACTTTGTCTTTACCTGTATGCGCGTGCTTCGTGACCATCGGCAACCGGAAATCAGGTGTGTACGCAGACACTGTGACATCAGTACATTTGTTTGTATGTGTGTATTTGTGTGCATGTATGTGTTTGTGAACCATTAACGTTGTTGTTTGGTCGCTTGGTCATATCAATTTTCACCTTCAATCCAGACCCTCAGCAGCCGGAAATCGGGATCATTGACGTCGACTTGGTCTGTTTTCGCGTGCTCTGTGAACGTCTGCAACCGGATATCAGGGATGCACGGAGGTTTTGCGGCACTGGTACTTTGTGTGTTGTGTGTGTGTGTATATGTTTGCGAGTATGTGAGTGTTTGTGTATGAATGATTCAGGTATCAGGTATGAGTGCGTGTTCGTGCGTGTGTGTCTGTTTATGACGTCTATGTGTTTATATATGTTTGCGTGTATGTGTGTGTGTCTGTTTGTATGCTTTTTTGTGTGTTTGGATATTCAGCCTATTACCAAATGTTAGTTTACCACATTGTTTTTCTTTAGTTTTACAATTAGAATTGATTACATGCTGTCGTTAATTACAAGTTCTTTGCGGTTTCTACACAAATCAAACAAATATTATTTTTAACATATTTTGCCGCTTATTCATCTGTTATTGATTATAAACTAAAACGTTGTAGTTAATTTAGTTTACTAAGTTAGTATATCCTTCCACCTGTTTATGTGTAAGACATATTTGCTACACTGTGTACCAACATGCTATGGCTAGGCATTTAGTGTAATTTTCATTTTACTATCGCTAGTGTCTTAGTGAGTAGGGTACTGATTCCTAAGGAGTAGTTTGGTTCCTGGTATCTGGTACGTGGTAATCTCAGGTTGGTGCTGTCTTCTGTATGTCGACTGGTTGAGCTTCCCATCGATATACTTCTGGTGTACGATTTTGGTAGCCTTCTGTGCAATTGCGCTTATTAGTGGGGCGATGTTTTTGTTGTAGATTATGTTGCGAATGTTGTGGTTTGTTAGTGTGTGTCGTTGTTGTACTAGTTCATTTTGAAGAACTTTGCAATGGAACATCAGATTTTCGTATATTCCTCGTTCGCCGCATGTTCAGGCGTCATCTCGCTTAATTTTATGCACGCTTTGTATATCGAGTATGGTTTATGTCCTGTAATAAAGTAAATCATTTCCTGCATCGGCTTATGTGTTTAGCTTTTAGTCTTTCCTTGATGTTCGGGAAAATACCGAATGTTCGTATTCCTGTACTTCCGTTAGTCCATCTGTTCTGTAATTCGTTCTTGATTTTAACTTTTATGTCGCTTTTAGTCCTACTTTTTGTCTTCAGTTCTTAGTAGTTCTGCTGTCTATGTCGTTAGGCGGCTCCGTGGCGTAGTGGTATGTGTGTGACTACTACGCCCTAGGTCCCGGGTTCGAATCCCGACACGGTCCGCTTGAAAAATGTTAGGCGAGCATTTTTCGTAAAAATACACCCTCGTTCGGATGAGAGGTAAAATGGAGGTCCCGTGTGTGAGTGTTGTCACGCACGTTAAAGATCCCTACCTTGCTTGGAACAGCAAGGATTCGACAAAATTCAAAATTTTCCAGGTAAAAAAAACTCGCTTTCTGGCCAATGTGGTACTTTCGGGTGGAGCATTGGAAAATCACATGTAATGTCTATGTCGTTCTACCGCAACCATTGTGTAGCTGCGCGAGTTAAGGTTCGGGCCTTTGGAGCGATGTTTTTAAAAAACGTTTCCAAACTCTTAAAAAATTTATTTATTAATATTGGGGCGAGTAGCCTAGGTAAACAACAATGCAAAAGTTGTAATACTCAGACTAACTCAATTGAGTAGCTAGAACTACGAAGTATGGAGTTCGAAAACTGACAGCCGGGCTTTGAGGTCCCGGGCTTTTTATAATAACCTGACCCCTCACATGGCTGTGGAAAGTTGCAGATCTCATGTCTGCTTTACTTTTAATTCTACATTTTATTACATTGTAACAATCTTATTTCTAGGTAATTGCGGTATGTTAACTGTCTGTGACCTGCCACCTACAGTATCATTGCCCTCTCGGATACAAAGTTGCATATCCGTTTTCATGAACTGTTAATAACCTGTCTGGGTTATTTTTGTATTACATTGTTGTAATTAACTTATGATTTATTTAACAATTTCTAATAATTCCTATTAGATTCTATTATTCGATGTATATAGGTAAATTGGGGGTTCTATTGTGTATTTTTGTTCGATTTGTGTGTTTTGAAATTTAATGGGGATCTTTCTGTATTTCGTCCTTAGTAAACGGTTTTTTATGTCAATGTTGGCTCCTAATTTCCTTAAAAGGTTCATTCCGATTAATCCGTCATATTTGTCGTTGAATTCGAAAATATAAAATTTATGTTTCATTTTTACATTAAATGTAAGGGTATATTAGCTATGAATTGGTGTATTGTCGTTTGATGGGCTGTTTTAATTTTAAATGGTTCTCTTTCTACATAATCTAAATAATGTTTCTTCACGGTTCTGGGACTAATTAATGTTTTTGAGGATTCGGTATCGATTAATAGTTTAAATTCGGCGTGGGATATTTCTATGTATGGTAGTACTAGGTGATTTATGTTGTTCATTTAGTTTGATCGTTTATGAATCCGTCTATCTGAAAATTTGATCACGGCTTTTCTTCGTCGTCCTCCTCGTAAGTTTCGTACGGTTCGTCGCGTTCATAAGTTTCTGCATGGTTTGATTCATCGTTCGTACTTGGCTGAATGTAATTATTCTGGTCATTGTCAAATTTTTCTATTTCTTGGTGAAATAGTTCTTACGATGTAAAATTGCGCTTCTGATGGGGGTTTGGTCGGATATGTGTTATCTTTGTATTTTGTCTGGTGTTACCAGATGAGGTATCTATTGGTGTTGGTTTATAATAGTTATTAGGGTTGTTATTATTTATTGGTGTATTTCTACTGGGGTTCGCGCTGAATGCTGGTCTTTGTTGGTCTAGGTTTTGATTAAATCTTGGTTGGAATGCGGGTTTCGTAAAATTTGGGTTAAACGTTGGTTTTGAAAAATGTTTATATTGATTACTAAAATTCGTATTGTTGAAACTTGGGTTATTAATTCGCGGTTGATTTGTTTGTGCGTTGAAGGGTGTGAATTTTTGTTTGTCTCGCGGCTTGTATAGTTTTTATTGGTGAATAACTTTTATTCGCGGTGGGATTGTATAGTCTGTTGCGGTAATACATTACATTTTCTTCTTCTATTACTAGGCTCATGGCTTCTTCTAGGTTTTGAGCACGTTGGAATCTGATCTTATCTGATAGTCGTTCTGGTAAAGCGTTTATATATGTGTCCAGTGCCATTTCGTCATACATTTTTGTTTTTAAATGTCGAATATTTTGATCGGATTCTTAAATTTTTAATTTCGTTAGGATTAAACTTCTCACGTCTTGGCATTTCATTCCGAATTGATATGAGGATTGGTTGTTTTCCATTCTGAGGTTTATCAGGTAGCGTACCAGGCATTTTATGTTACGTTGATCTCCGAAATATGCGATTAGTATTTGTTTAAAGTCTTGCCATCCCTGTAGATCGTCTCTACTTGCAATTAAGGTTAGTGCCCTTCCGGTTAGTTTGCTTATTATCAAGCGTAAAAGCAGTGAATTTCTTTCGTTTTTTTCCGGGATCTGTAGAAGGTTCTCAGGAATATTTCGCACGCTAAACAAAGTTCCCAAGATGCGCTTGCTAACTATCAAAGATTTCAATTGTCTCTAAGTAAAGTTTCATGTCTTCATTACTCATTTTGGTTAAGGGGGTTGCTTTCGCTTTTGGGTAATTTCAAATTTTGTAATAATTGAGATTTATTTCGCTATTTGTATCGTTATTTTTGGTTTGGATTTATTAATTTTTAGTTTAGACTGCGTCAGATTATTTATACAATCGTAGTTGCTGTTATTTGTACTTAGTTACACGGTGCGGTAATGGATTTGTAAGATTTATACTCGATGATGTTGGTTTAATTACTGTAGTCTTGAATTTTCTTGTTTTTATCTCGCGGGCGTTAATTTGTCGTGAGTTCTGCTTTAATTTTGCTTCCTGAAAGAATCCGAAGTGGATAAATAGTTTCTCGCTGTATTTACTTCGCTTTGTATGTTTTGCGTTAGTTAAAGCTTTGTGTTCGTTCAGTTCTGCTGATTTTATCAGTCTATTGTAATTATATCTTTTCCGTAGGTTTTAATTGAATTGCATAAACGTATAGTTTGTCTGTCTCGTCTCCTTGAATTGTAAATACAACTTGCAAGTTTTCAGTTAATTACTTTATTACACTTTATCTTTGTAACTTAATCACAAAGTTATGTCTACTTAAAGGTGTAGTTTAGTCTCTTAGTTATTTAATTGCGTAAGTGCTGTATAATATGCAATTATACTTGTTAAAGTAATTAATACTTACTAAAAGGTGTTATTTTCAGTTGGTATGGGAATTAAATAATTCGGTTTTTCACTCGTTGATTGCTTGCATAAATGTTGCGTCTGATTATTTTTTGATATTTTCGTATTCAGTTATGCTGCACGTAATTGTAATTGTATCTCTCCGTAATGTAGGTTTAACGTTTCTATGATGAACGTTTAGCTTTATTTAGTATTATACGGGAATAAATAGTTTCTTTGTAATGCAATTTATTTATAGGTGATGATGAGTAGTTTTCGTTCAATGCTGGTCGTAATATTATACGTTTTATTCTACTTGGTGATGAATTAATCACTTATAGATCGTAATGCAAAATGCGTTGCTTTAATTATAGAAAAAGTTTTGAAAGTTATTTCTTTAAATAGCCGTTTCCGTGATAAATAATGTTACATTCACCGGTCTTATCTTATGTAAGGATTGTATTAATTTGCACGCTGGTTTTTAATTGCAATGGTTTAATAGTTCAAGTTACTTGCAGAGTGTTTTGCTGTAATTTATAAAAAATAATAGAGGTAAATGTTTTAAATAATCTTTTCTGTAATTGCTTGTTTCGAAAAATTACGTTTAGCTTTGGTGTTATATGATGGAGTTAATTTGCGTTCTGTTTTTTTAGTTTACTGGATTAACCGTTGCGTTTCTGTATTGCGCTAGTTAATTTGTATAATTATTCGTACTTTGATTACGTTTGGTATTATTGGATGTGCGTCAGTTGTTTTTCTTTAAAGAAAAATCTCTTTAAAATTCAAGTCTCATAGAATTTTCTCAAAATAAATTCTCGTTTGAAAATAATTTCTCTTTGTAAACTATTTTCAAAAAAATATTGGCATAAAATAAAATTCATAAAATAATAATAAAATAATAAAACTAGCATATATCAATTATAGTTTGTTGAGATCAATTTGGTTTTAAAGAAATGAACTTACATTAAATTCTTCATCTGTTTCTTTCGTGGGATTGATCGATGCTGTATCTCTTCTACGTTGGTTTGTTTTGCTGGATTCGGTCGATTCTTGTACTTCCTCCAACCTTGTTTTGGTTCTGTCAAAATTGCGAATTGAAATTCTTGGTCACCAGTATTCCGAATTTTTTATTCTTAGTGCCTTTTTGTCATCCTACCGGCTGCGCCAGTTAAGGTTCGGGCCTTTGGAGCGATGTTTTTAAAAAACGTTTCCAAACTCTTAACAAATTTATTTATTAATATTGGGGCGAGTAGTCTAGGTAAACAACAATGCAAAAGTTGTAATACTCAGACTAACTCAATTGAGTAGCTTGAACAACGAAGTATGGAGTTCGAAGACTGACTGCCGGGCTTTGAGCTCCCGGACTTTTTATAATAACCTGCCCCCTCACATGGCTGTGGAAACTTGCAGATCTTATCTCTGCTTTACTTTTAATTCTACACTTTATTACATTGTAACAATCTTATTTCTAGGTAATTGCGGTATGTTAACCGTCTATGACCTGCCACCCGCAGTATCACTGCCCTCTCGGATACAAAGTTGCATATCCGTTCTCATGAACTGTTAATAACCTGTCTGGGTTATCTTTGTATTACATTGTTGCAATTAACTTATGATTTATTTAACAATTTCTACTAATTCCTATTAGATTCCATTATTCAATATATATATATATATATATAATATATATATATATATATATATATAATATATATATAATATATATATATATATATATAGGTAAATTGGGGGATACATAACTTGCGTTGTTTTATGTGTAGATCCAGTGGAAGTGTGCTCACTGTCGCATACAGTACGTCATGTGAAATCGTCCTGTATGCACTCGTCAGTCGAATAGACATCCTTCTTTGTGCGCTGTTGACTAGTTGTTAAGGTTTGATCAAGTTAAGTTTATCTGTTCAGGCACTTGAGGCATAGCCTACCATTCCCGCAAGTATACTGTTCAGATACAGATGGTAAATTCAGGTTAATAGATCGGACCTGCAAATTTGAGCTACTATAAAAAACAAATTTCGAATAAACCATTTAACCATAAGTTCAAACAAAAGAAAGCCTACAGTAATGAAAGGTAATCAAGATTGTCAATATTGTTCTATTTAATAAATTTCCCTTTAATCTAGTGTCCCTATTAGCTAAACAACGAAAAATATCCAACATATGATTTATAATCTACTAAAACTAACTACCACGGGTGACACTCTGCAATTACGTAGAATGTTGATCTTGCAATTTGGTTCCGTCTCAAGTCAATTTATACACAGCAACCGATAACATTTATCTATAGCCTAACCTATTTGATGTGGAATAACCAAATGATTTTTGTTTGTTATTTCGGCCGTTACATGATGTATGTGTCTAATTTACTCACAAACTTTACCGTGGAAAATTGTTTACTTAGCTCAAGCGCTTCTTATAGCCGTTATGCACATGACTACATGCAAATACCACACGTATAATTTGTTTAGAAGAGTTTTACCTTACATTAATATCCAGTGGATGCTCGTAACCCGGCTGCTCCTTAGCGTAGTTGGTATGCGTGTGACTACTACGCTCAAGGTCCCGGGTTCGAATCCCGACACAGTCCGCTTAAAAATGTTAGGCAAGCATTTTTCAGAAAAATAAGCCCTTGTTCGAATCAGAGGTAAAATGGAGGTCCCGTGTGTGAGCGTTGTCACGCACGTTAAAGATTCCTACCTTGCTTGGAACAGCAAAGGTTAGGCAAAATTCAAAAATTTTTCAGGTAAAAAAGATTCGCTCCTGGCCAATGTAGTACCTTCGGGTGGAGCATTGAAAAATCATATGTAGGGATGCTCGTAAGCAGGCGGTTCCGTGGTGTAGTTGGTATGCGTGTGACTACTATGCCCAAGGTCCCGGGTTCAAATCCTGACACGATCCGCTTAAAAAATGTTACGCGAGCATTTTTCACAAAAATACGCCTTTGTTCGGATGAGAGGTAAAATGGAGGTCTCGTGTGAGTGTTGTCACGCACGTTAAAGATCCCTGCCTTGCTTGCAACAGCAAGGGTTCGGCAAAATTTAAAATTTTCAGGTAAAAAAAACTTGCTTCCTGGCCAATGTAGTGCCTTTGGGTGGAGCATTGGAAAAGCAAATATAGGGATGCTCGTAACCTGGAGGATCCGTGGAGTAGTTCATATACGTGTGACTACTATGCCTAAGATTCAGGGTTTGAATCCAGACACGGGTCTCTTGAATAATGTTAGGCGAGCATTTTTTACAAAAGTACGTCTTCGTTCGAATGAAAGGTAAAATGTGGGCGCCGTGTGTGGGTGTTGTCATGCACATTCAAGATTCTTATCTTGCTTGAAACAGCAAGAATTCGGCAAATTTCAAAATTTCCCGTTAAAGAACTCGATTCCTGGCCAATGTAGTACCTTCAGGTGGAGCATTGGAAAGTCAAATGTAGGGGATGCTTGTATCCTTCCTCGTTGAGAATGCTGGGAGTAATTTAAGTACCCAAGCACTATGACACACCAGCTTAAGTAATTTCTCCCTGTAAAATAATAGCGTTGCGTACTTAACTCGACTGCAGAAACCGATAAACTTCAACCTATTCCAACAACAACAACAACAAAATCAGTTTATTAACATTTTCTACATAAAGATATATGAATTATAACAATTAATAACAAAAATTTACAATTCATATGTATTTTTTATTTAGTTTTGTAGTTTAGAATGTCCCTGTCCAATGGGACTTACCATTCTCTTCTGTATCTTGGCTTTCTATTTCACTCTGATCTTGTTTTACAATTGGCTAATTGTTTTAGGTGCGTGCGTTTAGTTTCGTTTGTGGTCATTTTGAGCAGGAAAAGTGATTTAAAAAACCTGCTTTTAATTTTTACCGTATAGGTTTTTATCATTGTTTAATTTTTTGCATAAATATCGGTAGGTGTTGATATGTCAGTTTATGTTTCAGTTTTAGGTGTGTCGTGTCGTGTCTAATTTTTGTTATGTCTCTAAGGAGCTTTGTTTGTAGTTTTGTTGCGTAGAAGTTTTGTGCTATTTTGTTAATGTGCGTTTGTATGGTGTCAATTTTTACTTGTTCGTGTAAGTTCGTTATTCGCGTGTATCTGTCTGCTCCCGTGATGAGTCGTAGACATTTATTTTGGAACCGTTGTAATGGTTGCCATGCAGTTCTGCTTAAATTGCACCAGACTGGTGATGCATATGTTATTGTCGGGCGTATTATGCTCGTATATATTAATTTTTTATTTTTTTGTGTTAATTTACTGTTTTTTGCCATTAACGGGTATAATTTTTTATTGACTGCATATCCTTTTATTATGCAATTTTTTATTTTATGTTTAAAGTTAAGTCAGCTGTCAAGGTGTACTCCTAAATATTTTACTTTTTCTTTTTGATTTATTTTTGTGTCGTTGATTTTTATGGGTTTGAATATCTTGTTGTTAGTGTATTTTCGACTGAATATTATTGATTCCGTTTTGTCTGCATTTACTGTTATTTTCCATTTTTTGTAGTATGGTTCTAGGATGTTTAAGTGGAACTGTGTTTGTTGACTGCATATTATTGCCATGTCCGAATGGGCATAAATTGCGGTATCATCCGCAAAAAGTGCTGTTTTTGTTTTAAATAAAATTAAATAAAAACCCTTAACCACAAAAAATATTTAAATTACTAGATACGTATTTCGACCACTATGTGGTCATCATCAGTAGAAAAAAAAAAAAAATTAGCTGTATAATTTACTATATTGTTGCACAATTCACTTGCTTGTTGTTTGTTTTTTTTTCTACTGATGATGACCACATAGTGGTCGAAATACGTATCTAGTAATTTAAAAAATTTTTGTGGTTAAGGGTTTTTATTTAATTTTATTTAAATCGTGCCACAGTGTTCCTATAGATTATTGTTTTTGTTTTGGCAAATTCCGGGAGGTCATTTATGTAGATGGTAAACATTTTAGGTCCAATTATTGATCCTTGAGGGACACCTGCTTGGATGGTTTTAGTTTGCGACCTACATTCCCCTATTTTTACAGTGATTTTTCTGTCTGTCAGGTATGAGTATAGTAGTCTTATTAGATATACTGGAAAACCTAACCCGATTAGTTTATGGACCAAACCTATAATCCATACCCTATCGAACGCTTTTTCTATATCTAACAAGACCATTGCTGTTACTTTGTTTCTGTTAAAGTTTATGAGAGTGTCATTGACTATTCTTGCTATTTGTTGTGTCGTGCTGTGTCTAGGTTTGAAGCCAAATTGAGAGTCCTGTGTTGTCTTTATTTTGTTTTCAAGTTTGTTGATTCTGTTTAGTATTATTTTTTCTGTCACCTTTCCTAATGTTGGTAGCAGACTGATTGGTCTGTAACTAGTTACTTTTTTACGGTCTTTGCCGGGTTTATTGATTGGTACGATCACCGCTGTTTTCCAATATTGCGGAAAATGTTGTAGTCTGAGTATGTTGTTTATTATATATGTTAGCTGAACTATTGCTTTTTTGGAAAAGTTCCTTAATACTAAATTCTGAATTTGCCAGGTGCTTTATTTTTTGGTAGTGTTTTTATGGTATTGGTTATTTGGTGTGGTGTTGTGATTATCGCTTGTAGCTGTTTTTGTGGTATTGTGTGGTTTTGTGTTTTGTGTAGGTATTCGGTCACTGTTTTTGTAATGTTTTCTTGGTCTGTATTGTTTGGTTCAAGCCTGTGTATTGATGCGAAATGTTCTACCAGTGCTTCTGTTTTTTGTCTGTCTGTAATTTGTTCCGAGCCATTGTCTGTTAATGTTGGTATTGGTTTAAATGTTTTCCGTAATGTTTTGGTGATTTTCCACAGGGAGTTGTCTTGTGGGTTGAGTTTTTCTAATTTTTCTGTCCATTTGTTATTATAATTGTCTCTGATTTGTTTTCTTACGTTTCTGTTTGCTTCTGCTAGTAGTTCCTTTACATCAGGGTCTGCCGTGTGTTGCCATTGTTTCCTTAGGCGATTTCTGATTTTGATGTTCTGTATTATTTCATCTGGTAAGGTGTCTTTGGCTGGATCTATTTCTTCGTATTTGCTGTTTTTATTGACTGCTTTGATTATTGCGTTGGTGAACGTTTGTACCATATTTTCCAGTTCTGCTGTGTCTTTTGCCATTTGCTGGATTTTTATGTTTTTGTCTAGGTCTGCTTTAAATAGTTTCCAATTTGTGTGTTTGTATGTTCTAATTACTGTTTTGTGGCTAGTTTTGTTGTTTCCATAAGGTAGGTTTAACGTTACTGGATTGTGGTCTGAATCCATTTCACTTAAGGATTTCGGCTCTATTAGATGGTGAATGTTTTTTGCAATTATTATATCGATCGTCGTCGGAGTGGTTCCGTTCGACGGGAAGTGGGTGTGATTGTCAGGGAAGATTACCTCTAAATTGTTATTGTTTGTGTACTCTCTAAGCGTTAGGCCATTTCTGTTGTTTCTGTTGCACTTCCAGCTATAATGCCTAGCGTTTAGGTCACCTATTAGCACTACTTTGTTACGCATTGCAATTAGTTTATTTAAGTCACTATCCTTAAAATTATACTTAGGTGAGTTGTAAGCACTTATAACGTGTATATTGTTCGGGAGTTTTATGCATAGGGCTTCTATATTATTGTCTTCTAATTTAACTTCACTAAACTTAATATTGTTTCTTACAGCTATAGCAACTCCGCCTTGTCCGGTGTCGTTAGGTCCATCTTTTCTAATTACCGTAAAACCTCTTATCCTAAATTTATGTGCATTTTTTAATTTTGTTTCGTTTATCAATACAATGTCTACTCGGTGTGTATTGATAAAATGAATTAATTGTCCTATTTTTTGTAATATACCATTTGCGTTCCATGTTGTTATATTGACTTTATAATCCATAACTGTTCAGGGTGGTTACAAAATTGCTAAAAGCCGTGAATTTGTCTAGAGGAGATTTGCAGTTCACTAACACAGAGTTTAATTCTTTTACTGCTCTGAGCATCGCCTTCATGTTGATTAATGTGTTTAGTTTACCATTTCTCCAACGAGTTCGTAAAATTCTTCTTGCTGTTGATTTAATTGTGGACGTTGGGTGGCTTCTTGTTGTTTCTCTTGTTGTTGGTGCAGAGGTTTCGACCATGCGTTTGTCACTGTGGGGTTAGCACTAAGTGTAGGAAACTGTTTTTTACTGTTTATATTTGGGGCTGCTTGTCTATTGTCTTTTGTAAACGTTGTTGATTTATTTTCTTTGTCCATTATTTTTTCAACAATATTTATGTACACTGGACAATTCTCGCTGCTTGCGGGATGTGGTCCATCGCAGTTGGCGCATTTTGCAGGCGTCTCTTTCGATTTTTTGCACAAATATGTCCAATGTTCTCCCGCAAATTTGACGCATTTTACAATACCTCTACAATTACCGGTCGCGTGGGACCACATCTGGCATCTACGACACTGTGTAATGCGCTTTTTCTTTAGTTGCCGTTCCCAGCTTATTCTTGTGTAGGAGATATTTCTTACTTCATGTTGTAGTGTCCTTAATGTTATTGTGTTGGTTGTAACCACTAAATATAATGGAACTTTTTTAGTTTTCATTATATACGTTTTGATAACTGGTATATTTTTAGTTTTTAACTCTTCGGTAATCTCGTCGCAGGTAACATCCTCGTTGAGCCCTCTTAGCACAAAAGCGTGGGATTTTTCTCCGGAATCTGCGTAAGTATGGAATTTACAATCGTCTTGTTCCATATACTCTATGAATTGTTTTCTTTCATCGCGATCTTGTATGAATATGTTGGTGTTTGTCATCGTGTATTTCACTGAGAATCCCTTTTTTACTTTTTCATTTATACTTTCCACTAGTTTTTTGTGATTTCTAGTAGTTCCGTGAATTACTACTGGTGGGGGCGGTTTCATCTTTTTTATTCTCGAAGGTGTAATTTGTGGATCTTCAGTGCCATTTTCATTCTCGCTGTCATATTCCATGTGAAATTGATTTTTAGGTTCATATTCGTTTTGAATTGGCGTGAATCTGTTTTTTATAGACGTGAGACTTTCCACACTTTCAGTTCGATTTATTAATTTCGCTGCTTTTCGCGGTACTCTAAATCCTTCTGCATCGACTACCGACAAGTTTCGCTTTGAGCTTTTATTTAGATCAAAGTTCTCCATAAACAACGATTTACTTTTATCCAGCTTTTCACTTACTTCTGACATTGTAGCCTGGGGTGTGGAGTTGTTGACCCCCGCGTCAGGAGTTTCATCAATGCGGTTGCTACGTTCTTATGTTACCTGCGTTGCAAATTCCTTCAGGTCTACCGCGTTACAAGGGGTTTCATAAACTTTGCAGTCGTTAACTATTCTCTGTTTGAGCTTTACTAAGTTTTTAAATTAAATATTTCTGGATTAATTTCCTGTTTATCGGCATTTTTAGTTTTACGTATATTTGATTTTTGCGTTGTTTTCAGTTTCATTCACCGCTGTTCTTATTAGGAGTTTTATGTAATTGTCTAAAAATTCACTCTTAATTATAATACTAACGTCTAAATTTGCGCGCACTACACTACTTACAATAACATTTTAACTAACTATATACACACTTAAATTAATGATTACATCCTACAACTTGTATCAATAATAATACATTTGCAGGAGTGGAAGTTTTACACAATAAATTCAGGTAGACTCGGAGCTTTACAGAATCGCTCGCGTCCGTCTCTTCTGAAAGCATACGGCGAACTCTCAACCTATTCCGGTGTCTCACTGACGACCCGATCCCCTAGCGTCCGCACTCTTGTAACCTAAGTCAAAGGCATGCTACTACCACAACTTATTACCAGCTTGCAATACAGAATTAACTAACATTAATTTATACTATTGGCGTAGGGATTAAAAAAAAGAAAATAGAATATAATCCTTAATATTATTAGTAATATAATAAAGCAAAAGTGGCGTTCCCGGTACACCCTTAAGTATTTTAAAATTTTATTAACCATCTGAGAAGTATTCAGATCTGAAGTCTGATAAGGCTCATACAAATAATGCGTGTCTCATTAATATTACTAATTAAATTAAGTGATTGTACTCAATCGTTATTTCGAATTTGGGCTGGACCGTTAAGGATTATTCTGGTATATATTTTACTGAAACCTGTAATTTAAAATCAAAATTTATTTTAATTGAGAAATAGAATATTTTATTGGGTGGTAACACTCTTATTATTTTTGATTGTTTTACACAAAATATTAAACGTCAGTAAGTTCTAATTCTTCTAATATAATTATTGTTTATCTTGGATCACAAATGGTGCTCCCATTGTATTTATTAACTGTAACTTTCACTTTTAGGTACTGTTCTTTTTAGTGAGAAACGCTATAGAGTGTTCTCAGGATGTTCGTTTTAATGTACTGAGCATAAGGGTTTCTACCTCTCCCATTGTGTATTGTTTCATTTTTATGTAGGAGTACTAGAGCTAGTGATGCTCTCCCATTCCTCGCATCCATTTGTTAGTTAACCAAATAAACATCAAACCTACAACTCCCGTGCCTATACTGCAGAGGTCATGCCCCAATTATGCCGTACCTATTTGTGTTTTACCTTCTTCTAAAGCCATGTATTATCTGGTCACTTAGACTCTATTGTGGTAGGTAATACGCCATTGACTTACTAGTGCAAAAGATAGATAAAGGGATTTTCAGTTTCATGATTAATACCTTAGGTAATAAAAAGTGCTACACTGTCGTTTCAAAGCAATATTTTTATTTATTTCAACACATTGCGTTACTATTTGTATCAAGAAGTCTTCAGTATACGTTATGGTCATTCTTCCCTCCTGTTAGCCAACTCTATTGTGACTAGAGCTGACTGAGCTACGTCTAACTTTTATTCTCCTGAAACTACTTAATGTATGTTGGCAAACAAGAATACTCCTACAATTTTCATGTACATACAGCACATTTCCAACAGCTTAATGAGTTACAAAGCAATCGCTGTGTTACGATATATCGCCACCCGATTTCGCAAAACAAACATCACCGTCCAAAACAAAACCACGGTTTGTCACAAAATCTCTAATATAATAGAAGAAAATGAATATTAAATACAAAACAAATTATGCAAAACCTCTCAATTCATAAACAATAATTACTAGAAAAATCTACATAAGAAGAGTTATAACAAGTCTTTATGTTACGGTTGCCATTTTTAATTGTCACATAAGAACCATTTTTTAGTATACCACGACTGTCATTTATTTATTACGTACGATTTCATTTTTGATTCGCCTTAGTATAACTTATAACACACAACCCAATGTAAAACAATTTTATTTTTAGTTTTGTAAGTCGTAATTTTTAGTGCCTGTAAACATCAATAGGATATATTATACCAACACGCTTATCATAGTTAAAAGTCGGGTTAAAAACAGATACTACAATTTCTATGTTTTAACAAATTTATTCTCAATATTACAAATAATTAAAATCATACTTAAAACAATATTTTATTGTTTTCCTTCTTTCCAGAAACTGGGGGTGTTAAATATATGAATTTTTAAAAGACGTTGAGAACGAAATAGTATTAGCTTATTGCCAAGTAAGAGTAAACCGTCATTGCCATATTCGAACAAAGGTATTGGTTTTCAATTATCCTCCTCCTAACAGCAGCATTCTATGTTCAATCTGATTCCTTAGTTTGAGCTCGTGTCCGTCTAATTAATTGCAGTCCTGAAACAATAGAAGCGGTAGGAGCTCTAAACTTCTCCTCCAATAACATTTATAAAATATCAATGCATCTAGTACACTTTTCCACATCACCCAGGAGGTAGTGTACCAGACGCGTTTTGATTAACGTGGTATCCACTCGAGGTATTTACAAGTTTCGTGTAGCTGTTAATACACGCCTCTAGTAAATACCCAGAATGCCTAATCCACGAGTGCACAGCACCGAAATTGTATCAATATTTGAGAATGAAGTTAGCCGATTATCTGTGTACACCCTCTTAAAAGCTTGTTACGGGTGAAAGAATCGTTAGACTGTTAAATTTTAAAGTGCCCGGAAGGGGCGGAAATCCCGTAACAAGTTAAATATGTATTAGGTTACTACAGTGTTGCGGAAGTGGGTGCCTATATAACCAAATTAATAAATTGCAAAGTGTAATTGACAAGTAAAAATTATCAAACTACTTTACCAAAAACATTTACCCTGAAAGGCTTAATTAATAGGCAACATTCCGCCTTGTCTTAGGTACGATTTTCAGAAGACCAACTTTTCCTAATTGGTCTTGATTATTTTGGCTTCTCGGTGGAATGGAGTTCTTTTACAACCAATCTAACCCATATTCTAAACAAAGAAAATAAACACTCTCACCCTGCGTCACCTAAATCTATTTTAATACAATAGTCATAATATTACTTCTGTAAACAGGTACAAATAAATTTTTCATTACATAAATTTACACAGCTAGTTCCTAAAATGACGTCATTTCCGGTCAATCATAATATTAAAATAATCAACTACAATTATTTGCTTAAACCATCAAATGTTCTACAATTCAATTTGTTTTTATAATAAGATAAACCTTATACTATACAACTCGAACAAACGTTTTCTAATTTTATCAATGTCTATCTAACCCAGCTTAATTCTTAAATGCCTCCAAAATAATATAAATTTAAATGATTAATAAAACTTACAGCTTGAAGGTCGAGTCTATACTTATAAAGATCTCCACTGAGCTCTGTTGGTTTGTAAGCAATCTATTCAAATTCCTTCTTTGGTTGTCGGGCTGTTGTCTATTTGGTTCGCGGATATCACCACGTATAAATCCCGTTGGTAAATTTCATAGCTCATTGCGATACCTCGACTTCCATCTTTACGATTACCCTCACATGTGCTCTCGTTACCTGTTTACGATAAATTCATTTTTTGTTTCCATCAACTGTTTAGCTCTTACCTCCTTCCCACTTGCTACTCTTTCAAGGGGTATGTCATAGTATAACAATCATTCATATCGAGTTTACACCTAATCGCGTGAGAAACGCAAATTTTTCTTTTGTTTCTTAATACTAATACCACGCATTCCTACTATGATAGGATATTTTTTTATAGTGATTGTATTATAGCAATTTAATTTTGTATTTTAGATATTATTATGAATTTCGCTTAAGATATAAACTGTATCTAGGTGATTTAATTATATTGTAGAAGAGTTACCTTTATGTTATCTGGTTACAATTTAACTGTAGCTTCATTTGTCTCCTCATTAATTTATATTTAATAATTTCTAATGAAAGGTACAAAAAGCTTTCCTGAATATGAGTTAATTAATTATAGAAAAACAAAGATATATAAAATCCTACTGCTATTTAACCATTTCTTATTCTAAAAACTTTCAATCAATAAAGTACGCTTTGTTATAAAATTTACTTTTGCAATTGGTCTGTTTACCTCAAACTATCTATGGTAGTTACTCGTGCTTGCGTCTTTATATTCTAATTTGTAACGCGAGTTATGTATCCCCCAATGCCCCAGCAATGTACAAATATATATTATTAGAAAATCACTAAGGAACTTAAGTTAGGCGCAACATTGTAAATTCAAGGATAAATCAGAAAGGTTATTAAAAGTTCACAAGCAAGTTATGAGAACGGATGTAATACATTGTATTCCAGACGTAAGTGATACTGCAGATGCAGGTCACAGACGGTTAAGAAACCGCGATTACTTAGAAATTAAAATTATTACATTGTATAATAAATAGACTAAAGTAATAAGCAGACATGAGCTCTGCAAGTTCCCACAGACATGTGAGAGGTAGGGACAACATAAATGCCCCGGGACCCCCAGATTAGTCGGTCAGTTTTGAGTATTTCAGTTTTTACAATGTTGTTTACTTAGGCTACTCGCCCTAATATTAATTCAATTATTATTTTATTTGGACTTAGAATAATTATATCAGTTTGTCCAAATTCCATATTTAATATCTGTTTAAAAAATAAAATTTGTTACAAGAGGTTTTGGAAGAAGTTTTTAAAAGGACCACTTCCAAGGCCCGAAGCGTAACTTGCGTAACATTCAAATCTGTTTTCCTTTTACGGTTTGTAAATAAGTCATTGACCTAAGTTACGTTCAACAACGTATTATAGAAGAAATAATTATAGTTTTGTAGTTTAAGTTTATTACCTGAATTTCCTTTATAGAAGCTAAAAACTAAACAGCCATGCTTAATCAGTATTAACCATTCGCAAAAGCTAAATATACAAGGTACATCCGCATGTTTTTGTCGGTTTAAAATTTATTATTTTTCAATTCCTATCTAGTTTTTATCTGAAGTAACGTAAACGCATTACAAACAATTATAGATATGCTCTCCTAGGACTATGAAATATCTACCGCCCTAGCCTATATTCTTATGTCCCCATGAATAAGATGATATACTATTTTGGATGATTTATAGTTTATCACTCTAGCTCGATAAGCTGATTTTATTAATAATGTGTGCACAGCCGGTATTTTAGGTTTGAAATGCATACCATTGTATGTATACCTCCGTTAATTATTACATCGTTTACTCTATACGTACTAATACTGGACACAAAACTACGACTGACTCCCATGATCTTTTGTAAGTTAGATGGGAAAGGAAAATTTAGTAAATTTCAATAAAGAAACTAAATATACGCGCACTTTGTATAATAGATTTCACAAACAATTGATCTTAATTGTGCATGCTTTGCTAATATGTCATATTTTGTTTCTATAAAGATTATTCAGCTAATAAAGTACATTATTTCTTTTAAATACATTGTAAATGTAATAATCCAGGTCGATGTCTTAAATTAAAACTTCAAATGAAAACATATCCTAATACTACAGGACGTTGCGTATGCATTTCACATGAATTTGCAATAGACAAATGTCGTTCCTCTCGACCACCAAAAACAATACAATAAGTTCCATACTACAACAATAATACAAGTTACATACAAGACAACGCGACAATAATTGTTTTTTCAGCATAGATTAAAATATATTAAATCATGAGAAGGAATGTTTATAGTGGGAGATATGACAAGAGTCAGATACCTGACGGAGAAGAATGAATTAATTATTCGCGCGTATGTAATTAAAAAAATTTAAATATAGTAATACAACAAGTAGTAAATGGGGGAAAGGTAGATTGCAAGTAGTAAAAACCCAGGTTTGAGATGTAACTGGGTTTCACGCAGAGAAAATACGCGGCGTACGACAGAAAGGTGAATTACGCTTACAATGACAAGATAAATTTCACACACGGAAGCATGGATTTAATTTAACGACCTAGGTAAATGGGCTTAGCAACTTGTGAGTTTAGCTTACAACTAGTTTGGTATTTGCGTTTGGTTGAGGGAGCTATTGTTCGAAAGGTGACAAGTCAAAATATAGATAGTTTCTGGACATCCTCAAATTTAAGGATATATTTGGAAATTATAGAGTGAGTAATATGAGTTTTTATGTTTAAAGTCTTGAATAATGTTGATGTAAATTTTAAATGTAAACGGGTTTGTATTCGTGTAATAGAAAATGAATCTAACCTAAATGTAATTATTTTGCTTGGCGATGAATTAGCGATAGAACCAGTGTTGGTTTAATTTAAGCATAATATATTCGTACAAAGAGGTTTGCAACATTTAAAAATATTAAGAACTATGCACGTATGGAATTTCTTAAGTGAATTTTATTTGTGGAATTTAGTGTTAGTTAAAGCATGACACATACGGATTTTAAACAATGAAATGATAAGTGAAAAAGTTGGTATTTAACTGTTCTCTATGTTTGATATTAATGGCATTTTTAGATAATAGGATTTATAATGTAATGTAATTTAATACGAAAAACAGGAAAATAAGAGTGACGGCATTGTTAATGGGTTTAATTTAAAGTTTTTTATTTTTGATAATAATACCTGGCCACCTTGATGTTAAAAAATTAGATTTTTTAAGTATAATTGTATTTATATTGCAATTATTTAATGTTAATAGAGGTTAAGTAAAGGTTGAATTTTATTTGCATTTATTCATGAACTAGAATAAAAATTAGGTAATTGTGGAAGGATATCCAGTTACCCCAGTAATGGAGTTGTATTTAAAGGAGGCATTTTACTTTTAAATTTTATTTATCGTAGCCAAAATTTAATGTGTTTTTACGATATTTTAGAGAAAGGTACAGTATAATGTCATAGGTTTAGGGAACCAAAGGCTAAGGAGATCTATTCATAATAACCGACTACCGTGTGTGGATAAAATCGAAAGGGATTGCTAAGACAGACGATTTGGCGACCCTTTATTATGACAAGAAAAAGTCTTTAATGGTAAATGATTAGTGTATCGTAGTTTGTTTATATTTCAGCTATTTAGTAATTTATTTCAAATTTTTGTACTTTGTTCCGTTATTTATTCTATAGGAACGCATTTCTGCGGCAATGTAGTTAGCCAAAGCACTCTTAACTTGTAACGAAGTCTCTGCCCTTTTAAGACAAACCCAAATTTATAACGTAACATTCATTTTACACGTAACACTTTTTCATAATATCTTTTTTACTTTATTATGTAATAGGACTTTGCCCTTCTACAAAATAAATCC
Organism: Platerodrilus igneus; assembly: GCA_036346225.1. Classification (NCBI taxonomy): domain Eukaryota; kingdom Metazoa; phylum Arthropoda; class Insecta; order Coleoptera; family Lycidae; genus Platerodrilus; species Platerodrilus igneus. Next base: position 2,272,167 of record JARFIW010001700.1, read on the forward strand.
CTATAAAACGCGTCTTTAATTATATTCAACACTCCTTTGTGTATAAAAAGAAATTGTATTTGTTATCAAGGGAATAATCACCCATATCAAAATGATTAATGTTTGAGCTAACGTCAATATGCTGGTCTTTTGCTTTAATACTATAAACCAAAAAAGACAGAAGCTATATAAAGGATCTTGTTAATATCTACGTCCCTCCCTTATCAATTTCATCCATTGTTTTACCAAAAATGGCATTATAGAAATCTTTCTCAAATTCGTTTTTGGCTTGGATTCGTTAATGTACACTTCCATCTACGGTGACTGATGAATGTAATACCTGATAAACAGCGGCTAGTTTAAGTACGTTTGTTAAGCCTTGCTGTAAGTTTTGTTAATTAGTGCTATAATTCCTATTGTGTTGCTCAGTGGTGAGTAATTTTGGAAACTTGTTTCATGGACACAATGGACCATGTTCTCGGCAAAGAACGGTTAATCATTGTAGTTATTGTAAAAATTTTCGAGTTACTCAAAATCTACAGATAAGATGCATATTTAAAATCGTATTCTGGAGACCTTTGATCTTGTCTTCACTGATTTACTTGACATCGCCCACAGGCAACTACTAGAAAATGATATATCCTTAGAGATTATTATCGTAAGTAATACCATAAAAGCTCAAATTTAGCCAGATATTTTTTTAGCTTATTATCGAATACTTACTTTCGTATGTAATTTAAATGGGGAACTGTTCGACAAAATCACGAGAGCGTAGCTCGAGTGATTTTGTCGAATGGTTCGATTTAAATTACCTACGCAAGTAAGTATGAGAAAGGAAGCAAAAAGATATTCAACTGAAAATTTGAGCTCGTAGGGTATTTGGTGAAACAATTCCGCAAACAAATTTAACTGAACTCGGTCTTTATTACAGTAGCATACAAAATCAGTAAAAGAAATACATTAATGTCGAAGACAAGAGCTGTTAAAATAAACAATTGTTGAAAATATAGTTTTTAAATACATTTTTTCCTGTTGACATGAACTCCTTTATTGATGTGGATTGTTTGCACCATGGTTAATTCGTTATCAAACGATTCGAGTCTGAGATTTGATGCAAGGTGTAAGTGATGATTACCGTCGAGTTGCAAATAAGGTCGTATAGAATTTGATGAGGTATGTCCAGTAATCTTAATTAGCTCTTGTTCATTAATACCAGCTTTGGATGAATATGATACTGCGCTGGAGCGGTGGGAATGATTGAAATTTTTTTTATTTTTAGTCTCCAGTCCAACTTCGTTAGCAGATATTTTCGTCCACTTAAGTATTTAAGAATAAAGAGGTACTAGAAATCGTAGGGGAAGAAAGAAATAAGTGGAAAACAGTAAAAAAAGTAGGAGAGATAGGATGATGGGACACATACTAAGGTATGAGGGAATAGCGCGACATATATTAGAAGCAGAAAGGAAAAAGGAAAGGTAGAGATATACCTAGATCGGACTATTGCATACAGATAGTGAAGAATGTGGGCTCTGGGAATTTCTGGGAAATGTGTAGGTTAACTCAGAATAGGAAACAATGTAGATACGTGTCCAACCAGTTCTAGTACACTTATTGATGATGAGCAATAGTTAAAATTCTGACAATTTATTCATAGGTTCCCTTCTTCGCATGTCGAATAAAGACCAAACTTTAGATGAAGAATGAGAAACTTGGCTTTTATACTGTTTTTTCTGAGACCTTTTCTGTCTGTACAATTGTATGAATTTCTTCTAACCCATTATCTACACATTTTGTAGAAATAGTCACGCACCCATTCAAACCAACCCGTACGCCACTATTGTACAGCTTGCATAAATCATATAACTTTGCATAATATATTAAATGTAGCTACAAGAAAAGCTTAAACAAATGAATGCTATATAAAGGAACGTGCGTTGAAATCATATGCATAGTAATACTTAAAGGAGAGGTGCAAAGGTAATGCAAAGTTTTGATAAACGATGCAACGCCTAACTTTTTTAACGAGAAAATTGATTGTGGTATGTATAAGCAGTCGCTACAGATTAATCACGTAAAAGATTACGATCATTTAACGGTAAAGTTTTGTTGTACGGACAACGGCCAATGCAACATTCAATATAAGGTACCTACTTTTATACTAATTGCGCCTCATAGCTTAACTAACTATAATTTAAATTTTATTGTCAAAAAGTTGGCATGTGATACTGAAGAAACTAGTGTTATTCCCAACAATTAAAAAAGTTTGCCTCTTTTTAAAGTGTGTGTGGTTATATGAAGAAAATATTGAAATAGTGATAATGCGATGAAAGGTAATAACATTTTCATTCAAAGTTTATCGATTCATTACAATTTGTCTTAGTCATTGGAAAATTTAACTATTAACCTAACAAATTGTTATTTTAAATTAACTCGCAATCATTTTCAGTCAGATATAGACTCAAAAGTGAGTTTTGCAATATGATGTCTAAACAACATCACCACTTTGAGTGCTACATCGGTTACCCTCAATACAATTCTTCTTTAACGATTTGACATCAACCAACAAACATTTTTTACTGTACCCACATATTCAAAAGGCATAGAAAGCGTAATTTACATATAACAAGAGATAATAGTAACTGTTTAAAAACATATTTTTCTATTGGTATATATTTTTACTATTTTTGTAATGCCTGTCAATCCACATATGAGTTGATCCCTTCTAGTACGGTACTAGAAGAGATCTAACTCATATGTTATTCAATATAGAAATTTTTAGCAATGTGTTCTAAGGAGTCTCAAATTAAAAAAGACAGCGTAATTAATCTTTGATAAATCACTGTGGTTAAAATCTAATCATGGATCTTAAAACAAAAATTAAAGACATTTTCGAAAAACAGTTCCTTAGATTAATTAATAATGCTATTTTCGTTAAGACGATGAAAAAACATCAATATGGAGTTAGTAATGAAATTGTAGCGCGTTGTGAAAGCGATGACAAAAAAATTTGTGAAACCAAACTTTCACACCGGTACGATTTTGTAGAGAATTTGGCGATAATTCAAATAGATAGAATTGAGGCAGTACACAACAAACTCATACATGTCGATTTTACCGTACTGAATTTATACAAAATACTTACCTACAACTTTTATTATAAAGTTTGAGATTTTGTGTAAGAATTAAATATTACTTTCTCTCAGCGATGTCGACAGTTTAATTCAAAATATAGAAATATGCAACTTTGCTAGTGATTTAAGTTCCAATATAACCCCTTTCGACACACTTGATTTTCCAGGTAATAATAAATTCAATATACCACTAATACATACAAACGTTCCAGGTAAATTTAAGGAGAATATGAAGGAACAGATAATGTTGGTTGGAGTTTCATCATCATTAAGTTTGCAGTCCTGGAACTGGTTAAACGCGTACCTCCATTGTTCCCTATTCTGAGCTAACCTACACATCTCCCTGAAATTTTCACAGTCTGCATCTTTCACTATCTGCGTGCAATTGTCTGATTTAGATCTACATCTACCTCTATTTTTTTCTACATCTGCTTGTAATATAGCCCTCACTATTCCCCAAAAGTACCTAACGTATCCTGCACTTCTATTTCTCCTATTTTTTTGTTCTCCACAAATATCTTTATTCTCATACTTTATCTGTCCATGCTTTCATCATCATACATCTAAAGCATAACATTCCAAAAGGCTTTTTCCTTTTTATGTTTACCACTTCTATTGTCCCTATTTCATACGCGTAAAGTGCTGTGCTCCACAGATATACATCTAACAATTTTTGTTTGTTTCAATGTTTGTTGTTTTTACACATAGCCGCTGCTCTTTCTTGTTAGAAACAATTCGGTTCCCCTTCTATTGTTTTGTAAAGATCCCCAAATTAATAGTTTTCCAATAAATCTTTTCGACAATCGAGATTAGTTGAAAATATTGCGAAACCAACACCTATAACTGTTCATAATAATCATCAGGTTTAAGTGCAATTATTTTTTCGTCATTAGGTTTTCCTTCTTAGAATTTGTTGAACGCGTACCTCCACTGATTTCTATTCTGAGCTATCCTACACATTTCTCTGAAATTTCTAGAGCCTACATCTTTCACTAACTGTATGCAATAGTCAAACCTACGTCTACCTGAACCTCTCTTTTTTCCTTCTCTGCTTCTAAAATATTCGGCACTATTCCCTCATGCGCTAGCATGTGACCTATCGTCCTATCTCTCCTATTTTTAACTGTTCTCCACATATTTCTTTCATCTCCTACCATTTCTAGAACCTTTTTATTCTTAACTTTGTCTGTCCATGATATCTTTATCATACGTCTTTAACTCCGCATTTCAAAGGCTTTTATCTTTTTTTGTCCACTTCTACTGTACACGTTTCAAGCCGTAAAGTGCTTTGCTCCACACATATACTTTCAGCAATCTTGTTTCTATGTTTGTTATCTTTGAATGCGGTAATTGCTTTTTCTTATTAAATGTAGCACGACCCTATGCTAATCTTTGTTTTATTTCTTATGCGCTCTTCCCATCTTGCATTATTTGGCTTCTTAGGTAGTAAAAATCTTTAACCTCTTGTAAGTTCTCATTTCCTACTGTATTTTAGTTTTTGATTTATTCTTCCCTCCCTCGCAACCTAATACTTTAGTTTTATCTTTGTTATTTTTATACTGTATCCCTCTGTTAGAACTGTTTCCATTTCATTAAGAGCTGCTTCTAACTTTTCTTTGCTAGATGCTGTTACCGCTATACCATCTGCAAATCTAAGCATTTCAATTTTTTGTCCTTGCATAATAATTTCAAATGTCCTCCTGCATTTGACACAATTCATTGCCTCTTTGATGTACAAGTTAAAAATTAACGGGGATGGGGCACATCCCTATCTCACTCCTTTTCTAATATCTACTTCTCTACGTTCCTGCTCTAATTCTATTACAGCTGTTTGCTTTATGTATAAGCTATGTACTATTCGTCTATCCCTAAAACTCATTCCCATCTTTTTCAATAGCCGTTTTCGACAAATCCTTGTAGAACTTCAGTTAATATTTTTGATACGTGTGCCGTCAAACTTATTGTTCGAAAATTTTTACATCCATCCGCGTTTCGCTTTTTTGGTATAATGACTATGAGTTACGTTGGAAATCTTTGGGTATCTCACCTGTCTTAAACATATAACTTACTTGTTGTAAGAGTGTTCTAGACTATTTTTCTAAATTTTCCGATCAAAACCTGCGAAGTAACCCCCTTGCGGAGATCCGAATGGGGGACTATTTTAACTCCAGAATATTTTAGCCCAGAAGATGCCATCACCTTAAATAACTATTTAAGTACGCGGTGTACTTGGGAGGTAATGTGGTGGTTTCCCGTTGCCTTCCACATCACAGTAGTGTGTCTTAGAATGCTATACCGACGCCTATGATCTCTAAGTACTGAAAAAGCGGCAGCTCTCTTTCGGGGACCTGTCTTAGTCTGGTTCCTCACTAAAGATCCCACTAATTTGGTTTAACCTGTAGTTCGACTCCTTAGATTTCTGGAACTCTCTAGCCATTCTACCCGTTCTACAAATCTACAACTTCTTCAAGGTACAGGTCCATTCAGAACGGAATGTTGGAGTTTATAAGAACGAAATAAAACCTTACTGCACTGTTACAGAAAATATTGCTATTAAAAAAATAATTAAAGAAATTATATATAATAGGAATAACCCCCATGCATGTTATGACTTGCATATGAAGTAAAATACAACAGCTTTAAACTCAATAAAATAATTAGGTTACTCATTCAGGATATCAAGATGAACGTTTTATTTTACACGAAACTATTGACTTCATTGCTGGGGGATTGCTAAATAAAATTTTACATAATTTGAGTACAGTACCCGTATTAAGTAATGTCTTATGCAAAAGCGAACAGTTTCTGGGATATTTACAAATTTAGAATTTTTTTGAAAAAATAGTGAACGCAACTTTAAAAATTCATAAAAAAATCTTAATAATAATAAACAAACCTTTTAGATTCATTAAACGCTCATTGATAATGCAGTAAACTAAAGATAGATTAGACTTACGGGATAACTAATATATAAACAAAAAGATTTGGACTAATATGTTAGCGACAATGTGAAAAGGCATGCAGTGCTCTTTAATATACAGAAACTTAGATCAATATAAGTTCTAAAAATTGTCTTTTTCTCCATTAAAATATATCGAAATTTTTATTACTTTTAACGATAGTTAGAAGATTCGTTTTATTGCTAATACATGATACGTGTGTAGATGGGTATATGTTCTATTCTCATTGCAAATCTATGTAGACCTTCAATTTGAGAAATGATGCCTCATCACATGCTCTAAAACTCCAGATATTGATCTTCGCCAATTTTTGCATGGTGAAGGAGTAGTCTTGTAGTAAAAAGTTTCACCATAAATGTAATTTCCATTAAAAAGCTGTTAAAAGGAATCCAAACATTGCAGAATGCTTTAAACTAAAAAGTGTTTTATGTATTTCAAGAAGCATATATAGGTTGGTGTAAGATATTTCGAACTACAAAAGAATCAAAAAAATATGTCAAGTACCATGCCGAAACAATGGACGGCATAGCTATCAACTATATTAAATTAACAAAATGTATCAAACTGACAGATTTTTATTCTATGGAAAATCACTTAAGCTGTCATATTGACAAAATAGCTGCTAACTTTATTGAATAAACTAAAATATGTCAATCTGATGGGCTTTTGTTTTATCTCACTTGCACTTAATTTGTTCCAATAAGGAAATAACCTCTTTCTCGAACACTTTGCTTCTTTCGATGTGAGTTCAGGAGTTGTATTTCCCATCTACTCATGTCTTTATAAGAAATGTTTAGATATGTACCTTGAAATTAATTAAAATATTAAATTAAGAATATACATCATATAAAATACAGAAACGTAAATTCTGTTTAGTTTCCAGAACAACTTCCGCTTTAACTTGATAGAAATACGCTATAAAATACTAATACAAATATCACTTACTAGGATGAAGGTTTTCGGAAGTTTGTGAAGTAAAATCTATATCCGTGAAGTGGTGTGTGTATGAAAAATTAATAACAAGAATGATGTTTTATATCGTTGAGTTTCATTAGTAGTCGGGTAAAAGAGAAGTAAAACTTCAAAATATCAACCAAATACTACTACCAAGCTATCAGTAAGAAAACATTTCTATTGTGGTTTGGCGTAACCAAAATACATTATAAACGTACGATTATTTTATAAATTTAATGTTGGTTGCACTAGTTTTAAAAATTTTACCTTCTTCTGGCTCTCCTGATGACTTCTTTGCTTTGGATTTGGTCCGTGCATCTAAAATATCAAGTATTTAAATTACCATAAAGATTATTTTAACGGCTAATCCTACGCTACACACTTAGTTGTTAGAGGATTACTACATTTGATATACTTTAATGTTATAAAAGTAGAGAATAAAATGCAAGTAGTTACTGAGAATAGCTATTAAAATCATACAGTGAGGGTTGAAGGTTTTGATATATAAAAATCATAAATATTGACATTTGTGTTGTCAAACAAAAGTGACCGTAGAAATATCAATATACTCCTACAATATCACATTTATCTGAAAGTTTTATGTATTAAACACCACTGCGAGAGTTGAGGCGTATAATATACGAAGTCATAAATTTTGACATTTTTTATATACAGTTTTGGCCCCAAAAAATCTAGCCGATAATCCACAGAAAACCTCGAAAAAGTACTTGGTTAAAAATCAATCCTGTTGCGCTAAAATACCGAAAACCTCGACTGTAGGTACTAACAAAAATAGGTGCCGACTAACTCAGTGGAACAGGTGGTGTAAATGTTTGAGAAGAGTTTCAGAATGCTATCGGATATGAAATATGTTTTAATCGGGAAGTATCTTGGATGCCACCTAATCTCGCAAGGTTTCTAGAAAGAGTTCTAAAAGAATAACAAAAGGGTGCCAGGGGAGTGATTCTAGCTTAAGATTTACCTGATAAATCGTCAAATATGCCACTGCTTAAGCATAAAACAAACCTTAGCCATAAGAACACAAATAAACCTATTTAAAGCTGTTATCTAAGAAGAAGGTTTTAAAAATCGAATGTTAATCAAGTTAAATCAATCCTCTAGGTAATTGCAAAATAATTTATTATAACATAACTGGAACTATACTTTTACATTAATTAAAGACACCAAGTATAAACATGTCTTTACACTATTATACACGACTCTTGTTTCTAGCAATATAGAACACTTATGTTCTCATTAGAAATACAGATTACAGACTTATTCAAGTATTAAAGATCAAATACATCGCAGATTCCTTAACCTAATCACACAGACGTACTATAGGTACGTTTTGTCAGTTCATGCAAAGGATTCCAAATGTATATTTAGTTAAAATTCTCTCGGGTATAGTTTCAAATGGGTTTTAATAAAATCTGACGAATGATTGTTGACTGTACCAAGACAGGCACCATAAAATTTATCATTTTGACTTCTAAACCTTCAATACGCTTATCTCAAACATAAAACTTGTCAATCTGGGAATCAATTTGCTCTAAAAATTAAAAATAACCAACTTGGAAGGGTATTATCCGAATATTTGACAACTCTGCCTGTTCAATAACCATTTTGTCAAAGGCGGCAAATCTACTGAAGTAGCATACTGATCATTTTGATGTTAAGTACGAGGTGCTCTAAAAAATGGATCTTTCCTTCATAAAATAATTCAAAACATTTTTGGCAAGCTTTGGACAGATGAATTGAAACTGCTAAATGAAAATGCTTTGTCGCGCTTTTTTCTATCTAATATGTATGTGTAATTAACTAACGGATGTCTGATTAAGCTCAGAAAGCACAATTTTTAACTTATTTGAGATATCACAAATCTGCTTGTGCAGTCTCAGACGATGAGGTCATAAACGCGCCAGTGTGATGCATTATTAATTGAAACAAATGAATCGTAGACTATTGTAATTTAGAACGAAACTACAATGATGGTATCATCTCTAACCCTTAAAAGCCGCCGTAATAAATTTGACAATATATGACATAGAAATAATTCTAGAGGCAAATCACTTTAAAAAAACCCAGGTCATTCATTCGACAGATTGAACAAAAATATAGCAACAGTGGTGTAGTTGAGTTATTATGGTGATGTTAGGCGGGTACGTTTTATAAATACTCCCGCACACAATAATAAAACGACTTAATTTAGTTCTAAAAAGACCTGTTTTATAACAGGGAATGAAATAATGTACAAAAAATAAAAAACAGTTGATGTAAACTAAAAAATGTCAAACTAACATAAAACACTTGGGTGTGTTCTACAACACAAGTATAAGTGGATGCAGGGTAATATCCAATTGGTTGATTATATAAAATTCCACGCAACTGAAATCTGAAAACCGCAATCCCTAATTACATATAATGAACTTTCCCAAACCGATTTTTGCTTTGTGCGCATTATGACGGTGGGTTCTTCTTAAAGTGACTTGCCTTTACCTTAAAGCAAAATGCATGTAACTTAAAAAATTATATTTCTTAAAGGAAAATGTCTAACACTATTGGTGGAATTTACTAATGCAGAAACTATTAAAATTAAATATGAGTATAAGCTTTTTCAAAGAATATCACACACTTGTATTATCAAACAAACATGAGAGTGGAGATACATCAATGTATTTTTACCCTCTCACTATTAATTGACAACACAAATGTCAACATCTACGACTTTTCATATGTTACACACCTGTTGAATGACAAATTAATACTACGCCGGTTGAGGCGTTTAATATATAAAAATTCTTAAATGTTGTCACTGTGTTGTCAAATAAAAGTGAGAGTATAGAAATATATTGATATTTCTGCACTATTACTTTTGTTTGAAAAGATTTTTATATAACAAACAGTTACGGTATGCCGTGCAAATAAAGAAAAGAGCAACGAAAGCAACGTAATTAGTTCGCACCGATTACAATGACAAAAAAAGGGACCGGACGAATACCGCGCTAACTGAAAAGTCGTAGATTGGGGGGGGGGGTAGGAAAAAGGTAGAAAAAACTATAAGACCGATTCGCCCCGAAGGATTATACATAGTAGCCGATAAGCCCAAGCACATGGACTACAACGTACTATAAAGATCAACTGAGAATATTACTGCTGTCCAAGAAAATATTCAAAATCATCCATCAACGTGCTCAGAAACTTGGTCCATGAAGAACAACTTTGGCCCCAATTATGCACAAGGATTTGAATGTGTTTCCAATTATGTTTCAATTAACACAAGAGCTTCTTCTACAAGACCATTTAAGTCGTCGTACATATGCTAATAGAATGTTACAGCTCGCACATGACAACCATAATTTTCATGAAAAGCTCATAATGTCCGAGGAGGCGCATTTTCATTTGAATCGATATTTGAATAAACAGAACAATCGGTTATAGTCAATTAATAATCCACAAATTATTCATTTACATTTATTAAAAGTGATAGCCTGGTGTGAAATTTGTTCAGGATGAATCATCGAACCTTACTTCTTTGAAAAGTAAAACAGCGTAACGGTAACTGTCAATGGAGAATGATTTTGTGACATGATTGAATACTTTTACGCCAGAACTACATACTCTGGGAAAGTTTAACATGTAGTTCCAACAACACGGTGCTCCATCGTATACAGCCAGAATTAAACAGAATTACTGTGATATTAATTAACCTTCATGATCACCGGATTAGACTGCTTTGTGGGGTATCTGAAAAGCTAGGTTTATGCAAACAAACCAGGAACGCTTGAGCTAACAGACGCGGACTGTTGCGTGTTAATCGAATTAAGCCGTAACGTGCCCTTTATTTATTGGACATTAAAGTCTACATTTTTTATATTTATTAAATTTAAGTATGTTGTATAAAAGTAACGGAATTACTTTTGTTTCCTAAATTCAACCGCGTTCACTATAAGTTATGTGTTGTATTGTAAAAAATATAATAATTTTAATATACATAAATACGTTAGGATTTCCTAGGGATTTTTGTCGCTGTCGGAGAATGCAATGTGAGCACGCGCTATTGAAGTGATAAAGTTTTCTATTCCAATTGGTTGTAAAATATCAGCAGATTTAAGTAAATGAATCCCGTGAATGACAAATAAGTGCTGTGACAAGTTGAGGTAATTACATGGACCACTTCAGTACCGGAATTAACGGAAACGGAAGTGTTTTTCGGGAAGTGCACTCTCGTGTGTATTTTCGATGTAGTGTCCAAATTTGTCTTTCCTACCTTTCTTACTTTTTTCCTTTAGGACAGTGCGGCTATTATGGACAAGAAATAACGTCATCAAATCTGCTGAAAACGAAACCACCAGTTCCCTGAGAAGTTGGTTCCACTGTAGGAGGGTATGAACCGTAAGTGATAAAGCTTTTATAGTGTTGTATATAGAGATTTGCATGATTCAACTGTAATAGTTATTTAAGTAAGAGAGGAAATCATATCAGGACATTTATCTAATATTGTATTCCATACATAATTGATAACATTAAATAAAGCATATATCAGTTTTAAGTCCGTTCTCTTTCATTTAACCAAAAATTATAATTAACAAAGTGGTATAACTCTTCCGCGAACACCCTATACTATATTAATATTGGCCAAACAAAATCACTTCCACAACCAATACAGCGATGATCCAGGTGATCATTTATAGATATCGGGGCACTAACAGATAAAATGCATAAACCACAAGCTTTTATGACAAGTGGTGTATCTTCTAGAATCTCGTTTAAATGGTGTTCAGAGAAGTTAAAATAAGGACCCCATTTAAACCGGACGACAGTTTCAAAAGACCAATAAAAGTCAGATATTACACCACTCCAAATATTTACTTAAAAATCAATCTTTTGTAAATGTTTTTCCTTACAGCAAAAGCAGCAAGCAACACAGCACCAATCAATCAGAACCTCATCCGCACACTTTAGGATCTTAAAGGTAAGTGTTTTTATTAATATTAATTGCGCAGGATTTTATATTGGAATGTGGGGTTAAACTTTATAATTTAAGGCCCAACTTGGGGCGCGACATTATAACTTTCAACCCGGCATTCCGATATAAAACCTCGGACAATTAATATTAATAAAGCACTTTCCCTTGAGATCCTAAACGGATGCGGAAGTCGTCTTCAGGGGATGGGTTGCGACTGCTTGGTGCTGTGTTGCTTGCCGCTTCTGATGATACAGCTTCACAGATGTTTTTTTCGGTACGATAATAGGAAGAAGTAAGAATGTAGGAACCACGAGAACGATGGTCGAAGCACTCACGTTTGCACTCCACGGATGGCGATAAGGGAGTGTTCCGAGCTATTCTACATTTCTCACATAAATGTTTACCCTCTCCAACCGTGATAGACGCACTTTCATTTGTGTTGGTGGGAATCAAACTGTTACCATACGAGAATTATTATGTCAGCATGCTTGGCAACCACAAAGATAATTCAATGACATCAACAACCACGCGAACAGCAACTATGCGTGCTTTTCTCGGCGTCAGCGGTATCGTTGTAATGTTCTGAGAATTTCCCCAGGCAGAGTTCTAAAAAATCCCAAAACCTAAATTAATACACTAATACATGGGCGCTTCAAAATAAAGCGTAACGGCCTCTTTGATTTTATCACCAGAAACAAGTATAACAATGCCACCCGTTCTTAAAAGTTCTATTATAATTTACATTTAAATACACCCAAAATATCTTTTGACTATTTTTGGCACTTTTACAATTTTTTTACACTTACCTTGAAAATAACAAACTTTTAAAGTTAAAATGTCATTGTCAGGAAGACGGTGGCAGTTAAAATTACTGCTCTAAGTGAGGGCATTTGTATATAAGATATTAATTCATAAAATTTTAAGTATGAGTTACGCAAACTTATTTGGTCTCTATTATACACAGAAGAAATTACTTGCATTTCGTTTCAGAGTGAGTAAGCATAAATTTTTCATGTAAATAATACATTACAGACATTGGATAATCTTTTGATATAATTAAATCATACTAGAACGATTTTACTTCCATTTCAACAAAGCTCAAGTTTATTTTATAGAACGCTTGAAATTTTATTTGTCCATAAATTTATTTTCGGATATCAGTGGTAAGTGAATTGTATTGTTTGTGAATCAATACACCAGGATCACCATTCATTCATAAAAAATTTTATGAAAGCGTTTCCACCAACCAGTTTTAATAAATTTTAATATCCATTTTCATTCTCATCTTTAATTTTAATCAATTGTGCACTAAACGAAGCATAATATACAACAGAAAGAAAGCGTTTCACTAAAAAGTCATCAATGATCAAAAGCTATGAATAAAACACCACGAATCATGTTCAACCTTTTTCTCGCGTTTTAAATAATTGTCTAAAGGAATCATAGGTAGAAAAACCGTTCATACGGTGCTTCTGAATTTTTCTACTATGTTCTAATAAAACTGACAAGCACTTAACTATGAATTCTCATTTGCAGACATTAAAAGATATTTTACTTCCAGCGTGCTCAAAAACTTAACAGATTGTATTCGAGTCAGCTTCATTAAAAAAATTTCTGAAACTAATTCTTAAAAGCTTATCTCCCTTAATTATAACGTTCCTGAACCGTCGAGATCAATTTTAATATGAAAATCTAATTTGAGGAATTCAATGTGCCCGTCATTTTCAAACTCTTAGTAACCTATTTTAAAAGTACTGTACTAAAACTACTGTACCAAAAAAACAAGAAATATTTTATACACAAGTTAAAACGTGAAATCTAATTATATAGGGTAAATCGAACTTAATTTTACTACATCATATAAAGAATAATTTTGAAGGGTTTATATATTTTCTGTGTCTATTTATTTACGGCTGTATTAATATATACATATACATAATATATATATATATATATATATATATATATATATATATATTACTGTGATGTTTCACCATTATTCGTGAACTAAGGTTTTCAAATCGAGCCCCAGCGTTGGGCCGTCAAGAATATGCTGTGAAACCTACAAAAAGCCTCACCTGAGTAAAAAAAAATATTCGAGCCTCTCGAACTTGGCAACAAGATTTGCTGTGATTCTCGACTTTTTAAATCTCTTCTGATAATCGCCTCTTTACTCTTTCCGCCTCGGCTGCTCACCTAGTTAAAACTTTCATCCTCATTCATACAAAAAAAAACAAACACATTCCTACCACAAACATCAACGTTAACTCTATTTACATCAATATTCATAATACATTAAAATTTCAAAATTAAATTGTAGCATAAATTTCATTTGTCATCATTTTAATTTGCATCCAGAATTAAAGTCCTTGTAGGATGCCTACTAATTAGTTTAACAATATTTGCAGACCTGAGTCTGAGTACGAAGGGAGCATTTCCCACCCCTTTACGTTAATCAAAGAGGTTAGTCTAATTGAGCTCAAAGACAGACCCAAATTTTCATCATAATCAAGAACATAAACTGCTAAATACTCCTTTCTACTTAAACAAGAAAATTTCACCTTAAAATTAAAAATTTGTTGTTTGTACAAATTCACTACTGTCAATTTTTTAGCAAACAAATTATAAAGTTATTCAACACACACCAAAATATCAAAAATCTAACAACAAAGCATAAGTTACCTGAAGGTTAATGCACTCGTGGCTCCAATGTACATCGTCCTTTGTTAATCACACCATTCCAACTGGGTTATGTTTACGGCTTCTGATTCTGACCGCTTTTAAAACTTTTCTACACCACCATTCATGTAAATTGTTTCAGGGCTTCTCAGGAACTCTTCTACGTATATCTAAATCTTGTTTTGTAGATCCAATCACGTTTACAAATAACACTTGATTACTCACTCCCGAAAAATAGCAAAGAAATTCATAATTCTTTCACGCTATACCCAAAACTGCCTACTTTTGTTTATTCATTTATCGTTACTAATTTCTATAATTGGTACAGTAATACCCGCAAATATTACTAGACTTTATTACCTTATCTATCTTCTCTAAGTGTACTAATAATTTTTATTGTAGCAGGTAATCACCACGTATTCTACTTAAAGTATTAAATAATTAAAAAATAAAGAGCAAAACTGTTTAAAGTATCGAATACAATCAAAAATATGAGAGAGCGAAACTCCTATAAACACGGGTTTATATAATGGCCCGCTTGCAAGTTGAATTTGTCCCGCAACGGACAAATTTTAGAATTTCACATTCTCTTTTCTTTTTCGACGGTCTGGCACAGCGATTCTACTAAAATTTGCACACGTCCAAGTTGAAAATCTAAGAATTTTCCACACGGCTCGCAACGCGTCCGAGAACAACTAACTAATTTTATACAGAAATTGTTATGTTTACACCTCTCATGTTTGCATCTTATTCCAACCAATCGTAGCCCTAGTGAAGCTTTGCAAATCACGCCTTTATTATCAGTGTCTCTGCTTTACACTTTTTATCTGTCCTTTTCTACCTTGGTCTGAGTGGTACAAATCGATATTCTTTACTATCCGTTATTTAAATCCACGTGGATTCTTGCGTAAGTAAAATAACCTCTCAACTAGCCTTTCCAATATACGTAGAAGCTGCATGTTTATCTATTCAAATATATTAGAACTTTGACATTTAAAAGTTTGCAGGTGTGCGCTCCTAATGAATGTTTTAAATATAATTCTCCGAGCTTTATTTCATGGTATTTTAACCAAACTTGGATTTTCACAGGCTTTTGTGCTTATTATATATTACTAATGGTTCAATTAACTCCAATTAAAACAATAATGAATGGCATTAACTTCTACCCTTTAATTTTTAGCGAATACTAATTAAATATTAATTATTATTTGTACACTTTGTTTAATACCCGTTACTTAAAAATTGAATTAATTAATATAAATTTCGTACGTAATTTCTATTTGTTTCTTTATACAGGGTGATTAAAATTATTTGATGTCGTTAATTAATTTTCTACCCTGGTCTAAATTTGAGTATTTTATATATATATATATATATATATTGCTGTAGAACCTCTGGAATCACCTCACTAATTCGTGCCCATTACTTTAGGCGTCATATTAATTGCTGTAGTTCCCTTACGAATCGTGCCCCACTATTAGGCTGTCATAAAAATTGCTGTGGATCCTCTCAGTCTTTAAGGTGCCACTTACCTTAGGAAGTGCCCCTCTTATGAATTTCTACTTACCCTAGCTGAACTCAAAACCAAACTTCTCGTATCTTTATCTAAATAAAACAATTTATGCTTCCGCAAACTAATCTTTTACGGCTACTCATTCTCTCAGTACCTTTATATTAAAAAATTTATAATATTCAAAATAAAATCTTTCGACAAAAACATACACCCTTTTATTCATATGACATAAATTATGCTTCACGCAATCTCAATACTTATAATTTATTTACAGTAAACATTTCACACTTTAGTTCCATTTTTAAGTCTCGTGTCTTTTATGTTCCTCTATACTTCAACATTTCATTTAGAAGTAGATAGACCTATCCTGAAACCCTAAATTTGCTTTTTCCAGGTCTATGATGGGCTCAGTATAAACCCCTTTTATTCTGTATGCATAACACTGCATTATCAAACTACACTAGAGGCCCGTTTACTCTTTACATCAAATAAAAATATTATTCATGTATTTACACCCTTAGATTTAAAATAGAAAAATGTCTTTCCATATGTTAATCAAATTAATTTTCAGTTCATAAAATTTTTCACCAAGTAACTCAAATCACTCCTAGTTTTTATAATTCAATACCAGCACAACAGTTCAATAAAAAAAAAAAATTTGTTACCTGGAGTGTTCTTCGGAATTACCACCTCTGTACATGACGTCCACCAAGCTCACGTTCCTGAACTACACCTAATTTCTGGTTTCTAACTAGAACAACCATTCCATCTCAACTCATTCATCCAATCTTCCCAACGATTTGTAGGTGCCTTCCATACAGCTACTCATCCAGAGTCCAAACTCCACTTAACGTCCAACCAGCACTCTCTTTCAAAATGTAAATCATTCGCGTACCTCAGTAACATCCAGCATTACTCGATTATAATTGTTTATACCAATACGTTCAGCCCGTTTACTTCAATTGCACCTACTTGTGCTTTTATAACACTGAAAAATACATTCGACGGACTGCACTATCGCCCGGTTTTAAGTTAGGATGTCTTCTCAACAGTACTCGATGTAAGCGAAGTAAATCAGAAAATAAGCGAGAAATTAAGAGCGCCTTGCCACCTCCGGCAAGGTTTATATAAACTATATATATATATATATATATATATATATCGGTCTCGGTGACGTAATTGGAAAACGCATAATCCTAGATAGACTAAGATAGAGGTTCAAGTCCTGTCCAAGACCTTATATTTTCCATCTTTCAATTACCAGCTCGATTTGAAATGATCATTTGGGCTATGCATAAAAGTCTAAGTTATTATTTCATCCTATTCACTGTAATACAATAGTATTTATCAACTTATTTAGTATAATTAACTACCTAAAATATTTATATATTTTATACTTGGCTTATAGCCGTAATTTAAGAGTTGCTTCTTGTCTATAACTGACATAAGTCAAAAACTTGACAATGTCAGATATGATTGACAAGAGAGGTCATATTGCATCATCTCATAAACATACGGCGTCGTAAACTTGGGAATATTCTGCAAAATTTAAAAAAACACCCAATTATGTGGATATTGATCTGCATAGAAGACACACATGTGAAGTACCCCTTATAAAAGGTTATAAATGCGTGAAAACCGTGATTCAAAAAGTTTTTATTTTTATTAGGTAATTTAGTAACAAAAGGATCGTGTTTTTATAGATAGTTGTATGCGTAAAACAAGCGTATTAAAAGAAATATCAGTTTTAATTTATTAATTAAAAGAGTTTCATCCACATTTTATTATAAAAGCCGTATGTATAAAGTACGCGTAAACGCATGAACATATCCTAAGATTTATATTTCGCAATTAATAAAAAGCATTATGTTTAATTCAAATGTAGAATACTTTAGAAAGAGTTTTAGTTGAAAAGCGCATTTAAATTTCATAACAAAAGTGCATTAGTGTAAATAATTAAAAGCTTGTTTATCGAACCACGTTCTAAAAAATAATAATTTTCAAATATTGGTAAGATGGGTAAACTACGTGAATAGCCTGGAGCTATAATCAAAGCTATAAAATCAATAAACTTAAAGATCTCGAGCGTTCTGGACACATGTGTAAAAATAACACACCTACTTCAATAACCAACCAATTAGAATATGGAAACAACTAGATTGAACGAGAAGGATTTAGATTGGCCGACGTCATAAGAGACTCTCCTTTATAAACCCAATGGATGCTAAGAACACAGTTCAGTCTTGATATACGCTTCGATGTTGGCACATGATTGATGAGATTAGGTAATACGCTACGTATCATAAAGTGCTATCTAACATGTACTGTGTTTAGTAGGGAAAGACATTATGGAAGATATACAATTTTGAAAATGGTTTTAAAGGAGTGTTACTAATCAGCTGATGTTAAAGTTTATTGAGACGTCAATAGATTGTTTAAAATAGAAAATAGATAATTATAATAATTAAACTGGCGCAAGATAGAAGGCTACTTAATTAGAATAAGGTATATAAGATTAGTATGGTTTGTTATATGGAGCAGCTAGTATGAAAATGTTTACTTCCTGAAGCGATAAGAACGATTTTTGGAGTATACATTAATGATTAAGTTCTGGAGAAAGCCAAGGACGGGAAGAACCGTAATGGTAAAATATAAATGTATTGTTTAAACTTTAAAAAAAAACGTATCTACCGAATAATTAAGTTGTATGATGAGATTTTTGTGTGCAAGTATTTTAAATTTAGAAAAGTTTGTGTAAAGGTCAATATAATGTAATTTTAAAAAGGTTAGTAAATCTACGAAAAAGGTTTTCGCCATTATAGAAGGTAATGATTGAACCTAACTGATATCAGGTAAATTTAAAACGGAGAACATTAAATTATACGACTTATTTGGGTAAATTTTCTACATATCAAAGAGGAGTCGTTTCTGAAGGAAAATTACGTGATTAAGATTTGTGTGTAAATATTCTGGCTCTTAGGAGAGATTTTGGACTCTATTTTGGGTTTATATGTTTAAAAATTTGTTACCAAATTTAGTACTTACCTGCTTGAACCACTGCAAGTAAACCAAAGACTATCAAGTGTAGATTCATTTTGACACCCAAATAAATTATCTTGACTGGTGTTGGAAAGTTTTGATGTTCCTAAAAAAATATTATACTGAATTAAGTAAAATTCAGACGCTAAAACATGTATCACATACAAGGTGGTTTAAGTAAATATATTAAAAATATAAATGTACTAGTTGCACTTAAAAAACTCGAAAACCTTTTTTATTTATTGATCTTTATCTGCTTATATACAGAGTGCCAGCGACAGAACCGAAATACTATGTATACAGATTCCACGAGTAATAACTAAGCAAAATTTTGAATTAGCACGTGCTTAATTATCAGCTGTTTTTGAAAGTTAAATTTATCGTTCAAGGTGGTAATCAAGCATGCATCAATTGTTAATTATTAATTTTAAATTTACTTTATCTTCAAATTGTTTTCCTTTCTACGTATTACTCTTTAAATTAATTTAAACGAAGTAAAACTTTAAGGAATCTATAAAAGCAATGCTATACTCAACCAAAAACTACAATAATGGCAAATAACCCAAAATTAAAGTTGTAATACCACAGTTTATACCAAATTAGAAAGTTATAAATGCTTGACATGACCACTACGACCTACCAAAAAATATACTCTAAATCCAGTAAATCTTTCCGAAATTCTCATAATAAACTTCTCTAATGCATTTGGATTTTTTTGAAATTAGATTAGAATACTGTATGCTTATTTAATGCCAAAGTTAAGATCTGTTGACAATAAGCTAACTTTGCACAGAAAGACACTAGTATAATGGTGCTTGGCTCGTGTGAACAAGTTAAAAATAAACACAAATATAAAACTCTACGTCTTGAATACCTGTATTTTAAAACATGAATATAACAGTGAATAACAAATAAAAAGCCATGACCTATTCCTAATTGGCCAATACGCATTTAACTAAAAGAAGCATCCTAATATTATCAATGATAGAAATGTAACCAATTTAATTTTACCTTTTTTGCCTTTCCAATAATGAACGTTTTCATATGAGAATTTTGTGTTTATAATACGCTTTAAATAAACGTGCACGAACGTATATAGTCCTTCTTTATAATCAGCTTTACACATTCTTAGTTATTAAATACCAAAGAAACAAACAAACAGCAAATGATGGTTATAAGCTGTATAAATGATATTTCAGCGGCCGACAGTTTTTTCTCACTTAAAACGTTATCGACCTCTACGACAGACATCGCTGAAGGCATAAAATCCAGCTGTTGATGTTGATAGAAGATCCCTTACATTACTGGCAGCTTTCACGTAACTATTGGTATCCACATTCGCGCTTCATTTATGTGTCCGGAAGTTCCTTCTTTTAGTAACAGCTTCGAATAGAATACCGTCACGTTAACTATCGTAACTATTTCCACCATCCGATGATTTCGTGTCGATCGAATTTACGAGCCTTGGTTGGATGTTTGGTCCTTAATAATCTAATATTATTTGCCCCTCTTTTGATATCAGTCGGTTTTTATAAGTTTTGCGTCCTATAATGGTTGCATACTCGTTCTTTTATCACGGATTGTACGTCTAAAATATCCTAATGTCGAAGTCAATGTTCTTCTTTCCATATGAATCGTCAGGTTGTTGTCATGCTTTTAAATTTAAAATCGAAAGCTTTATCATTCGTCGACCGAAACGCATTAATATTACGGCTGTAATTTATAAGTATATCGCTCTTGGGGTGTGTTTTTTATAGTTACGATTTCTTGGACCTAGGTGAATTTGTACAAATTGCATTAATATGCTGGATATATTCTGAAATTAATACCAAGGTGTGTGAAGTCCCGATATTTATTACTGTGCGCATTTAATGTGCTGTGTACTTTACTTTTTAATTCTTTCATTCTAATTTAATATTATATTAAATTAGCAACGAATTTAAATGTAAACTACCATAGCTTCTAAATTTAACAAGCTGTCTTGATGCTAAAAACTTATTTAACCAACTGAAATTAATGAACTCATTTCTACTACTTGATGCTTGTTTAAGTATCGCACTGGTTCTACACATATTATGTGAACAGAAATGTAGGTCGTTATACAAATCGTGTAGGACCTAAGATGTATCTCTAGGATACAGACTTTTTCACTAGCCGTAGAAATACTCAAAATTTCTCATTGAAAGATAGTACTTTGAGGTTCATGTTATTACCCGTAAGCCGAACGGACCAGGAAGTAAAGAACAAAATCAGAATTGGGAAGCTCGCACGACTTACGGTAACCAACAGAGGAGGAAATGAAAGAAAATAAATGCCCCTTTTTCTAATTACTTTTAAACTAGGTCATTTAATTACAATAAACATCAACCACTAACTTATCATATGTGGCAAATATTATTGAGCAATTTATCTAAAATGAAAGCC
The DNA here is from genome assembly GCA_036346225.1 of Platerodrilus igneus. Lineage (NCBI taxonomy): Eukaryota > Metazoa > Arthropoda > Insecta > Coleoptera > Lycidae > Platerodrilus > Platerodrilus igneus. Next base: position 2,293,815 of record JARFIW010001700.1, read on the forward strand.
AACATTTATTGAAATAGGGTAGCGAATGTAAAATGACAGAAAACATTCAAACTACGATATGGAACACAACAAATAATTACGCTCGGGTTTAAAAAGTGAGCGACGAATATAACTGACCACTTTCTCACCTTCCGGGGTGGGCTGTCTTAAAATAGCAACGGGTCGGTCTGAATTGCAAAAGGTAATGCAGTAAAGGCAATATCTGGTCAGAAGATTATTGTTACCGACACTAAATGGTGCTTAAAAGCCAGGAATACGGGCTGACAATCAGGAGTCCAGGAAGAAGTGACACTTACGAGTAATATTAGAAAGTTGAGAAATAAGAGTGGCAAAATTTAATGGAGCGATATTTGGACAGAAAAAAGAAGGAGAGATATTAAGAATAGCAAATATTTTTCCAGAATCAACAAGTAGACCATCTCGGTTAACGACGTAACCGAGATTATGGAGTTTGGAGACACAGAAATGACATTTACCTTGACAAACGTAAGGCCGGCTAAGAAAAGAGGGGATAGGACAAGGTTGAGGACTCGGTGGTATACATCGAAAAAGAAAGTAGCTATAATGATATCGTCCAAATATGCGAAGCAGAACTGTTCCAAGTCAGATGTACCAATCGATAAACCTTTGGATAGTGGCAGGAGAATTATGGAGGACAAAAGGCATAAGAAAAAATTGATGCCAGTAGGAGGAGCAGATATCTAGAGATGACAGGAAACGGGCATCATGAAGGCGTACTAGGATAGTAGAGATATACGGAAGCGGGTAGGCATCTTTCTGCGTTACTTGATCGACTTTACGAAGGTCGATGTAAAACCTTTGTGTCATCTGTTTTCTTTACCAGAACAATGGTTTCAACGACTCCGACGCCAAGCATCTCATCGAATTCGGAATGAACAATTTTAAGGAGCGTAGGTGAAAGGTGGCAGTACTGTTGTGTGATAAGTTCTGCTGTAGTACAAATATGATGTTGGACTAAAGTAGTGCAACTAAGATCAGTAGATTGCTTAAAAAAAACGGTAGTAACTATAGAGTCTAAACGAAGTTTTTAGACGGAAGTAAGCTCGGAAATGACATGGGATCGAAAGTGATGATAGCTAAAGATGAAGGGGAGCAAGAGTCTATAAACCGTCACGAAAGTAAGTAACACATCGCACAAACTTTTGATAATCAACACAAAGGATGAGCTGGTGTTAAATGTCGGGGATTACAAGGACTTCCAATGTAATGACGGAATTTGGAGAGCAATAGGAAGAAAATCGGAATCAAGGATAATACATTTGGAATTATCAGCAAGACTACAGAAATAGTAGTTATGAAGAGGAAAGTTAAGAGAACGCGGTGCCAATCGTGACCACTCAAGAATAGTACGAGCGGCATCGGAATCAAGAAGACAGTAAAAGAGATATTGAAAATTGAACTTGTGAATAAGGATATTAATCACCACGAACACTAGCACACACAAGATCTATCAAAGGTCGAGAACTATTATAAAGATCTGAAAAAGGAGGTAACTATAGAAAGAATAGGGTCTGCGTTTCGGTTCAGAACCCTTACCGTCAATTTAATGAATTTTTACAGCTAAAACAGTTGGGTTAAGTAACACTCTTACGGCCGCAATCATAATAGTGTAGTACTTTTGTGTGGATACAATGTGAACTGATATGACCCGTCTGGTTACAACTAACGCAAGCCACTTCACTAGTGGAACTAGACGTCGAGATGGGGATGGTGACAGAAGAAACATTATTCCGTCAGGTAGCTAGGGAACGAGCAGTGCAGGAGTCGACACACCTGGTGTAAACAAAGAAAAGAGTGGGTTTCAATAAACTAGAAGTAGAACTAGAGGGTGGTGGACGGAAAGTTTCTAACGTATACTTGCTTTTTCTTAACGACGGTAAGTATTGAACAGAAGTAATTTCTGTCAGCGATAAAGCTGATTGATAGTACGGCGCTAAATTCCATCAAAAAATCTGCAATTGCGGAGTTTTAGATAGGGAATCCGATAATCACAAAAATAAGCTCTGCATCGTGGCTACGTATAAACCAATAGTTTCGGTAGAATCTATAAGTCTAGAATTTATTTCGTCTACATGATGTTTATTGTGATCGATGGGTAAGAATGCTTCCTTTAGTAAATCAACGTCTTGCCGACGAGTAAGGAAACACCGGTGAGCGCGGAGGATAAGCAAGATCTTCCAGGTGAATAATTCGAGAACAAAAACTAAAAGCTGTTGAGCAAAGATATTACAAGAGACACGGAGCTCCTTTATCTGAAGCTAAAATTCCGGTAGGAAACCTTCGTCTGAGAATAAAATATTTAACTTAGAAGTCGGGTACCGTCTAGTAAGAGACGTAGTATTTATATTAGGAGAAATATCCATTTTTGGTACGGAATCCGAGAAAAGAGGGGTTATCTCTTTAATAACAGTCGTAAACGGGTTATGAGTTTATAGGTTAGAAGCATCCCCCAGAGCCAAATCAGAAAAAATTACTCAAGTGGACTCCTAACTACCCCCTCAGCATCAGAGTGACTGATTTGCAAAAGAAGCAAGAATTTATTTTTCCGAAGAGCTTTCTCATCGGCTTTGGGCATTAGTAACTAGCAACGTCTCTAGTTATACACTCAGAACGATCGCAGTCGGTTAAATTTACTATCGGCGATATCCCCAACCAATTTATCAGAAAGTGGTTTGAGTTCAGTGATTCCGCTTTTAAGAACATCATAATCCTCTTTAAAAGCAATGTTACAAGGGGGCGAGTAAAGAATTGATGAGTTTCTACTTTCATAGCATTGTGGACAACTTTGCGTAGTTAATCTACACCAAGGTTGGCGCAAACACCGTGTTCAGGGTTGTCATTGAACACAGGCGCACGTATTAATAGATAGCACTTTTTTGATAGAACAAAACCCTAAATTATAGGTTTTTTCATGAAATATTTTTAACCAAAAGCTCAAACCTAATAATAAATTCTCTGTAAAAGCTAGTGATTTACAATGAAAGTAATAACACCTTATAAAAGGATTTAAGTGTTATTTTTGTGGCGATTGATTACAGTTACCTACCTATGGTTCATTCGCTTTAACTTTAGGATGACGTAACAACTGAATAAACTGCTGCAATGCCAATGTTACTTTAAATTCTGATATATTTAATGAAAGATATACAAATATTCCCATTGGCAAGAGGAATTAGTGGCAACACCGTATAAAACTACCAACCTTTATTGCGTTAAATAACAATATCCCAAAAGCGCAATTCTAGGTATTCGTGTGCATGCAGTTGCAAACACCTCATTGCTATGTTTGACGCCATCCTACAGTTAAAGCAAATAGACTTTATTCCATATTATTGTATAGGGCTGAATTATAAAATTAGTTGGACAACTGGTTTGATTGATTTTAGTTTGACAAATTGCTCGGGCCGTCTATAATATGTTAATATTTTATATTTATAGTAATTAAGTAACTTAGCCTAAATTCCATTAGATAAAGCGGTTCTACTGTCTTTGAATGCTAGAAATATGTTAAAAAAGTGTTGCAATTCTATAATGTGCTTTCCGTAAGGTACTTTTCGGAAAATAAATTTTATGAGTACATTCGTTGAAAGAGTTCTCCATATTCCAAACGTTGCTCGTGTGGTTTCTTCTGTAATGAAATACTAGAAACCAATTGGGCGGCTACAAAATTCTTATGATGAAAACTTGCTCCTTTTTATGTGATTTTCCGGGTTGCATCCTATATTCTCTAGAATGTTCTATCCCACGTTCTTAACTTCTTTGAACCAATGCTTCCTTTATCTTAACACAAAGGCCTCTCTTTGTCGACTACAACACATTTCTTCTAATTGTCGTACATACGCAGGATAAGTTAAGTTGAGATGGGTACATCTTACAGTTACCCATAATCCGTAACTGCTTACGTGAGGGATATCATCAAAAGCAACGGGTAACGAAAAGCTTTACTTGTTTATAGTACTTGGGTTTTACTTGTATTTCAGAAATCTCAAGAAATTGATAAGCGAACTATTTTTCCTTATTTATCTACTAGAATAAGAAAATTAGTATAGGTTCCATGTAATATTGTTTTTATATTGATGGGTAACCGCGCAAATTGGGTTCGATCACCTTTTAATCCAACTGAAGGCTTTCAATTAATCCAGGTCATTTTCACCAGTACTGGTAATTTATTAGTTTTGCGTTACGAATGAGTTTTGGGCAGGTTTTCACTGGCAAACCCGATTGTAAATTACCGTACTTTGATTTCTTAACGATTGTGATTGCTCAATTTGGTTGTTGGTCCACTTTTAATCGCTAGAAAATCACAACCGATCGATTGTATTTTAATGCTCCCTACTATTATTATTCGATAGTAGATATAGGTTAAAATGTACCGGGGGGAAGTGGGTTCGTGTTATACTAATTCACATTGAGTTCGTTCAAACTTTTTTTAACGTCAAGGGTTGTCTTACTTCAAGCCAAAATTATGCACTAGAATTGTGTACACGGTCACTATTTAATATTAATACCTTCGTCAGAATTTGCATTTAAATTTTACGACGTATTATGGATCCGGTTTATTTAAATAATTAGGATGTTTTCGGTAATGTGCAATACATGGGAATCTTTTCAGTTCCGCGTTTGTAAGCTGATGCGTCATGAAAATTATGTTGATGTCTTTCGGTTTTAATGCGTTTAACATAAAATCCCGATTTCTTAATTACTGGTTATAAAAGAATGTACTACGTATTTTCACTTGAATTTCAGTAATATTTTGAAAATATAATGCAACAGTGTCACTGTAAACTGTAAACTACTTTATCTTCTATAAAATTATTCATGTAGTATTTTACAACTGTTCCTAAACTAGCTAAAACTGACTATTGTTTTCCTATATACTCACATATGCAGAATTATTACACCAATGTTACAAATCTTAAAATATTTCAATTGTTAGCATACAAAGCAGGAGAAATAAGGTTAATTATCAATAAAGTAGAAAAAATAATCAGTTCAAAAATGAAAAAAGAAAAAATATGTATGGATTCAGTCACAGAAAAAAAAAGTTACAAGAAACAAAAGCAATAAAATTTAGCAATGTAAAAACAAACAAAAAAGAAATGCGGATGGAACTAGAAATAGAAAAAAATTCCAAACACAGAAATGAAATAGGTAAACAATTCAGAAAGGACAAAGTATAATTTATTGTGAAATCAGTAGTAGAAAAAAAAGTTATAAAAACAGAAGCAGAACTGTTAAATAAAGCTGAAACAAATAATAAAGAAATAAAGATTGAATTAACAATAGTAAAAAACGGGTTACAGGAAACAGAGATAATAAGCAATGCAGAAAGGAACAAAGAACAAATAAGGAGGAATTAGTAGTAGAATAAGAAAAGTCACAAGAGATAGAAATGGAAATCGTAAATAATACAAAAACAAATAAAGCAAAAATGTGCTAGGAATCAGTAGTAGAAGCAGAAAAATTTCAAGAGACAGGAATAGAAAAGTTAAGTAGTACTGCAGTAAATAATGATCACAAAGTAGTTGCTTTAATAGCAAAGAAGATATTAACAAAAATGGATACAGAAAGGATAATCTATGTGGGAACAAGCAAAGAAATGAAAACCAAAAACTATCCAAGTCCAAAGTGGTAGTTGGTGATAGTAAGTTGCCGTGATTAGTACGTACCACCGCCTTTTAAAAAATATTTTGTTTTGACCAGAAACCGCTGAAGAAGGAACAAGAAAACTTTTAGTTAAACTATCTAATGTTGTCAGTTTAGAACAGTGGAAAGCATACTACAATATTAAGAACGAGGCATATGGAAAAACAGAAAAGGAAAAGAAAAATAGAAAAAATTACGACAGTTAAAGGTAAAAGAAAGGCCACAAAAAAACCAAAAAATTGTTAATAACACACCTCCAAAGTATAACGTATATTTAAAAAGAAATGATTACACTTCATCTCCAAAAAAAAGTGTTAATACAGATAGAAATTTTAGGACAGGTGACTTTGTTATCGTGAACTACGTTTGTCGTAAAGTTCCAGGTGTCATAGATCAAATAAATGACAATGAGACTTTTGTAAGTGCTATGACTCAGAGTGATAACAGTTGCCAGTGGTGATACAAGCTTGGGGATATATATGAAAAATTAGAGAGTCTTTAGTAACAGACAACAATAAAAGAGGTTTATTTATGATCCACGAAATAAAAAATTTTAGTAATTTAAAATAATGTGTTATTTTTATTATCGTGTTACTTGTGTGTCAAAATTTGGTTAAGTTGGTGTCCGAAGTAAAGGAGTGTCTATTTTCGGTATCCGAGGATGTCAACTTTATATACTTTACTTATACGCCTATGCCTGAATTAAGTTCATACTATATAAGCTTATATTTAATTTTTTTCATTTCGAATGGAACTACACCTTGCCGAAGTTTTAGATTACTAGAACACGTGAAAAGGTTTGCGTGTTCTAATGAGCTAAAAAGTCAAACTACAGGTCCAACCAAAGTACTAGGGTTGTTAGTAAGGAACCAGACTAAGACAGGACCCCGAAAGAGGGCAGGGGCTCTTTCGGTACTTAGATTGGCAGAGATCATAGCAGTCGGGATAGCAGTCTAAGACACACTACCGCGATGTGGAAAGCAACGGGAAACCACCACATTACCTCCCAAGTACACAGCGTACTTAAATTGTAATAAATATGATAGCATTCTCTGAGGTACAAAATTCCGGAGTTAAAATAGTCCCCCATTTGGATCTCCGGGAAGGGACTACTTCGGAGGACGCGATCGGAAAGTGCAATATTAAGCTAGTCGGAGCGTGGAATGTTAGAAGTATGAAGCAAGTAGGTAAGCTAGAGAACCTAAAAATTGAAATGAGTAGTTTAGCACTAGACATAGTAAGGATCAGCCAAGTTCGGTAGCCAGAGGCGGGAGATGTTTGGAGTGGAGACTTCAGGGTAATTCATACAGGAGCAGAGGAAGGAAATTTGAGTGTGGAAATAGCTATGCGGAAAAAAATAGGAAACTGTGTAGAAAATTACTTACAAAAGAACGAAAGAGTTCTCATGGATAGATTGGAATCTAGACCAATAAACACAATAGTAATACAAGTATACGTGCTCACCTCTACTACAGTGACGAAGAGGTAGAAGCGATCTACAAAGATATCGAAGACATACTAAGATACGTAAAAGGGCATGAAAATTTAATAATTACGGGGATTTTAATGCAATGGTAGGTGAGGGTAGGGAAGGAGCGGTAGTAGGTTTATTTGGTTTAGGCACGAAAACGACAAAGGAAATAGGTTGGTAAGAATTTTGCGACAAGAACAATTTAATCATCACAAACACATTATTTTAACATCATGCTAGAAGACGATATACGCGGAAGATGCCAGGAAATATAGGAAGATATCAAATAGATTACATTCTTGTTAGACAATGGTTTGGGAATCAAGTAAAAGACTGTAGAAGCTACTCAGAAGCAGATATAGACATGACCACAACATCGTAATTATGAAGGCCACACTTAAATTTAAAAATTTGAAAAAAAAGAAACGGAGAAAGGTACTTTGACTTTGAGAAACTAAAAGACAGAGATATTCAAGAAAGATTTGAAAAAATCAAAGCTGAAAGATACCGGAAAAATATCTGATACTAAAGAAGTAGAAACAAAATGGAATAACATTAAATCCAGCTTAGACATGGCAGCCAGAGATATTCTATGGTATATACAAAAAGAAAATAAGAAACCATGTATAACAAGAGATTTCCTGAATTTAATAGAAAAAGACGAAAATACAAAAATAAATCAGACGAAACGGGAAAACAGATACAAAACCATAAAATGGGACATTATTCGCAAATGCAGGATAGCTAAAGAAAAGTGCAAAGTGGTACAGACTAAGATGGGAATTGGAAAGACAGATGAAGCATACAAACTAATTAGAATGAATTTTAGGGATATAAAACCATATAGCAAAAATTTAAAGGACGCGGAGGAAACGTCATTATAGAAAATGTAGAGAAAGTGGGTGGTAGATCGCAAGAATATATAGGGAGTTTATATGCAGGAGAGAAACTAACTGCATTAGAACAGGAATCAGACATTTAAATGATGACCTGGGATATTCTATGCCTAAAGATGAGTTTGAATTAGCATTAAAAGGTCTGAAAAATGGTGAGGCGCCGGGTACAGATAAGGTGCAAGCAGAAACTCTAAAAGCCGCTGGACAAGCAGTAACAGAACGTCTCTTCCAACCTTTAAACTATATGTAAGAGACAGGCGAGATACCCAAATATTTCAAACGTAACATTTTAGTAACTGTACCAAAAAAGAAAGGTGTAGATAGATGTAGAAAATTTCGAACAAAAAGTTTGGCAGCACACTTGTCAAAAATATCAACTAGCATTATACAAAGACGAATGGAAAAACGAGCTGAAGAAATACTAAGAGAAGATCAATTTAGGTTTAGGCGAAACATGGGAACACGGGAGGCTATTTTAGCTCTGAGAATGATAATGGAGAAAACAATAGAAAAAGGGGAAAGCGTGTATATAGGGCTTGTAGATATGGAAAAAGCATTCGACAATGTAAAATTGGAAAAAATGTTCGAAATACTCAAAAACATTGGAATGAGTAATAGGGATAGACGAATAGTACATAACTTATACAAAGAACAAACAGCAGTAATAGCATTAGAGCAGTAACGTAGAGAAATAAACATTAGGAAAGGGGTGAGGCAGGGATGCACCCTATCCCCAATGATTTTTAACTTGTACATTGAAGAGGCAATGAATACTGTCAAATGCAGGAGGACATTTGGAATTAAGGACAAAAAATTGGTATGCTTAGATTTGCAGTTGATATAGCGGTATTAGCATCTAGCAAGGCAGAGTTAGAAACCGCTCTTAATGAAATGGAAACGGTGCTAAAAGAAAGATACGGTATGAAAATTAACAAAAATAAACTAAAGTACTAGTATGCAAAGGAGCGAAAAATAAATCAATAACAAGAATACAAATAGGTAACGAGAACTCACAAGAGGTTAAGGATTTCTGCTACCTATCAAGCCAAATAACGCAAGATGGGAAAAGTGCAAAGATATAAAACAAAGATTAGCTCAAGATCGTGCTACATTTAAGAAGAAAAAGCAACTACTGTGTTCAAAGACAACAAACATAGAAACAAGGAAAAGATTGCTTAAGACATATGTGTGGAGCACAGCACTGTATGGCTGTGAAGCCTAGAAGCCTTTGAAATGTGGTGCTACAGACGTATGATAAAAATATTATGGACAAACAAAGTTAAGAACAAAGATGTACTAAAAATGGTAGGAGAAGAAGGAAATATGTGGAAAACGGTAAAAAATAGGAGAGATACGATGATAAGCCACTAAATACGGCGTGAGGGAATAGTGCGGAATATATTAGAAGCAGTGATAGGAAAAAAGAGAAGTAGAGGTAGACCTAGGTGAGACTATTGCACACAGATAGTGAAAGATGTAAGCTGTAAAAATTTTAGGGAAATGTGTATGCTAGCTCAGAATAGAAATCAGTGGAGGTACGTATACAACCAGTCCCAAAATGGATAAACTAATGACGAGAAAAACAATTGTACTTAAACATGATGATTATTATAAGAAACTACAGGTATTGGTTGAACAATATTCTCGAAAAATATTAATTGTGTGAAAGGATTTACTGGAAAACTATTAATTCGGCAAATGTCTTAGTGTTGGGGGTTCTTGGCAGCCACAGGCTGCTTAATCCCCTGCACATACCACTGAAGCTCGGTGAAATAGGGCATATGATTAGAAAACAATAGAAGGGGAACCGGGCTGTATATAGGCTGTGTGGTAATTTCAGCGAACTGTGAAAGCTAGCTCAGAATATAAACAAGTGCAGGAACGTGTCCAACCAGTTTTGAGATGGAAAACCTAATGACGAAAAAATAAGCGCAAATAAATCTGATGATTATTATAAACAACTACAGGTGTTGATTGGGAAACTTCTGCAACTAATGTTGACTATGCGAAAAGATATCTTGGAAAAAATATTAAATTGGCAATAGGTAAAGTGCTGGGGAAACTTGGCAGCCACAGGCTGCTTTCCCCTCCCCCTTTAACAGCCACTAAATGTCGCAAAAGTAGAGTATATAATTGTAAAACAATAGAAGCGGATCGAACTGCACCTAACAAGAAAGAACAGCACCTATGATCAAAGACAACAAACATAGAAATAAGATGAAAATTGTTGAAAGCATATGTGTGGGACACAGCACAGTATGCCTATGAAATACGGACAGTAGAAAAGGCAGACAGAAAAACGGTAGCAGACTTTTGAAATGTGTGTTTCAGATGTATGAGGATAATAGCATGGACAGACAAAGTTAATAACAAATAGGTTATAGATATAGTAGGGGAATAAACATATCTGTAGAAAAATATAGGAGAAATAGACGGGCAGAATACGTTCTTAGGCATTTTTGGGGAATGCTATGGGATATATTACAAGGAAAAAGAAGGTAGATGTAGACCAAGATCAAGTAGTGATAGATGCAGACTGTGCAAATTTCAGGGAAATGTGTAGATTAGTTCAGAATAGGAAACAATGAGGGTACGCGTTTAACCAGTTTCAGGACTGAAGATCTAATGATGGTGATTTTATTTTTTAAAGAAGAACAATATTTATTTCTTCTTAATTCTTTATAGAAATACCTAAAATACAAACTACGAGAATTAAATCTTATTTTTTACTCTGATGTAAAATTCAAGTATACTACAAAATAAACAAGTAAAAATCTCTTTTAAGGTGTCTGAATTATGTACATTTACCATACAACAGAAAAACTAATAAATGTTAATAACTTACTATGTCTCTCACTGTTGGGTTTCCATCTAGAAAATTATTAACGGTAAAGCAACTTGTAGTTAAACTATTTTGGAGCTTGAAATTTAAAAGTTTACTTAGTTTGCTTTGTATAGAATATTATAGCACTGATAAAATTTTATCATGTTAATCAACAAGAAAATTCAATGGTAAAGTGAAGCAATAGTTTTTGTTAATCTAGGGCATAGAAAGAAATTCTAGAAAGTTGAGTAAGCTTTAATATGTGTAATATATGAATGTTTCTAGCGCCAGAAAAGTTGACTTGCTTCAAACATCAACATCATAAAAAAGTTCAATGTGTTCAACTCAAATTTCAAATGAATCTGAAATTGCATAAACAAAGAGTACAACTTATAGGATATTCGTCGTCAATAACTGAAACTTATACAATATATCTTGATAGACATTTTAATTATTAAATAATAAGTTCTTTTACAGGTAGCGTTCATATTGTATACACACCATAAACTTTTTGGGGTTGCTGGAAGAGCATAGCGCAGGAGTTTAAAACATATGAACAGAAGTAAACACAATTAATTTATCAAACTTTCTTGTTTAAATATGAAATTCAACATACAATGATAAGGTCGTTTTCTAAGGTATTACAGATTTTATAGATGTGTAACTTTAATAATTCAAAATTTTAAAACATTTTTGAAATGCAAGTGATTTACAAATCTGTAGGAACATTGCTCTTGGCTATTTGTCAGGAGAAAACTTCGCCGGTCTGATCAACTACAATAAAGTAAAACACGCTGTTAGTTGTTTTCTCACTTATAAAATTTCTAACAAATGCATTTAATATTGTACTATATTAAATAACCTTACGATTTGATGAAATTAATTTTGTTTATACGAAGTTTTAAATTAAAAGATTAAAGTAAAAATATCAATGCATTACCTCTTTTAAACAACAGTAGAATAGGTGTACACTGTTACTGAATTGTGGAATTCCTCACTACAGCTTTAATAGAAATGGGCTCGTCATTACCAGTATGTTAATTATTACCGAAATTACTCCAATAAACTATCTTGCATAATACTGGGAAACGTTCTTTTGCAAATTTTGTTGTTTGTAATTCTACATAACTTGTAGTTTTCACGGTTTACTGATTTTGCAAATCTGTTTCTTACAATGTTTTAGTATTTCTAACAGCATGCATATAAAACATATAACAGGAATAATCATTCCACTTGAAAACTTTGATAACATCATTCCTAACCAAATGTTTTTGAATACGAACAACATAAACAATACAATTAATACAATTATATAATACATAAGATATTTTATAAACATCTAAAGCAATTAAAATTGTCTTCGGAAGCAGTTTTTAATTAATTATATCAAAGATATATTGTTAGTTTTGCCTTTTCGCACCAAATTTATTGCTTTTAATTTATTCTATACAACGTCATAGTTTTAAGACCAACTGCACTGTGGTATTAAATTGTTTAAGAGGGATTACTGCAGAGTTTCTTATTTTGTATTGCTAGAAGGAACCTATATTGTTAAGCAAAAACAATATTTCTATCCTTATTTCTAATACCTCAAATTTGAATTTTGCTTAAATGGCATAATATTACAATTTGCGTTGTTTTTCATTTATTTTTGTTCTATCTGAAAGAATATTTAACATACAATACACAGAAAGATTTTAGTGACAGTTTTTATTATTGCAAAAAGTTACAAAAACAATTTCATTTTAAAAATATAAGATCTTCAAGTATGTCAGTATAGTTAAAACCAGTTAAGCTGACCGATGACTCATCTTGTTAAAGCATATGCATCAATGCAATCAGAACGTATTTCTAGCATTCTGGATTAGTTCAGTTGTTTATACAAAATGGCGCATGCAGTTTATATTGTGATAAATACTAGATGAGAATGTATGTCCCAGGGCTTTTATAAATGATCCTTTAATTTCTACGAATTATAAGAAATGTTTGTTGAATATGCAGTTGCCAACGGCGTTAACATAAGTATCAAATACATTTTTCTTTTATAAAAATTAAACCAAAACATTTAAGGTAAATTGGAAGTTTGGAAGAGAAATAGACCAACATTTTATTTAGATGAATTGTGTTTAAATGAAGATATTAATATGTAATATGGAAATGGACAAGCTATTTTCAGGAATATAGATAAAATCTTAGTTTAGAAATGTACTGCAGATACTGGATATTTAGCATGGTGTCGCGATATTGTTGGTTTTTGAAAACATAAAGTGAATTTTCAAGATATTATATTGTTATTAAGTATAAAGATGCGTGTGTTCTAATTGATTCGATAATATCTGAAGACTAATAATTTCTGTTGGAATTAGACTTGTTATTCACACAATTATCAAGGAAATTGTAGTTTCGGGATTTTATTTTATTCCTGTTTTATATGGTCAACAAGCATGGTTGTACATATAAAAGTGTATTTGTAAATATTTAATCAAATTTAGTATTAAATAAACAAAACGGTATTGTATTATTTTATTATAATATTGCTCTACTACATTAAGAAGTATAAATCTAGGACACCACTTCATTTTATATTAATCAATTATTCTGAAATTGAATCATCTTCATAAGAGTCGTTGCTGCTTGAATCCTCTAAGTTGATAATGTTTTTTTTTCAATTTGCCACCATTCTATCATACATTTTTCTGAATGGTGAGTGCATTTTTGCCAATATTTATCATCTATCCTTCCAAGTGCTTCATGCTATATTAATTGTACGTGCTCGTCATTAAATCTTCCAATATTGTCGTAATAGCCTTTGCAATTACCCCAAATTAATTCTATTGGATTAAATTGGCAATGGTATGAGGGAGCCTTAATACTTTATGGCCACTTTGTGTTGCAAGTTCAAGTATGAATATTTTTGGTTGAACATTTTCCTTTACTAATGCAAGTAATTTTCTTTTTAACATTGAAGTGTCAGCAAATACGTTATGTCGAAGCAAATAATTAATTAATTCTTCTTTATTTGAAAAATTGTTAGGAACCTTTTTGACTAATTGCGAATGATATGAAGCATTATCTAGCACGATTAAACTTGGACCGCTTAAATTTGGTAATTAACTTTCTTGGAACCATTTTGTGAACATTTCTGTGTTCATATCACCATGATAATCTGCATATTGTAATTTTGAAGAAAACAAAAGAGATGCATCATGTATAAAACCATTTTTATTTCCAGCATGTATCACAATAAATTTAAAACAACATTTGGTAACTATATAAAGCACAGTGACAGCAACAAATTAACAACTAACCGTCTTCCTGTTCCAAATGGCTTCTTCTTGATGCTTTTGTGAGAATTATCATGCCAATTCTTTTTGGCAAATCTCCTACTAAAAAGCCAAGTCTCGTCAAGAAAACAGGTTCAAGTTGCGTTTCCTTATTGAAATGGTAATCCTTAAGAATTTTATTCGTGCAGTAGCTATATGTTGTTTCTCGAACAATCCTTGCCTTCCATCATCTACTTTATAAAAAATCTTATAGTAGGTAAAAGTCTTCTTAAGCTAGTTAATTTGAAATTACATATGCCGGCAGTAACAAGCTCTTTTTGGAGTGCTTGTGCAGTTACATGAAATCCAACAAATATAAAAATTAGTTACTAATTACAATTAATTTTCATATTACTTTTCGAGTGCATCTCATAAATTTTACGTTTAACTGCATGTTTTATAAAATCTTCAACATCGCAAGATCTGCTTTTGTTTGGTTGCGTTTCCTGCACGTCGAATGAATTGGAAAATTTTCCTTTAGAGCTTGTGAGCCTCCTCTCTTAATCCTTGTTAAAACACTAAGGCTAAACCACATATTTCAGAGGTTTGCTGAAGAAATAATTAATTGATTTGAAGGATGAAGTGTATTTATTTTTGTGCCTGCATAACACTTCCAAACGAAACTAAAACACATTCATTATCACGCTCTCTTTCAAAATAATCCATGACGTTCAAAATCACCTGGTGTGTTTGGGGTTTGAGATGTTTGTTTCGAAGCATTTTGAACAACTAAAAAGCAAAGAGGTGATAGTATTTTGTGTTGTTATAGGATGGCTGTATTTACCTTTTATAATGTGTAAGAAATCCTTTTACTTTTGAAAAAAACTTTTATATTTGCGATTTGAGCTAAATGTAAAAACATAAATACAACAAAAAATCAAGAACTACGTGAAAAGACAACAAAAGGTGACAGGAAACTAAAATTATTTATAGGTTATAATAATACATAAATATTAGTTATAACAGACATACGTTTTGATGCTGCCATACCAATCCTTAAAAGACGTATTTTTTTCTATCCATCCTGTTTTAGGGCAAATAGTTACATATACTGACAAAGACATGCAATTTTCATTATCCTTTCTAATAATGTGCCGCGGTGAGTCATCGGTCAGTTTAAATGGTTTTGACTATACCCGCATACTCACTTGACATTACGTATTATATAACTTAGCAAGTCGAGATGCATTCCTCAACTACTAGCGTATACATAATCATAATACCATATAATAATTATAGAATAATTATTCTATGATAATACTCTTTCCCTTACTAAAGCGAAAGGAAAATATTTCTTAAAACGTATGTGGAGCACAGCACTGTACGGCTGTGAAGCCTGGATGGTAGGAGAAGCGGACAAAAAAAAGGTAGAAGCCTTTAAATTGTGGTACTACCGACGTATGAGGACGATATCATGGACAGACAAAGTTAAGAACAAAGAGGTACTAAAAATGGTAGGGAAGGAAAGAAATATGTTGTAACAATTTTATTTTCGCAGTAAAAAATCTATTCATGAAAGGTACAACGAATGTTAAAACACCTTTATTAACTAAAGTAATAATACGTGTAACAATCAAATCCTTACATTAATACAGTATCTAGAGTCGTTAGTCTATTTGTTTCAGAGTTCGGTGTATTCCACAGCCACTGGCGCGCGCGTGAGAGGTTTGACAACCCCACTCGGGACCCTCCCACGATAGAAGAACGCGGCAAAAGCACTCGTCGATAGGTAAGAGCAGCGACAGCATGCATTTGAAATTAATGGCGAGTGACCTCCGGGTCGCATTATTTATGTGACACACTTCCTGAGTAACGCGCAACGACAACTTAGAATCTACAATTTAGAAACTCTAACTTATTGACTACGCAATGAAAAATTACATTTGTAACTAAGATTAGACAACGGAAGATTACGCTACAAAAGTTATGCAGCCTTGAATCAATGTAAGAAACCCGCTTCGCTTCAACACCTGTATTTAAAGCATGGAAAGCAAGAATAATTAGCTGCAGATTCCGCACGGCGATGTAGTTTCCATTCCAGCCAAGGACAACAGCCCGGGGTTTGGTTCGTAATAGCTTTAAGATTTCCTCAGTGCTTCCTTCTAAAAGCACGTTATTTCGTTTCGTTTTATAGAAGTACAAATTTGTTATTCAGTTTATCTGTTACTAAGCTGGTTTTCTCCAGTATCAAATTTAATTTCACTTAGTTTCGTAGATATGTGACTACACGTGGCTTCAACATAAATTAACAGCTGCGGTTACGTCACCTGTTTGTTTGAAATATGCCGTCAACAATTGCACAATTGCTAACAGATGTTTAGTATTACATTACTACCACCTTTGATAAAATTAGAGAATATCTTTGTGAATATTTTGACTTCAAATTGATTTTAATACCGTTAACTTAAAGAGAAAATTTTGTATATTAATTTGTAAATGACCTACACAGATCTGATTGGGTTATGAAACCTTAGTATAACCAGTCACACTGGATTGTAATATATTTGAGTAAGGATCAAGTTGATAAACCTTACATTAACTTTGCAAGTATTTCAAGTATTCATTTTATTTTATAGCATTGAATTTTATTTACAGAAACGGAAAAATTCTCTCTAGTAAATTTATAATCCACGCTTAAAGTCTTTTATTCTGATCTAGTTTGATCAGACCTGATAAACAAAAAGCAATAAGAGTTAAATTTTTATGACACCCTTATGTAGAAAATATACTCTATGCATTTTAGGTATATTTGAGGGACGCAAATTGTGTTCCCATTTTCTATGTGACTTAATTATTATTTTTCCTTACAGGAACAGCGTCTTATTCTATTAAGACATATTTTTTGTTAAAGAAGGCAACCTTTTTTGGTTGGGTTACCACGCCCATACAAAAAACCAACGTGGGCAACAGTTACACTGGCGCCGGCAACGTTTGGGGCCTCGAAATTTGTTTGTTCATAATTTGATTTACTTCGAAATTTATTTGTTCAAAATTTAATTTGCTTCGAAATTTGTTAGCTCAAAATTTATTTTGCTTTGAAGTCCATTTGTCCAAAAATTATTTTGCTCGAAATTTGTTTGCTTAAAGTCTATTTGACATTTAGATTTGTTTGTTCGCTTTTGATAAAAGATTGGTTGTAATGTTAATCCCCATACAGTCAATTAATTAATTTGGTCAAATTTACTTTTGGCTTTCATTCTATTTTGACCCCTTATAATTTTTTGATATTGTTTTGGCAAAATAATTTTACCAAAACATCTTTTGATTTTTACCTTTAGTAGTACGAATTTGTTTTGATAACTTTTGTAAGGTTCGGATCAGTTAGATTTATCGGTTTGATTCCATTAGGCTTGAGTAATCATGTCGGAAAAATTCCAAATTGTTTGTCTACTTAAAGAAGAATTGGAGTATGAACTAAGAATCAGAGGAGTGGTGAGTGAGAGACAAGTGTTGGAGAAAAGGAAAATTTTAGGTAGATTGTTGGCTAAAGAAATAGATAAGCCTGGTTGTTTGATTGATCTTTCGTGTTATGAAGTAGACTTTGCAACGGAAAGTAAAGAAATTTCAGTTTCAGTCGAGTCAGTTCGTAATGTTGTGTCCGAATTTGAAGGTGACTCATCAGACTCAATTTTAGGAGAGCTTGTTCAAGGTTAAACCACCTTTCGGGGCGAGTTAAGCGCATGAAAATCCTTCAATAAATTCCGAGGAAGCAATTAAGTTCAGAAATGAGACAGTAGCAACGATATTAACCCTTGAAGCTGACTTATACGATAAAATCAATAAAAGTACAGAGTCCACCTATTTGGATCGGTCCGTTGTAGTATCTCCTTCAGTTGCTAGTGCACCTATTCATTCGACTTCGTATGTAACGCCTTCCGTACCTATAGGTTCATGGCCTGTAAAATTCTCAGGTGATCCCAAACAACTATATTCATTTTAGATAGAGTTAGTGATTTAGCACAATCTCGTAAGGTATCCGAAGCTGATTTATTTGGATCAGCATGTGAACTTTTGTGGGTGACGCTTTAGTTTGGTTTAGAACAGTGAAAATTCATTGAGAGACTGGAACTCCTTGTTAGAACGTTTAAGGAAGATTTCTACCTGGTTCTTCAGATGATGACATTTGGGAAAAGATCAGAAATCGTCGTCAAGGTAAAGACGAAAGGATTATTTTATTTGTCGCGCATATGCAAACCTTGTTTAGTAGACTGACCAACGAACCAGCAGAAGTTACTAAAGTTAAAATGATAAGAAGAAATTTGGTTCCTGAATATATTTCAGCACTTGCATTGTCGGACATTCAAGATTTGTCTACCTTAAGTAAATTTGTGTAAAAGGTTAGAAGAAGCTTCTTTGATGAAACTAAACTTGGTTTCAGCATCTTCTAGTAAACCTAACAAGATTTGCAACCCTCTAAGCATCAATTTGAGAACAAACATCCTGGGTTGAATGAAAAAGTTTGTGCTGTTAAGAGTAGGGTGTTTCAGAATAAATTAGTTAATCCCCAAGTAACAGTAGCGGATAAGAGCTCTTTGGAGTCCTCAGTTTGTAATTCCTTTAGTCCCGATAAGAGAAATAATTTTGTTTGTTGGAATTGCTCCCGTAGTGGACATTGGTTCAGAGATTGTAGAGCAACTAAAAGATTTTTGTTTTGGATGTGGTCGAAAAGGCGTTAAGGCTACGTCATGTCCACAATGCTCAAAAACCAGTAAGGCGGCAGGCGCATAGTGGTCGGCATCCTGTTCCGCGTAATAAGGCCATGGTTATGATTTGTAAACAAGAAAAATACTTTTGTAAAGACGAGTGGTCAAGATGGCTTACAGTTGTTAAAAATTTTTGTCAGGACTCTCCGAAGCCTAAGAATAATACTTTGTTCATTGAGAAGCAGTGTGATAATCGACCTTACATTATGGTGAAATTAATGGATAGAGACATTACCGGTCTTCTAGATTCGGGATGCACTACCTCAGTGGTAGGATCTTTAGCCCTTTCAATTGTTAGAAAATTAGACTTGAAAATTTTAGTTCAGCAAAAACGGTATCACTACAGCTGATGGTTCAATAAAGTCTGTTGTAGGCTCAGTAGATTTGCCAATTTGTATAGGTAATGACTGCCGCATCCTTAATGCATTAGTGGTTCCGTCCCTACCGCATACATTTATCTTCGGTAGTGACTTTGCAAAATTATTTGGTGTAGTTGCTGACTTTAGAAGTAATAATTGGTTTATCCAAAGTAACATTGGGAACGACATTGGGTATATAGGTTCGTCTTCCATCCCTTTGAACACTGAAGATTCTTTATTTGGTTTACATGACCTTTCAGATGCTCAATGTGCAAGCACAAGAGTTAATAAATTCATTTAGTGAGATTAGCAGCGACGATAGATTAGGACGAACTCACCTAATCGAAATGGACATAGACACAGGCAATGCCAAACCCTTCCACAAGAAACCATATGTCATGTCACCATATATGGGTAAGATATTGAATGAGGAGTTGGACGACATGCTTAGACTTAAAGTTATAGAACCGTGTACTAGTCCGTGGTCCTCTCCAGTTTTGTTGGTTAAGAAAGCAGATGGAGAATATCGTTTCTGTTTTGATGGTAGAACCCTGAACGACTTAACTGTTCATGATTCGTACCCCCTTGCGAATGTAGATAGAATTCTCAATATGTTGAGAGGTGCGAACTACATTTCGTCTCTGGATTTGAGAAAATCGTTTTGGCAAATCCCTCTTTGTGAGTCGTCTAAAGATAAGACTGCCTTCAGTGTTATTTCACGAGGACAATTTAGATTTACATGCATGCCATTTGGGTTGAAGAATGCTGCGCAGACACAACAGCGTTTAGTAGATGCGATTTTGGTCCACGTTTTGAACCCCATGTATTTTGCTATTTGGACGACATAATATTATGTTCGTCATCTTTTGAAGAACACCTAAAGTTATTGGTAGAGGTTAAGCAACGTTTAAAAGAAGCTAACCTTACTATAAACATAAGTAAATGGAATTTTTAAAAGACACTTAAATTTTTGGGTTATATAGTAGGTTCTAACTCACTTCGTACAGATCCCGATAAGGTGTCGGCAATGGTTAACTTTCCTCGTCCGAAAACCACAACGGAGATTAAAAGGTTTATAGGAATGTGCAGCTGGTACCGTCGCTTTATAAAGAATTTTTCGTCTTTAGTTTCGCCTATTAATGACCTCATTAAGAGTAAGAAAAAAGGTCAAACTGTAAACTGGAGTGCGGAAGCAGAAAATTCATTTGTGCTGATCAAGCAAGCATTAGTTTCTGCACCTCTTCTTTCGCAGCCAGACTACTCGGCACCCTTTATTGTTGAGTGTGACGCAAGCAACACTGGGTTAGGAGCTGTGTTGATTCAAAATGTAAAAGGAGAAGAGCGTGTAATTTCGTACGCAAGTAAAACCCTGAGCCGTACTGAGCGCAATTATTCCACCACAGAGAGAGTGTTTAGCAGTTATTTTTGCAATTGAGAAATTTCGTCCGTGGGTAGAAGGAGTTCGCTTCACAGTTGTCACCGATCATTTTCGTTACTTTGGTTGAGTAATCTTCAGAATCCAACTGGAAAACTCGCCAGATGGTCTGTTCGATTAAGGCAACATTCATTTGATTTGGTGCATAGGAAAGGAAAGTTTAATATAGTCCCAGATTGTCTTAGTCGTGGTGTTCCTTTAGAAAATCCAGAAGTTAATTTAGTAGAGATTAAACTTGATGGCGTAGACTTGTGGTATGAATCTTTGAGAAAGAAAATTTTGTTGTCGCCCAGAAGCTACCCACAATGGAAAGTGGAAGATGGGTTTATTTATAAGTTTATACCTTCCCTATTACCGCATTCGGCAAATGTTGTAGAGTGGAAGTACTTAGTGCCAAAATCTCAGCGTATAGATGTCATTAAATCATGTCATGACCCCCCCTTCAGCAGGACATTTTGGTTCCTTAAAAACTTTGTCTCGTGTTCAAGAATTATATTATTGGCCAAAGATGATCTTTGACGTACGTAAATTTTGTAGGAAGTGTTTGATTTGTGGTGCTCAAAAAACCACCCAATAAAGGTCCCCTTGGGATGATGGGAAAGGAGAAAGAGGTTGGACTACCGTTCCAAACCATTGCGTTAGATTTGATGGGTCCGTTTCCTCGTTCCAAACGCGGACATAAATGGCTCTTAGTTGTTGGTGATTGGTTCTCGAAGTATTCGATTTTGCAACCTTTGCGTAGTGCCACGGCACATTTGATCGAGAAATTTTGGAAGATAAAGTATTTCTTGTCTACGGAGTACCACAGTTTGTTATTTGTGATAATGGTCCACAATTAATTGGACGTATTTTAAAGCTTTGTGTGCAAGGTACGAAATTCAAAAGATTTGGTATAATGCTGTTTATGCTCCCCAATGCAATTTTGTGGAAAGAATCAATAAGACAGTTGGTACAGCAATCCGTTCATACGTAGAAGAACATGATACGTGGGATATTGAGATATCAAAGATCCAATACGCAATCAACTCAGCAAAACATGAGTCCACCAACTATTCGCCAAATTTTTAGTTTTTGGTCGTCAGGTACCTTTAAGTGGAAAAGCTTATAATGATAATTTTATACCTGGTGAGGATGTTGATGTCGTCTCCAGTAGTAGACCTTCTTATGTTTTGGATCGTCAACCTTTGTTTGATATTTTTGGAAATGTCCGTGAAAATTTGCATGTAGCTTATCAACGTTCGAGTAAACGCTACAATCTTAGGAGAAGAGACATTTCATTCCGAGTCGGAGAGTGTGTTTGGAGAGCTAATAAGGTCCTCTCGAGTGCTAGTGATAAGTTTTCCGCTAAGTTAGCTCTAAAGTTCGTTATGAGTAAAGTTCGAAAAAAACATTCCAATTTAGTGTATGAGTTAGAGAACGAAGATGGAACAAGAGCAGGGAAATGGCACGTAAAGGACTTGAAACCAGTTGAAGCGTCGTATCCAAATGAAAATGATGATCCTGACGATTAGTTCCGGTCCGGTCATCTCTTTGATGTTAAGTAATGCAGTAGTGGTTTGCTTTGTTTTGTTCCGATTTTGATTTAGTATCGGTTCATTAATTTTGAGTATTTTGTTTGAGAAGTGAAATAAGTGGTTAGAGATTTTGTAGATTTTGTAAGTTTGAGGTGTGCCTTGGAGTGCACGCTGGTCGTTTTGCTCGCGCGTTATTCGGAGATGTGTTTAAAAGATGTCTTTAACAGATATCTTTACAATGTAGAAGTAAGTGGGCTATTTAATTGTTAGTCCTGATTTCTACATATCTAGGTAGAGAGAATATTAGTTTATTCTTTCCTTGTTTTTTGACCGTTCGAAATTCTTTGGTTTGATAAGGTCAAGGTTGGCTTGGTGAGTCTCACCATTTGGTCCATCACTAATGAGATCTGTTGTTTGTTGGAACTTAGTGATAGGATATTCAGTAGGGTGTAGGATATTACAGCCCTGACTGGTTCGATTTTGTATTTGAATTTGTTAAGTAACCTTATGGTTAGGTTACCTTCGTTTTGATTATCTCTTTGTAATAAAGTGATAATATTTTGTATTTGAATTTGTTAAGTAACCTTATGGTTAGGTTACCTTCGTTTTGATTATCTCTTTGTAATAAAGTGATAATACTTTGTATTTGGATTTGATAAGTAACCTTTTGGTTAGGTCACTTTTGTTTTGATTATCACTTTGTGATAATAGTGTTTTAAATTTAGACCTATTAGTAAGGTCTTCCTTTTGATTGTCACCTTATAGTGATGATACTTTGGATAGTTATGCTGTTTTGATGAGGAAGCATTCCTTTTTTTTGTAGATAGAGCTAATTGAGCTCCTGGAAGTGAAGTTTTTTTTGGAATTAGAAATAAATTGTAAATGTTTGGTTATAGGTAATAAATATTAGCCTTGTTAGGAATAAGGACCCCCAGGTTAAAAAAAAAATCATTGTGAATTTAATCTTTTTGTCCCGTGGAGTGTTTGACTTTCTAATTTGACCCCTCCCAATTTTGATTAATACCGATTGTGACTCCCCGATTTTGTCTCCCAATGGACGTCAGGTACACGTAGTTACCAACACACTCGCATTTGTAATTATTTGTCTCCCCCATTTGAATAAATTCATAAAATTGCATAGTTAGTTAGGAAAGTAGAAAAGGCTAGTATTATTAAGATAAAAAATTTTTTTTGTATTTGTTATATTTGAAGTTTATTCCTTAAAAAAAAATTTTTTTCTTTTAGGAAAGGGGTAGTGTAACAATTTTATTTTCGCAGTAAAAAATCTATTCATGAAAGGTACAACGAATGTTAAAACACCTTTATTAACTAAAGTAATAATACGTGTAACAATCAAATCCTTACATTAATACAGTATCTAGAGTCGTTAGTCTATTTGTTTCGGAGTTCGGTGTATTCCACAGCCACTGGCGCGCGCGTGAGAGGTTTGACAACCCCACTCGGGACCCTCCCACGATAGAAGAACGCGGCAAAAGCACTCGTCGATAGGTAAGAGCAGCGACAGCATGCATTTGAAATTAATGGCGAGTGACCTCCGGGTCGCATTATTTATGTGACACACTTCCTGAGTAACGCGCAACGACAACTTAGAATCTACAATTTAGAAACTCTAACTTATTGACTACGCAATGAAAAATTACATTTGTAACTAAGATTAGACAACGGAAGATTACGCTACAAAAGTTATGCAGCCTTGAATCAATGTAAGAAACCCGCTTCGCTTCAACACCTGTATTTAAAGCATGGAAAGCAAGAATAATTAGCTGCAGATTCCGCACGGCGATGTAGTTTCCATTCCAGCCAAGGACAACAGCCCGGGGTTTGGTTCGTAATAGCTTTAAGATTTCCTCAGTGCTTCCTTCTAAAAGCACGTTATTTCGTTTGTTTTATAGAAGTACAAATTTGTTATTCAGTTTATCTGTTGCTAAGCTGGTTTTCTCCAGTATCAAATTTAATTTCACTTAGTTTCGTAGATATGTGACTACACGTGGCTTCAACATAAATTAACAGCTGTGGTTACGTCACCTGTTTGTTTGAAATATGCCGTCAACAATTGCACAATTGCTAACAGATGTTTAGTATTACATTACTACCACCTTTGATAAAATTAGAGAATATCTTTGTGAATATTTTGACTTCAAATTGATTTTAATACCGTTAACTTAAAGAGAAAATTTTGTATATTAATTTGTAAATGACCTACACAGATCTGATTGGGTTATGAAACCTTAGTATAACCAGTCACACTGGATTGTAATATATTTGAGTAAGGATCAAGTTGATAAACCTTACATTAACTTTGCAAGTATTTCAAGTATTCATTTTATTTTATAGCATTGAATTTTATTTACAGAAACGGAAAAATTCTCTCTAGTAAATTTATAATCCACGCTTAAAGTTTTTTATTCTGATCTAGTTTGATCAGACCTGATAAACAAAAAGCAATAAGAGTTAAATTTTATGACACCCTTATGTAGAAAATATTCTCTATGCATTTTTAGGTATATTTGAGGGACGCAAATTGTGTTCCCATTTTCTATGTGACTTAATTATTATTTTTCCTTACAGGAACAGCGTCTTATTCTGTTAAGACAAGTTTTTGTGTCAGCGAAGGCGATCTTTTTCTTTGGGTCTCCACGTCCGCCCTTAGAAATTTGCCATGCCATTAACATAAATCAATCTGGACTTGGTGGCGCCTGTTTGTTTTAGTTTGAGTGACCCCCACAGATTTCGACTTACCCCCATTGCTCATAGCTCTACCCAAGGAATAGACCCCTAGTTACGTCGGAAGACTTTGTTTTGCAGACACCTGACTTGGAGCATGGTGATAATAAAGTAGTGTCGGCCAGAGAAATATAGGAAAACATTTCACTGGCACCCATGTGTGGGATTGGCCAGGAAAATTCGTTACACTAGCGCCCATGCGTGAGGCTAGCGGAGCCAATTAGAGAAAAAAAAAATCGTTACAATGTGGAAAACGATACAAAATAGGAGAGACAGTATGATAAGCCACATACTACGGCATGAGGGAATAGTGCGGAATATATTAGAAGCAGAGAGTGAAATAAAGAGAAGAAGAGGTAGACCTAGTTTAGACTACAGCACACAGATAGTGAAAGATGCAGGCTGTAGGAATTTCAGGGAAATGTGTAGGCTACCTCAGAATAGAAATCATTGGTGGTACGCATCCAACCAGTCTCAAGAAAAATAAATTAATGACGAAAAAAGTAACGATACTTAAACATGATGATTATTATAAGCAACTACAAGTATTGGTTGGGCAATATTCTGAAATAATAGTAATTGTGTGAAAGGGTTTACTGGAAAACTTTTAATTCAGCAAATGGGTTGGGGGATCTTGGCAGCCACATGCTGCTTAACCCCCTTCACATACCTTACATGTGATTTTCCAATGCTCTACCCGAAGGCACTACATTGGCCAGAAAGCGAGTTTTTTTTTACCTGGAAAATTTGGAGTTATGCCGAACCCTTGCTGTTCTAAGCAAGGTAGGGATCTTTAACGTGCGTGACAACACTCACACACGAGACCTCCATTTTACCTCTCATCCGAACGAGGGTGTATTTCTGTGAAAAATGCTCGCCTAACATTTTTCAAGCTAACCGTGTCGGGATTCGAACTCGAGACCCCCCTCCGCAACCAATGAATTTTGGAGAAATAGGGTATATAATTGTAAAACAATATAAAGGGACTGAACTGCATCTAACAAGAAATAACAGCGCCTATGATGAAAGACAACAAACATACAAACAAGAAAAAAATTGTTGAAAGCATATGTGTGGAGCACAGCACAGTATACCTATGAAATACGGGCAGTAGGAAAAGCAGACAGAAAAACGGTAGCAGCCTTTTGGAATGTTGTGCTTCAGATGTATGAGGATGATAGCATGGACAGACAAAGTTAATAACAAATAGATTATGAAAATAGTAGGGTAACAAGGATATCTGTGGAAAAAATAGGAGAAATAGAAGGGCAGAATACGTTCTAAGGCATTTTTGAAGAATAGTTTGGGATATATTATAAGCGTAAGAAAAAATAGGTAGGTGTAGACCTAGATCAGATAGTGATAGATGCAGACTGTGCAAATTTCAGGTTATTTCCGAATAGGAAACAATGAGGGTATGCGTCTAACCAGTTCCAGGACTGAAGACCTAATGATGATGGTGATGCAATTTTAACAATTACGACAAAGAACGTATAACCAAAATTATGCAAATAATAAATCACAATTCCCTAACCAGCCAGTAGACGTACAAACCAGACCCGTCGCAGAAAAACTCCCTGCTGACAATCAGTTATTTGGAAAACCTATAAACGTATGTACCCCACAGAATTTACACAAATTTCAGAACAGACTGGAGTCAATGTCGATAACCTCTAAACTTAGTAATAATCCCAATACTAATTCAAATGATTCTTTATGCATAACAGAGACGAATTCTAACGTAGAAACTTGTGCATATAACGAACCAAAAACCATTGAGCACATTCAAAAGAATATTGATTATTGTTAATGCGGCGGTTAACTTCGATAACCACAGATGGTGAGATCAGTGGACATGTATTTTCATAATAAGAATAGCGGAAACCTTGAAGTATTTGCCTAACTTATTAGATTTAAAAGTGTTCGAAGAACTAGTAGTAAAAAGTTAGCCAAGAGCGATTAATAAACCAAATTAAGCTGTTTTTATTTTTTATGTATATTTAAATCTTATCCAAATTTGATTGTGATAACTGAAAAATGAATATATTGTTCCATATTGTACTGGTACATTATTAGTAAATACGTTGTGTGTTACTGTGTTTAAAAAAAATTTTCCCAGCAACTATTACACTGTCAAAAAAGCCTGCAGTTTTCCGATAATCTATGACTCAAGCTACTATCTCTATTAAAATCAAAATTTTAGCTTGGAAATGTAGGAGAACAGGGGGAGCGGTTATTTTTGGCACTTTTTGAGCTATATCATGAAGACTACTGGACCGAAAATTATAAAAACATATTTTTAGAAGCCTTTTAGAATTCTCTTTCAAATGATACCTCACACGATATATTTATTAAAACTTTTTTTTGACCGAATTAACCCCCGCCTTTTTAATCTAAAAATATATTTTTTCTATTTTCTGACTGTCGATATATGTGCGCGCTATAAAGTCCTAGCATTGTGTCAAATTTCAAATTCCTACGTTACATAGTTTTCGAGAAAAACCTTTGTAACAGACGGACGAACGGACACGAGAGTGATCTTATAAGGGTTCCGTTATACCTTATAAAGTACAGAACCCTAAAAACGTCGTCTTATTGACAGGAGTTAGTATCTGCCTAACAAAAATACCGTAGCGACGCACAGCACACTTTTAACTAAGTTTTCGCGGTACATCAATAACACAGAGTAGCTTGAAGGCTGAATCGCGACAAATCTAATGACATTTAATATCCACAGGGCGGATGCGAGTTTGCCCGCAGGCTTCATCTTATGTTATAACTAACAGTAAATTAACTATAAATACAAACGGAAAAATTATAATAACACTACATTTACGAATCCCATTTTTACGAGGAGCAAAATTACCAAATAATGAAAGCTACTTAAATGAAAATTTTTTATTAACAAATCTCTTACCAGACAGCATAATAGCTTTAAATAACCTCGTTCCAAACTCATTACCTAATATTAAAATAGAAAATCCATCAATAAAATTCTTAATTGATACTGGTTGTCACCCATCTTTAATTTGATCCTATTTTTCAGAAACATACTTTTCACAAACAATTTTTAAACACAAATACCGAAAATCACATGCACAGGCTATGAACAAGCGAAATATAACGCATACATTCATTCCCCTATTCAAAGAATTCCACACATTAACAGGTAACCTAGAATTTGTACTCTTTAATTCTTACTATTATTTTAACGAAATAATAGGAATTCAGAATGTAGTCAAATTAAGCCTTAATATTAATTTAAGCAATAAAATTTTATTTAAAGATATCATTCAAATCCCATTACCTTTCAGAGAGGATTCTACATTACAAAAAATAGAAATAGCTCCTTGTACACGAATGATATAACAGGTAATGGTAAACCTACCGGATGAACAAAAGTAATTCCTGAATTAATAACAAATTAACGATAATACCAACAGGGTTATTAGCAGTACACAACGGTCCTACTACATTAGAATTTGTTAACCAATCCGGAACTACGGAAATGTTAGACCTAGATGTTAATTTTTTAATTCACACTGTACTAAATATACTGAAACAGCTTCTGAATGCTATAATTTAAATTCAAAATGTCCACACTAGATTTAAATAAATCTTAATTCATTTTTTCTAAAATACAAACTAACCATTTGAAACCAGAAGAAAAAGAAGTTCTTAAAATCTCTTCATCAAATACAATTACATAATGAGCCAAACCAAAAATTAACCTTTACCCATCAAATAATGCACGAAATTAAAACTACGAATGAAATTCCAATTCACACTAAGTCGTACAGATACCCGCATATTCATAAAGTTGAAGTGCAAAAACAAGTAAGGAAAACGCTTAACGACGGCATAATAAGACCGTCGCAATCCCCTTGGAGCGCACTTATATGAATAGTCCCAAAAACATTAGATCATAGTGGAAAGCAAAAATGGAGAATAGTGACAGACTACAGAAAGCTTAAGGAAAAAACCATAGACGATAGGTATCTTTTACCAAACATATCTGACATTCTAGGCCGTTTAGGAAGAGCTCAATATTACTCAACAATTGATTTAAGCCAAGGATTTTTCAAATACAATTACATCCAAATTCAATTCCAAAAACAGCTTTTAACATTGAAAACGGGCACTACGAATATTTAAGACTCCCTTCGGTTTAAAAGAAGCCCCAGCAACATTTCAGAGTGTCATGGATAACGTGTTACGAGACCTAGTAAATAAAATTTGCTTAGTTTTTATGGACGATATAATCATCTACTCAACTTCACTACAAGAACACATCAGTAACCTCAAACAAGTTTTTGATAAAATAAAAGAAGCCGGATTGAAAATCCAACTTACAAATCAGACTTTCTTTGTAAAGAGGTAGGATTTATAGGGCATGTAGTCACACCCCAGACATTCAACCTAACCCAAAAAGATAAATGCTATAAAAAATTTTGCAATACCCCAGACAGCTTACCAGATTAAATCTTTTCTAGGATTAATCGGTGAATACAGGAAGTTTATTAAAAATTTGCTAAACTAACCAAACCAATGAATGTTTGAAGAAAAGCATAAAAATACAACATATTCAAGAATTCTTAAATTGATTCAACACATGGAAAAGATTTTACTCAATGAGCCTATTTTCCGACACCCTGATTTTCCAAACCTTTTAACCTTACAACAAACGCTTCAAATTTCGCAATAGGAGCGGTGCTATCTCAAAGAACAATAGGAAGCGATCTTCCTGTTGCATATGAATCGCAGATCCTAAATCCAGCTGAAAGTAGTTCTAGTACGATAAAGAAGAAACTATTATCAAACGTGTGGGCAACAAAATACTTCGACCTTACCTATACGGAGTAAAATTTAAAATGAGGAACTACAAACTTTTACAATGGTTATTTTTCTTAAGGAACCCAATTCGAAATTAGTTAAATGGAGACGGAAACTTGAGGAATTTGATTATCGCTTAATATATAAAAAAGGTACATTAAATACAAATATAGATGCTTCTTTCTAGAGTTGAAACCAAATAAATATTACCCCAGCTAAGGATAATAAATGTTATATAGAAAGAACAAAAATATTTGACAAAAATAGAACAAAAGCTTATATACGCAATAACGAAGACAACGAAGTAGTTATTAACTTCATCAAAGAAACCATAGTTCCAAAACAAACATACTGCTTTAAATATTGTTAATCATAACTAAATACAAGAAAGGTTCATTCTCTTTTAGGAAGTAATATAAAACCTAGGACCAACAAAAATGAATCATCAGTGGTTATTAGATTGCTACGTACCATGACGTAGCCGGAAGAAAAAGTAAATATACCAGGCTAAATACCATTTGGGAGAGTGAAGGGGTTCCTAGCAACACAAAAATAATTTATCGCCAACGATTTTCTATTTACAATAAAAAACACAAATATAGCAATTTCTATCGAAACAGCAAAACAAAATTAACTAAGGTTACTTTTTAATGAAACAATTTTACTCTATGGACAAATTCACTAATTGTTCCACGAAGTGCGCAATTCGTAGCTAACATGCAATAAATCTAATCAGTACCAAAATGAATAACGCTAATACTTTCGTATAAGCGGGTGGGTTAATTAAAAAAAAACATTAAATTTGGAAACTTTTCCAGTAAGGATTTTAACGTACGAAACATTTGTTATAACTCTAATCAGTAAAAAAAAATACTGCTGATACTTTCGTATAAGCAGATTAGTTAAGTACAAGGTTAAGTACAAAAAGCAAAAGCATTAAAGTTCGAAACTTTTCTAGTAAGGATTTTACCAGAACAAACATTAGCGTATCTAATTTCAAATTGGGTTTATCCCTGGGTATGTTAGAAAAGGAAAACAAGTCACATACATGTGTCGGGATACTTATCTTGTCAGTTCTCGGGAGCGAATTGACACAGCACCGCCGCGGTAGTCAGCAACAACCAGCAACGGCGGTCTACATGCAAGAGCAATTGATTTACATCAACGAATAATCGGGCTACTCAACAAGCAATTTAGCCTCCAGCTAATAGCGATCCACACCAAATCTACACATTTGATAGAGGAGAAACGTGCATCGTTTTTGGAGTAACAGAACGAGTAGTTTTTACAAGTGCATCGACGCACAAGCTGTAGAATCAAAATAACACGAACTCGCAAAGCAAACATCCGCGTTATCGAAACGCGATTGAAACTAGAAAACACGGTTTTACCGAAGAATAGTAGGATATATTATTTCGACAAATTTTTAGATGGGAAACCCACTAGAACACAATTATACGTTATCAAAAGGTATAACGCGCTCACGGATACCTAAACAAGATATGGACTTATTTAAATTTCATCATAAACTTGTCGTTTCCAAGCCAATAGATTTATGTTGAGAAATTATTCGAAAGCGTATATATCGCAAAAAAATAAAATATACAGAATGTAAACTATTTAATTTTAGCATAAGCTTGTCGTTTTTACTGCAAAAGAAATTCGAATTGTAAAGTACTACACAGCGTATGTATTACTAATTAAGTTGACGGATGTGAGAATAGCAACGTAGTTGATTTAACAAAAGTATCATAAAGCGGACTTATGAATTAACAAGAGAAATTTCTACAGCAAAATTGGAACGTAACAAATCATCCCCAGCAAAATTAACAGATCGTGGTAGGAAAACAAAAGTAATGAGAGTGGGTAGGACCAAAAAACAAAGAAAAGAACTCAAACAAAACAAAAAAGAGAAAAGAAATTCGCTTCAAAACTAATCACACAAACCAAAAAAAAAGCGCTCCGAAATTCAAAAAAAAACAGGAATTCTTATCCGGCTCGACGAATCTAGGTACCGCATAAAGCAAATAAAAAGAGAAATTGAAGAGAAGTATAGGGAAAGATAGGTAAATAATCGCAATGAACGAGGACAAACGTGGAATGGCGTCAACACTGTGAAAGTCGTCAAAGGACGGATGTTTCTCAGAAGTGAAACAGGAAAGTCTTAGACCTAAAAAATAGTTTGGTTTCCTGCAGAAAACCAACAGTAAAAGAAAGAAGCGAGGAAGAAAACCAACAACAATGGCCAAAATGACAAAGGTGTCAAGCCTCAAGTAAGCTCAGGAACGGCAAGGGGAAACGAGAGAAAGGGAGGAAGAGTGCTGGTAAAAAAACGATGTTCTATAAACTGTGATACCGAAGAACCGCAACAAACAAAAAACCGAAAAAAATAAATGCTGACTAGTCCTAAAGTCGACTAAGTCGTGATTTCCGAAGAAAGAAAAACGAACTAGAAAGCACCTACCACAAGAGTGAATGGACGAAACACAATCAGTATCGGGACCGACAGCAAAGAAGACCAGCAAAAGGTTAGGGAAAGGAAAGTGGAACGAAAGGAACGAGAAAAAAGGGAAAAAACCAAAAAGAATAACACCAACACCAAGTACAAAACCCAAAAAAAAACTAAAATCGTGCAAAAGAAAATAAAACAGAATCCCAATGCAGTTATGTATGAGTAGGTGTGGGCGTGTGCGTGCGTGTATTTGTATGTGGGTGTGGGTGTGGGGAAGGGGGTGTAAGAAGGGTGTGTGTATGTGTTATGCGTGTATAGAGTGTGCGTGTGTGTATGTGTTTAACCGCTGTAGTCGCCTCTTACGACAGGCAGGTCGTACCACAGGATTATTCTATTCCCGGACCCACACTGGTGAAAGAAAAAGAAGGAAAGGAGAACAAAGTAAAATAAGGAAGTAAAACGAAATCGTAACGTCCAAAAATCAAAACCTAAGCAAAGCAAAATTGGCATAAGAATTTGGGGGCGCGAGGACTAGATATTGGACTTAAGGCATTTACGCCGCCAGAAAGAGAACGAAACGAGGTCCAGGACATTAGAACTTTGTCGACATACATCTTTTGGTTCGGAAGGAGCATAGACTGATGTCTGCCTTTTATGGGCAGTTTTCCGCAAAACAGGGACGACAGGGGATGTAGTAGTGGTAGCATGCGGTGTAGTAGGTGGCCAGGGTGGTTTACGAAACTCGAAACGAGTTAAAGAAAAAAGTTGTTTGTTGTTAGGGTTGGAGGTAAGAAAGTCAACGGTAGAAAAGAAAACATCATAGGTTGTCAAAATATCTACGGTAGAAAGAGAAAAAGTATTGGTTGTACGAGAATCAACCTTACGAAGGAAAACACAAGCTGAGCACACTTTAGTTACGTTAGATAAAGAGACAGAAACAGATAAAATTTGACCGAAGGTAGATAAGGGACTAAAAGTATCACAGTTAGGAAAGAAAACAGCATTGGCTGTAGGAATATCAACCGTAGGAAAAGGAGCAGAATCCAATAACACTTCAACCATATTACCTAAAGGAACAGAATCGGGTAGAAGTTCATCAATGTTACAAGAACAAACAGTATCAGGAAGAGCTTCATCCACATTAGATTAGGAAGTAAAATCAGGTTGAATTTCATCAACATTAGACAATAGGAAATCAGCTAGGATTTTACCAATCGTAACTAAAAGAACAGAAGTAAGTAGCATTTTGTCAGCATGAGAACAATGAGTAAGAGTAGTTAACGAAACAGGATCAGGTAAAACTTGAACGACAACAGCAACAGGCATCACAGCTACCGGCTCACTAATTTCAACAGTACCTTCTCTATCCGTCTTAGGAGTTATCGTCACTTTAGCTACGGCTGTTATTGAAGATACGACAGAAATTTCTTAAGTAGAATAATTTAAGAAAGCAGGAACATGAAAAATTTTGACAAAAAAGGCAACAGGCATTAACGATACAGGTCCATGAACTTAAACGGGACCCTCGCTGACTGAATTAGAAGTTATCGTCACTTCGGCGACATGTGTGCACGACAGGAATTTCGTGGGTAGAATCATTTAAGAAAGCGGAAACAAACTCTTGAAAAGAATGGGTTGTAAGGGTGGTGGAGGGATAGTTTGGGGTGGAAATGAATAGGTAGGGCGAGCAGAAGGAGTTGAATAGGATATAGAACTAGAAACGCAGGAAATTTTGTTAGAAACTATATTCGCCGAAGAAGGGTAGGTTTTGATAGTAGTAGCAGGATGATCTGGATGAGGGACAGAAAAGAACGCAGAGTGAGAAGTAGAAGAAATTAGGCAGCTAGAGGTGAGTACAGTATTTGAAATATAATTCGAAGACATATTAGTAGGAGGATGACAGTTTGGACAGTGTGGCGAGAAACTCCCTTATATCCGCAACCATAACAATGGAGTACTTGAGGACGAGTACAACGAGTCGAAACTTGACCATATTTGTCGCAATTAAAACATACGACCTGACGAGTATAAGTAGGACTGGGAAGAAGAAGAGCAGAATGTACGGAAGAAGTATCGGATCTACCCGTAGTCGTTGGAGAAATCTTAATAACTCGGTCATGTGAAGCAAAAGTGTTTTCCTCAGTAGTAGCAAACTTATACGCAAAATTCGGGGGTTCAAAGTGTTGAATCAGTAAATTGGACAACGACTTACAGTCAGAAAACCTATGCCGATAACCACGATACCATAGCAACGCTTTCGATTCGAACATATCCACTGCAGACTCAAATAACTGCAATTCTGACACATGGTGAGTTCGTCGGAGTTTTTCGACCTGTGCAAAAAATCATGTACAGTAAAGGTGTTCGGGACACCAAAAAATTTAAAGCTCCACTTTCACACAGGAACACCTTGGTAGGAAGCCGACAAAGAAGTCATTTTGAATACGAACAAGAAAGAAATTGATAGAAAGTAACTAAATAAAGGCTAACCGTAACTCGAGAGAAGCCAAAATAAAATAAAATTGTTGCGAATACAGGACAATTAAAAAATATCCGACGGATTAACATCGGGAACACTGATATGAGCGAAACAACAAAATAGAATAGGGCTGTAGAATAAAACAAAATTGGAGGAAAAAAAACTAACTCTATACTTGACCGGGAGAACAAAGAGAAGGAAGAAAAAATTTTGGGCGACAGCGTTTTTAATAGACTAGGATTATTGGCGAAAACACAAGTCAATAATCTGAAATTAACCCACTAATAATATTGAGCGTAAAGAACGAAACATAAGTAGTATCAGGCTGAGAAAATGCGTGTCATGTAGGAACTTAGGCACTAACAATAAAAAAAATTCGAGGCAAAAATTAACTAAAACAAACTCGGAGCAGAAATTAATCACAAAAAAAAAATTGCGGTCCAACGCCAGGGCGTCAGAAATTATGCTATGTACCATGACGTAGCCAGAAGAACACGTAAATATACCAGACTAACTACCAATGCGGAGAGGGGAGGGGTTCCTAGCAACACAAAATAATACATCGCCAACGATTTTCTATTTACAATAAAAAACATAAATATAGAAATTTCTATCGAAACAGCAAAACAATATTAACTAAGGTTACTATTTAATAAAACAATTTTGCTCTATGGACAAATGGACAAATCAGTACCAAAAAAAATAACGCTGATTCTTTCGTATAAGCGGATGGGTTAATTAAAAAAAACATTAAATTTGGAAACCTTTCTAGTAAGGATTTCAACATACGAAGCATTTGTTATAACTCTAATCAGTAAAAAAGAATACTGCTGATACTTTCGTATAAGCAGATGGGTTAAGTACAAAAAGCAAAAGCATTAAAGTTCGAAACTTTTCTAGTAATTTCAAATTGGGTTTATCCTTGGGTATGTTAGAAAAGAAAAACAAGTCACATACATGTGTCGGGATACTTATTCTTTGGACGTTTCAAGTGGTTAAATCAGTGTCAGGGGTTTATTTATATTATTTGACTATAAATGGTGTTGTATAAATTTCGGTTATGAATTACAATTAGTTACTATTATTGCGGTATTAAAGATTAGTCAATAATTTCATAGTTTCAATACTGGGTACTTTTAAAAAGTTCTAAGATTATAAATCAACATGAATAAACCGAGATGTTCTGAAGTAGAAAGTTGTGCTTGTGGTAGGGTTTTCAAGACTGACTAAAATTTCATAGCGGAAAAAAGTTCATATTAAAATGGTTGGTACACCTGAAAACACATTTACTGCTTTAACGAGAATAAAACTTTCTGCAGAAACTTTTTTTTGAAGAACTCGAAACTTCACAGGCAAGTTAAATACAGCAAATCTATTATATTAAAAAATCTATATAGCAAACAAAAACTTTATCTATCGTACTGCATGTTACATTTTAGTCTGAAAGAGAAACAATTGCCGTCAATATACACGATTCAACCCCTTGTGCTTCTAAAAGTGATACACGCATCTCACAAAATCCACGGAACTAGGAATACAAGAAATTATTTCAGAAAGCTACGCTCTTGTTGCTACAGTATGAAGCTTTTAACAGAACAATTTTAATTTCTTCACACACTTGGTGCAATTTTGGCTGAAATTGAAACAACCAGCAACTTGAGTTTCGTAAAATAAAAAGATGAAATGAAAATATCTCAAGAAGAAAAATCAGAAATACAGAAAACGACTGCAAAAAAGTTTCCTGTGATTTTGGTAAGAAATTATCCTATTATCAGAACAGATAATTTGCAATTTCTATTGTAAGATACAAGGTCCCTGGTTGATAACTACTTGCCTAGGAACATTTTCTGATGTTAGAAGAAATTGATCGTTTGCAAAAATGTTAGTGAAATTGAACAAAAAACCATCATGGATCATCATATCATTATTTTAAAAATAATGGAAGCTATTTATAAAATGTTGAGAACATGTGAAAACACTAGAAAAATGTTTAAAATATGCTAATGCAATGGAAGCTAAAGACCGTCTATTAGATTTTAAAAGTCAAGAAGAGGAAACGCTTGTTGACCATGATCCTATCGTTCGTTAGTCGCTTATTAATCATAATCAAGGGCATTATTTAATTCAGCTTGGGTGATATCAACCAATTTTATCGAAATATCCATCCCAGGACGGCAAAAATAAGTTTAATGCAAGATAGTTTAAAGAATACGAAATTTTTGAATACGGTGTAGTAAAATAGAAATTTTTTTGCCTTATGTTGTTGTCTTTTTCCTTCTGGATCTGGAAGACAGAAAGCCGAATTAACCTCGATACGTGATGGTATAAAAGCCTGAGGTGAAATGAAAAGTAAAGGAAAGAATGTAAAAAAATTAGCTAGTCATTTTTTGTCAGAAGCACATAAAAGTGCATTATCTGACTATTTGAATTTTTTATTGAAAGGAAAATATATCGACGTCCTTATGAATTCAGAAAAGAGAAAAATCATGATTGAAGAGTAGAAAACTCTTTCATTTAATAAAGAGGTAATCAAAATTCTTCTAAATATCTCATGTGCTTTTGCTAAGCAGTTGTAGCCTTTAGAGGTGCCGGCGATGATGAACCTGAGAATTTTAAACAAATTGTCTACCTTATGGCTAAACATAACCTAACGTTGAATTACTGGATCAATAATAACAAGTATCGGTTTTATCAAGTGTCTTACTTAAGCAGTAAGTCACAAAATAAATGTATTACTTAAATAGCCAATGATATTCGAAAAACCATAAAGCAAGAAATTGATTATAGTTCTTTTATACTATCATGGCTAACATCAC
Source organism: Platerodrilus igneus (assembly GCA_036346225.1). Classification (NCBI taxonomy): domain Eukaryota; kingdom Metazoa; phylum Arthropoda; class Insecta; order Coleoptera; family Lycidae; genus Platerodrilus; species Platerodrilus igneus. Next base: position 2,331,332 of record JARFIW010001700.1, read on the forward strand.
TCCAGATAGTTCACATAAAGATATACTGTCGTTAGTAATTCGTAAGGTTGAAAATAATTTGCGCCCTAAGGAACAATAAGTTAGCATTAAAAAGGTATTGAATAAAACTGAATCTGGAATGGCTACATCTATTATGGATATTTTAAATTCTACAAGTATTAAATTTACTAAAATAAGTTTCCAGTCTTATTATTGTGCAGCTTCGATGACTGGAGCTTATAATGGCGTACAGAAATTGATATAAGATATTGTTGGTCACCGTGTACCGTTTGTACCATGCCAGACACATCGTGTTAATACTGCTGTAGAGCACAGTATCAATTCTAGCGAAATTGTAGCTAATATGTTTGATACTTTTGAAGAACTACCTTTTTCCCAAAAAGCAGTAAGCGTTTTTCTCAGCTAAAAAGTAGTCTGCCGACTGTGGAAAATTCTTTGCAACTTAAAAAATTTTTCATGCACGATGGACAACCAGGGCAGAAACTACTGAGGCGGTCAGTAATTCATTTGAAGTATCGCAGAATTGTTAAAGGAAATATCAACATTAATAAATATGGATTTGAAAACAAGAAGTAGGGCTTTTGGATTTTGTCGGAAAATACTAAGCTTCGATATTATTATCTCAACAATGTTCATGAAAACAGTCATGTTTAAAACGAAGATTCTCACTAAAATGTTAGAGAATATTTAGGAATGTTATTGATGCAGTAGCTGTTATAGAATTAACTATAAATTCGTTAAACATTATAAGAAATAAATAATCTAATTGAAAACAGTAAGCAATTTTCTTTAAAAATTGATGTAAATCCCAAAGATAATTTTAATATACACCAAAGGTGGAGAATTCTCCCGGAAGATTTGATGACAACCCAGAATTCAGTAATGTTTTGAACAGTTTAATCAATCTTTTATCAGATAGTATCAATACTTGTATTAAGAACTTAAAACCAAATTTTCAGGTATTCAAATTATCCTTAAAGTGAGATAACTGCTGTTTAGAAAATCTATCAGAAATATTGGAAATGTTTCCCAGTTCTAAAGATAAGTCAAGTGTTCACGCATTACAATCCCAAATTGAAATTTTATTTGATACCTGCAGTGAATGCGCTAGTAAGGGTGACGTTATCGACAAATGCAAAGACATTAATTTTCTCAAGTCGGCAAAAGAGATAGTAGAACTTGCAGTCACTGCTGGATACACCACTTCATCTAATTAAAGAAAACTTAGGACACTACAACTTATACAAAATAAAATTAGGTCGAATATGGGCGAGCATAGTTTATGCGACTTGATGATTATGAAGTCCGAAAAATACTATAGCCAAATCTTGGTCCAGACTGGAAAACAGACGAATTAATCAAATATTAATTGTACGACGTATTACATTTATTAAATAAAATTCTGAAACCAAAAATTATTGAATAAATTTTGTTCTTCTTTTATAAAAAGTAACTCTAATTCAGTTGAAAATTTGTTTGCGGAGTCGGTCAATCAAAACTAATTCCCCACCAAAAAAGAATTCTTCGTTTCGTCTCTGCATCGGGCGTTATATTCCTCATAGCAGTATTTCTGTTATTATTTGACTCTAAAACAGAATTAGAAATATTTTCATTCGCCAATAGTACTTCATATTTGTTAGTTTCTTTTGTACGACCTTCTGCCTCTTCATGGTATGGCTCGCATCGTACATTTTGGTAAGAACCGTAGAATAATTGCAACAAGAAGTGACACTCAGCGCTTTTAGGAAGACCAATTTTTTTTGCGGATGTCTAAAATCCGCCATTATTTTGTTGGTATATTCATAGAAATAATACATTCACCCTATGGTAAATCCTTCAACCTCCCTTTAGTTTATTGTACTGTTCTTGTTCTACGTTGTAATTTCACTCCAATAGGTTTCTTTATTACATTAGAGCCTAAATTATGCAGTTTTGCATACAATAATCAATGTAAATATTTAAAGCAATTTGTAACCCACCGTTTTTAAATTTCCCGCTGCATTTGTGTACCTACAGAATAATGGCCGAAGGTCGTGTATTTTTGATACATGAAAAGTAATGTAATTTATTAAGAGTGTCACTCCTTTGCGAAGTGTATTATTATTATATGGTAAGAACACTATTAATTCGGGACTGTACCTCTAAGAACTTTGAATGTACTAACATTTACCATACATCGCTCACTTTCTACAGATGAACGGCTTTCAGTGGACAACCTAATATTATCAGCATGTACAAACTTAATTACTTCATTAATATCAACTAGATACGTGTAATAACTTAAAAAACTCCCATAAATCATTATTCACATTTTTAACATATACCATATCATTAGTATTGTTGCGATCCACTATTAGGCAACCCGTCAAACATACAAACGCCCGGGGCACAGCGTATTCTTCAGCATTCGAGAATCCTTCTACAAAGTTCTAGATAATGAGTCATATCTTAATGCAGGGTATATATAAGGCCGCTTATGAATGTAAGAGTTAGTCTATTCTTGAATGTCTAATATAAATTATATCGTTGTAAAGTAAACGTAGTTGAGTTTTTAGAATATATACATAAATGATATGCTGTGTCTAATGTGCATGCAGCTTGCAGTATACATAAATAAATAGAAGTGTATAAACAAATAGTTGTGTTAGTGTGGTTATTGGACCTAGGGTAAAGAAGTTAGTTTAAGAAGATATTAGTGCTTGTAAATTCATTAGTGTAATAGTGCTTCATTGTTAAGTGGACTGAAAACATCTATAAATAAGGCATATATTGTTAATTAGACTTGTGAACAGTGAGTAATAAAGACCATTATTATTACTTGTTTTAAATTAAAGAAACGCGGTAGTAGTAGCGCGTTACACTGGTGTCAGGCATTTGTGGGGTATATAGTGATTAATTTAAAACACAAGTCTAAAGACATTTAAGTAGTTTATATATGCCAGTTACAAGGAGTCAAAATAAGATGGAGGCAGAAAGTTTAATGAATCTCCTTAAGGATTTTAAATCCGAAATGCAAGTGACACTTAGTGAAAATGCTGAGAAAATGGAGGAGAGGTCGGCTAAACTGGAAGTGACACTAAACGAAAACTTAGTGAAGTCAGTTGAACTGGAATCGACCCTTAAAGAATTTAAATACGGCATGGAAATGACACTTAGTGAAAATGCTGAGAAAATAGAGGAAAAGTTAAGTGAAAATACAGCCACGTTAGAACGAAGATTAATGGAAAGTTCCATTGCATTAAAAGAAGATTTCACTGAACAGGTAAAAACAGTTGAGCAAAAGTTGGACAGTAAATTGATAAAAATGGAAGAAAATGTGATGAGGTTGCAAAAACAAGTAATTTCACTAACAACGCGGCCACTTGACTTTCCAAGCCAAGTTGTTAATCAGAACATTCCAGAAATAAGAACCACGGAAAGAAGCGAGTCAATTCCGTCTAAATTTAAAGTAAAACCACCTACATTCGATGGTAAAACACCTTGGCCCACATATTTGAAATAATTTGAAGCTGCTGCAATAGCCAACGGTTGGTGCAACAAAGAGAAGGCTATCTCTCTAATAGTGGCCCTACGGGGGGAAGCTCTTAACATCTTACAAACGATTCCCGATCACCAGCAGAATGATTACGGCCTCTTAACATCGAAGCTTGAGATGAGATATGGAGACGCTCACCTTCAACAGGTTTACCACGCACAAGTTAAGAACCGCTCGCAAAAGACAAGTGAAAGCCTGCAAGAATTCGAAGCTGACATCGCCAGATTAGTTAGATTGGCATATCCAACGGCACCAGATAGTTTCCTCGAACAACTGGCTGTACAAACATTTGTGGATGGCGTTAAAGATGGCGAAATACAGCAAGCGCTAAGATTAGCACGGCCAAAGATGTTAGATGACGCACTGGCTCATGCGCTTGAATTTGAAGCAGCTAAGCAGACATCACACAGAATGAGTCACAAAGTTCGGTCTGCCTTAGAGGAACCTGATCAAGCGCAGAACAGCATAGAGGAAATAATCGACCGTGTGGAAAAGCTTGAAAGACAACGACCGCGGAGATGGGGTCTGCGATGCTGGAACTGCGGCGAAGTTGGTCATATACAGAGACGCTGCACTCAACCAAAAAAACAACCGGTTGAGCAGCAGGAAAACTAAAGCAAGTCGACGTAAGGGGGCGAACGTCGACAGCACAACGTAGTGCCCCGGAGATTATCATCCGTGCTGCATCGTCGATGGGGAGTCTGGACAGCATTTATATCGATGGAAGAATTAATGGTAGGGTGTCCGATTACTCGTGGATACAGGAGCGACAAAAACTATTGTGAGACCAGATTTGGTTGGTCGTGGAAAATGCTACCTGTATCGGTGTGTCTTCGAACGGCAAGTGGTGAGAAAATTTGTACTCACGGAGAGACTGCCGTTATGTTGACAATTGGGGACAAATTAATTAATCATCGAGTGTTGGTAGCTGAAATTACAGAAGAAGTGATCTTGGGAATGGATCTCATGAGAGAATATGGGTTTCATGTAAACATGAAAGAAAATGTGCTTCGGATAGATGATGATGAGATTCCATTTCAAGGTAGGAGTAACCAGACGATGCAAGTTCGAATGATTTGCGATATGAAAATACCCGAGAAGGCAGAAATGATAGTAATGGGATGCCCGGATGGTACGCTCCGGGAAGGACAAGTATGCATGATGGAAGCAACTGAATCGGGAGTGGGTCAGGAGGACTTCTGATTGGAAGAACGCTGGTAAAGTCTCGAAATATGGTACCAGTAAGGGTGCTGAACATTAATCCCCATACAGTGACCCTGAAGAAAGGCATGATTGTGGGAAGTTGCATTCCAGTATGTCATATTAAACGTTGTGTGGACGACACGAAAATAAACCAACCAACGGTTGCTCACAGAAATTGCTGGATATGTTGATACCCTCGTGTCAAGGATTAAATGGCGACCAACTGGGCAAGGTAAAAGAACTGGTCGGACGATATCGAGGTGTGTTTGCACTGGATGATAGTGAGAAAGGAAGGACGAATGTTGTGCAACACAAGATCAATACTGGAGATGCGCAACCGATAAGACAACACCCCAGGCGGCTTCCTTTGGCAAAACGTAAGGAAGCCGAGCAAATTATCACCGATATGGAAGAACAGGGAGTGATTGAACCCTCGAATAGTCCATGGGCATCCCCGGTAGTGCTTGTCAAGAAAAAGGACGGGTCGACAAGGTTTTGTGTAGACTACCGGCGGCTTAATAATGTGACAAAGAAAGACAGCTATCCTTTGCCCAGAATTGATGACACCTTAGATACTCTATCCGGATCTAAATGGTTTTCGACCTTGGACTTGAAAAGCGGATACTGGCAGGTAGGCTTGGAGCCAAACGATAAAGAAAAGACTGCGTTTACAATTGGAACTGGATTATGGCAGTTCAAGGTCATGCCATTTGGATTATGCAATGCTCCTGCTACTTTTGAACGATTGATGGAGTCGGTACTGCGTGGACTGTCCTGAAGACATGTCTGGTGTACCTGGACGACGTGATAGTGTTAGGCCGGTCTTTTGAAGAACATCTTAAGAACCTAGAGGAGATATTCCAAAGATTACGCGGGCAAACCTTACGTTAAGCCCCAAGAAGTGCCACCTATTTGGAAAAGAGGTGAAATACCTAGGACATGTCGTCTCAGAGACCGGAATAAGAGCTGACCCTGACAAAATAAAAACGGTACAAGAGTGGCCTACACCAGCAGATATACACCAACTACGCAGTTTTCTAGGATTGTGCACATATTACCGACGTTTTATACTTGGGTTTGCGAACATTGCCAAACCGTTAACAAAATTAACCGAAGATGGACAAGAATATGATTGGAATGACGACTGCCACAGAGCATTTGAACAACTGAAACGACTACTAGTTACAGCACCAATTTTGAGTTATCCGCGGATGGAGGGAAAGTTTGTGTTGGATACCGATGCCAGTAACACAGCTATAGGAGGCGTTCTTTCTCAAGTGCAGGACGGACAAGAAAAAGTTATTGGGTATTTCAGCAAGGTTTTGTCGCGGCCAGAAAGGAACTATTGTGTGACAAGAAGGGAGCTGTTGGCCGTCGTCAAATCCGTAGAGCACTTTTATAAGTACTTATACGGCCGTAAATTCCTGTTGAGAACAGACCATGCCGCACTGAAATGGTTACTGCAGTTTCGAAATCCTGAAGGGCAAGTGGCAAGGTGGATAGAGCGGCTGCAGGAATATGACTTTGATACGGAACATCGTGTAGGAACTAGCCATCGGAATGCAGACGCTCTATCAAGGAGACCTTGTCCGATGGACTGCAATCATTGCTCCAAGATGGAAGAGAAAATAAGTGTCATCCATAGAATGAAGGTAACCGATGATACTTTGCAACCCGAAAGAATACGAGAAGACCAGGTGAATGACGCCGAATTGGGACGTATTATTGAGTGGAAAATAGAGGACAACGACCAGCTTGGGAAGAAATTAGTATTTCAAGTAGGAGCCTGAAGGCATACTGGTCACAGTGGGACTCCTTGATGATGGAAAATAGAATCTTGAAACGACGCCTGGAATTTGAAGATGGCACTGAGAGACTTCAAGTGATAGTGCCGAGAAGCAGAGTGCCGGAAGTGTTGCAGCACTTGCACGATGGTATTTCCGGAGGGCACTTTGGCGTGAAAAGAACTCTCGAAAGAGTGAGAGAAAGATTCTATTGGGTGAACTGCAAAGAAGATGTGAAGGAGTGGTGCCGGAAATGTGAATTGTGTGCCTCTGCAAATGGCCCGGTCTCAAAACGGAAAGCCCCAATGAGACAGTATAACGTGGGGAATCCTTTTGAAAGGGTAGCCATTGATATAGCTGGTCCGTTTCCTGAATCAGAGAAAGGGAATAAATACATCTTGGTTGCAATGGATTATTTTACCAAATGGCCGGAGGCATATGCTATACCTAACCAAGAAGCCGAGACGGTTGCAGATGTACTAGTGAGGAGTTGTTTTGTCGCTTTGGAGTTCCGTTGGAATTACACTCCGATCAAGGTCGGAACTTCGAATCAGCGTTGTTTCAAAACGTCTGCAAGCATCTTGGAATCAGGAAAACTAGAACCACGCCACTTCATCCTCAATCGGATGGAATGGTTGAAAGAATGAACAGAACGTTAGGAAAGTACCTGGCCAAAGTTGTCTCTGAACATCAACGGACTGGGACCAATATCTACATTTGTTCCTACTGGCGTACCGATCTTCGGTACATGACAGCACAGGATACTCGCCCGCTTGCGTAATGCTAGGACGTGAATTGCGGCTACCATGTGATCTTCAGTTTGGATTTAAACCTGGAGAAGAGATCGCCGGTGAAGATTACGTTAGTAAGCTTCGTGAAAGATCAAATAGTATTCACGAAAACGTCCGAAAGAATATACAGGCAGCAAGCGATCGAATGAAATCACAATATGACACGAGAGCACAAGAAGGTGGTTATCAACCTGGAGATTTAGTGTGGTTGTACAATCCACAAAGAAAACGTGGATTGTCGCCAAAACTACAAAGACAATGGGAAGGGCCGTACGAAGTGTTAAAAGGATTAATGATGTAGTGTACCGGATCAGAAGATCCCTCGTGGTAAACCGAAAGTGGTACACTTTGACCGTTTAACACCCTACACTGGCAACAACCAGGAAGACTCAAATAATGATAATGGTGTTCGGCAAGTTATTAATCATGAGCCAAATGCAGATTTTGAGAGCTTTATGGCGGCGTATGGTGGTTCCGCTAAAGCGAGATTTGGCGTTGTTGTTGAAAAACAGCAAGATCTGTTTAGAGCACCAGAAGAGTATTCCCTTGCACATTGCGTAGCTCAAGATTTGGCAATGTCAAGGGAATAGCTGTTGTTTTCAAGAAAAGTTTGGATGTGTGGATGAATTAGTACAACAGCAGCCAACTGTAGGAAAATCTTTGGTTCTTCAAGATAAAAATCGTTATGTTTACTATCTGGTCACCAAAAATTCTTCATGGCAGAGACCTAGTTATGGACATCTATGGGAGGCTTTGCTAAATCTTAAGGCGCAGATGATGGAAAATGGAGTAACGAGACTAGCGGTGCCCAAGCTGGGCTGTGGACTGGATCGCTTGGATTGGAGGATAGTCCGAAATATGCTAGAAGTAGTTTTCCAGGAACCAACGTCCAGGTTCTTGTTTGTTGTTATCAACCGGTTGCCTACCAAGACCATGAAAAGAGTGTTGACTGTTACTTCCAACGACGCGGTGGATGCACCAGAGGAGATAGCTGCCGATACCGTCACCAGTCATCGAATTGGCGTCAAGATGGATTTACAGTTACGAGACGTAACGGTTTTAAAGAGGGGGCAGTGTTGCGATCCACTATTAGGCAACCCGTCAAACATACAAACGCCCGGGGCACAGCGTATTCTTCAGCATTCGAGAATCCTTCTACAAAGTTCTAGATAATGAGTCATATCTTAATGCAGGGTATATATAAGGCCGCTTATGAATGTAAGAGTTAGTCTATTCTTGAATGTCTAATATAAATTATATCGTTGTAAAGTAAACGTAGTTGAGTTTTTAGAATATATACATAAATGATATGCTGTGTCTAATGTGCATGCAGCTTGCAGTATACATAAATAAATAGAAGTGTATAAACAAATAGTTGTGTTAGTGTGGTTATTGGACCTAGGGTAAAGAAGTTAGTTTAAGAAGATATTAGTGCTTGTAAATTCATTAGTGTAATAGTGCTTCATTGTTAAGTGGACTGAAAACATCTATAAATAAGGCATATATTGTTAATTAGACTTGTGAACAGTGAGTAATAAAGACCATTATTATTACTTGTTTTAAATTAAAGAAACGCGGTAGTAGTAGCGCGTTACAGTATTATACGGTTTAGTATTTCTAATTCCCTTCTCAAGACTTCTCGTGTAATTTTCAAATGAAGGTTTCTGTAAAACATATATACCTGGTTCGAGGTCTAATTTTAAATACGCACTAGGTAGAAAAAATTCCTGCGTTCCAGTGCATTTTTTTTACTGTGTGCACTGCCCTTTCCCCTATCCCATCTGACTTTGTATGATATGGAGGTATTTTAATAGGGTTAATTACATTATTCTAAGAAATCGATATAAACTTTCTTGACGTAAAGAGCGGGCCATTATATGAGACCATTGTAACCTGTAAACCAAATATAGAAAATATTCTTTGAGTTTAGATATAACATCTATAACTGTTACACCGATATCCATTATTTTAACCATTTGGATTTATTACCCACTGATATTAAAAAAGTTTGGTTCGCTGTATGGAAGAAATCAATATTCACTCTATGGAAGACATGCGGGGCTGAAGGCCATGATACACTTTGGATATTTCCTGAAGAATTTTGCGTTAAGGACAAGCGACACACGATGGTACAGGTTCTTCAATACTCTGATTTATAGCTGGCCACCAATAGTATGACCATTTTAACATTTTCATTCTTACTATTCCGAAATGTTCCTTATGAAACAACCTAAGCACTTTTCCTTCTCTCTTAACGATGCTGGTATTACTAGTTTCGATCCCAAAAGTTCAACAGAAAATTCATGCCTATGTTTAAAGTTTTGATATAGTTAGACCAACCGGACAAACTTAGTTAAACCACTTTTGTTAATAGCCGAGAAACATCTTCAAACTGGAATGGAGCTCCATTAAGCACACTAAATGAATAAATTTTACCTACAACATTAGTAGGATCTTTAGACGACAGGCGCGGCAAAGCTTCAGCATATGATATGCTGCACTTTCTTACACTCTATTTCATAATCATACGCGAGTCATCTAAGTGCCTATATAGAAGCTGTTGTAATTGGAATGAATGCCTTCGTTTTTTCGAAAAAATATAGCAATGGTTGATGGTCACACACGCGCGCGCAAGCACGCACGCACGTACGCATGCACGCACACACGCACGCACGCACACCTCACACACACGCACACACACACATATATATATATATATATATATTGCCGTGAAACCTCTCTAAATCGAGCCTCAGTAACAAAAATATTCGAAAATTTTATTAATTTACCTGTTCACGCCTAAGCGTAGCGGCTGGTTCACAATAACAAAATATGCGTAATAAAATGTTTATAAAGTATGGTTGCATAAAAAACTTACCCCGTGTTCAATTATCACTTTACACTCACCACTAAATACATAATTGGTTAGGCAGGAGAGGGTTCTGAAGGAAGTAATAGAGGTACCCACGTTGTTATTTAATTAATTAACTAATAATGCCGACAAACCGGCGCGAGTGTGACATTTAATAATGGACTGTGTACTAAGAGAGAGCTGTGTCGACTATCTTATCGTTTGTAACCAGCGCTTACCTTTGGCGATGCGCGAATAACAAATCGTAGTCGAGAGATAAGAGGAGCATGCTTTTATTTTATATTAGGCAAGGCGTAAACATAACCGCCCATCTAAAACTGAATAAGTTTTATACCAAAATAAAATAAATCATTCAAAGATACACCCTAGAAATGTTAAGGTTGCTAGGCAAATTAAAACAAAACTTTAATACAACCTTAAAATTTCTAAAATTAAACGGAACATAAATACGAGAGAAAATAACAAAATAAAATTTATTCATTCAAAGGGAGGATTAAATTGCCACTTGATATGGCGGGAGGCTAAAGCGGCGAAAATTTTATCGTTGTTGGATTTAAGGAATATGATAGCTTCCTTGAGGGACCGCGAGGCACCAAGAAAGTTTCTACCCTGATCTGAGTAAACAACATCAAGAATTCCTCTACGAGCTGTAAACCTTGTCAGACAAGCTAAAAACGCTTCGGTAGATAACTCTGACACTACCTCGAGGTGCACCGCTCTGGTGCACACACAAATGAATATGCATAAATAAGTTTTAGACACCGGGGCATTACGACGATTAGAAGACTTGATCAAAAATGGGCCGGCGAAATCTACTCCCACATGAGTAAATGTTCTGGACAGTTGAACACGGAAAGGGGGTAAATCGGCCATGAACGGTTGAGCAGTTGTCGCACGGAAGCGCGAACAAACAACGCATTTGTGGATCCTCTGACGAACTAAGGAACGTATTCCAATAATCCAGAATTTTCGCTGAATAAGTGATTGCGTCATGAATGCACCTGAATGCATAGATAAAGGTGATAATTATCACACAATAATCGCGATAAAGTGGTTTGTTTCGGTAATAGAAAGGGATGTCTGTTATCATAAGACAACAGGGAGTGACGCAAACGTCCGCCCACCCTAACAAGACCTAGAGAATCAATAAAGGGGACAATTTTTGGAGTTGTTTAGAACAACCCTTGTTTAAATTTAGTTGATTTATTTCTTCGGCGTAGAACTGCTGTTGCGTAACTCTTATGATAGTTATCAATGAGATATGTAATTCATCAGAAGAAAGAGAGCCTGATAATTTTTATCAGAGTTCTTGCAATTGTAAATAAAACGGTTTACATATGCAACAGTACGCTGAAGCAAGGTGAGAGAAGAAAATTTATCCAAAAATTGAGTGCAATTTTTGTGTAGAAGTAACTAATATATTAGGGGAGATTTTATTTCTGGAAGAATTTCTAGAGAAGGAGAGTTTCCAAATTCCTGGAAGCCGTAATTAGATCGCCGGTGAAGATTACGTTAGTAAGCTTCGTGAAAGATCAAATAGTATTCACGAAAACGTCCGAAAGAATATACAGGCAGCAAGCGATCGAATGAAATCACAATATGACACGAGAGCACAAGAAGGTGGTTATCAACCTGGAGATTTAGTGTGGTTGTACAATCCACAAAGAAAACGTGGATTGTCGCCAAAACTACAAAGACAATGGGAAGGGCCGTACGAAGTGTTAAAAGGATTAATGATGTAGTGTACCGGATCAGAAGATCCCTCGTGGTAAACCGAAAGTGGTACACTTTGACCGTTTAACACCCTACACTGGCAACAACCAGGAAGACTCAAATAATGATAATGGTGTTCGGCAAGTTATTAATCATGAGCCAAATGCAGATTTTGAGAGCTTTATGGCGGCGTATGGTGGTTCCGCTAAAGCGAGATTTGGCGTTGTTGTTGAAAAACAGCAAGATCTGTTTAGAGCACCAGAAGAGTATTCCCTTGCACATTGCGTAGCTCAAGATTTGGCAATGTCAAGGGAATAACTGTTGTTTTCAAGAAAAGTTTGGATGTGTGGATGAATTAGTACAACAGCAGCCAACTGTAGGAAAATCTTTGGTTCTTCAAGATAAAAATCGTTATGTTTACTATCTGGTCACCAAAAATTCTTCATGGCAGAGACCTAGTTATGGACATCTATGGGAGGCTTTGCTAAATCTTAAGGCGCAGATGATGGAAAATGGAGTAACGAGACTAGCGGTGCCCAAGCTGGGCTGTGGACTGGATCGCTTGGATTGGAGGATAGTCCGAAATATGCTAGAAGTAGTTTTCCAGGAACCAACGTCCAGGTTCTTGTTTGTTGTTATCAACCGGTTGCCTACCAAGACCATGAAAAGAGTGTTGACTGTTACTTCCAACGACGCGGTGGATGCACCAGAGGAGATAGCTGCCGATACCGTCACCAGTCATCGAATTGGCGTCAAGATGGATTTACAGTTACGAGACGTAACGGTTTTAAAGAGGGGCAGTGTTGCGATCCACTATTAGGCAACCCGTCAAACATACAAACGCCTGGGGCACAGCGTATTCTTCAGCATTCGAGAATCCTTCTACAAAGTTCTAGATAATGAGTCATATCTTAATGCAGGGTATATATAAGGCCGCTTATGAATGTAAGAGTTAGTCTATTCTTGAATGTCTAATATAAATTATATCGTTGTAAAGTAAACGTAGTTGAGTTTTTAGAATATATACATAAATGATATGCTGTGTCTAATGTGCATGCAGCTTGCAGTATACATAAATAAATAGAAGTGTATAAACAAATAGTTGTGTTAGTGTGGTTATTGGACCTAGGGTAAAGAAGTTAGTTTAAGAAGATATTAGTGCTTGTAAATTCATTAGTGTAATAGTGCTTCATTGTTAAGTGGACTGAAAACATCTATAAATAAGGCATATATTGTTAATTAGACTTGTGAACAGTGAGTAATAAAGACCATTATTATTACTTGTTTTAAATTAAAGAAACGCGGTAGTAGTAGCGTTACAGTATTATACGGTTTAGTATTTCTAATTCCTTCTCAAGACTTCTCGTGTAATTTTCAAATGAAGGTTTCTGTAAAACATATATACCTGGTTCGAGGTCTAATTTTAAATACGCACTAGGTAGAAAAAATTCCTGCGTTCCAGTGCATTTTTTTTACTGTGTGCACTGCCCTTTCCCCTATCCCATCTGACTTTGTATGATATGGAGGTATTTTAATAGGGTTAATTACATTATTCTTAGAAATCGATATAAACTTTCTTGACGTAAAGAGCGGGCCATTATATGAGACCATTGTAACCTGTAAACCAAATATAGAAAATATTCTTTGAGTTTAGATATAACATCTATAACTGTTACACCGATATCCATTATTTTAACCATTTGGATTTATTACCCACTGATATTAAAAAAGTTTGGTTCGCTGTATGGAAGAAATCAATATTCACTCTATGGAAGACATGCGGGGCTGAAGGCCATGATACACTTTGGATATTTCCTGAAGAATTTTGCGTTAAGGACAAGCGACACACGATGGTACAGGTTCTTCAATACTCTGATTTATAGCTGGCCACCAATAGTATGACCATTTTAACATTTTCATTCTTACTATTCCGAAATGTTCCTTATGAAACAACCTAAGCACTTTTCCTTCTCTCTTAACGATGCTGGTATTACTAGTTTCGATCCTAAAAGTTCAACAGAAAATTCATGCCTATGTTTAAAGTTTTGATATAGTTAGACCAACCGGACAAACTTAGTTAAACCACTTTTGTTAATAGCCGAGAAACATCTTCAAACTGGAATGGAGCTCCATTAAGCACACTAAATGAATAAATTTTACCTACAACATTAGTAGGATCTTTAGACGACAGGCGCGGCAAAGCTTCAGCATATGATATGCTGCACTTTCTTACACTTTATTTCATAATCATACGCGAGTCATCTAAGTGCCTATATAGAAGCTGTTGTAATTGGAATGAATGCCTTCGTTTTTCGAAAAATATAGCAATGGTTGATGGTCACACAGCGCGCGCAAGCACGCACGCACGTACGCATGCACGCACACACGCACGCACGCACACCTCACACACACGCACACACACACAATATATATATATATATTGCCGTGAAACCTCTCTAAATCGAGCCTCAGTAACAAAAATATTCGAAAATTTTATTAATTTACCTGTTCACGCCTAAGCGTAGCGGCTGGTTCACAATAACAAAATATGCGTAATAAAATGTTTATAAAGTATGGTTGCATAAAAACTTACCCGTGTTCAATTATCACTTTACACTCACCACTAAATACATAATTGGTTAGGCAGGAGAGGGTTCTGAAGGAAGTAATAGAGGTACCCACGTTGTTATTTAATTAATTAACTAATAATGCCGACAAACCGGCGCGAGTGTGACATTTAATAATGGACTGTGTACTAAGAGAGCTGTGTCGACTATCTTATCGTTTGTAACCAGCGCTTACCTTTGGCGATGCGCGAATAACAAATCGTAGTCGAGAGATAAGAGGAGCATGCTTTTATTTTATATTAGGCAAGGCGTAAACATAACCGCCCATCTAAAACTGAATAAGTTTTATACCAAAATAAAATAAATCATTCAAAGATACACCCTAGAAATGTTAAGGTTGCTAGGCAAATTAAAACAAAACTTTAATACAACCTTAAAATTTCTAAAATTAAACGGAACATAAATACGAGAGAAAATAACAAAATAAAATTTATTCATTCAAAGGAGGATTAAATTGCCACTTGATATGGCGGGAGGCTAAAGCGGCGAAAATTTTATCGTTGTTGGATTTAAGGAATATGATAGCTTCCTTGAGGGACCGCGAGGCACCAAGAAAGTTTCTACCCTGATCTGAGTAAACAACATCAAGAATTCCTCTACGAGCTGTAAACCTTGTCAGACAAGCTAAAAACGCTTCGGTAGATAACTCTGACACTACCTCGAGGTGCACCGCTCTGGTGCACACACAAATGAATATGCATAAATAAGTTTTAGACACCGGGGCATTACGACGATTAGAAGACTTGATCAAAATGGGCCGGCGAAATCTACTCCCACATGAGTAAATGTTCTGGACAGTTGAACACGGAAAGGGGGTAAATCGGCCATGAACGGTTGAGCAGTTGTCGCACGGAAGCGCGAACAAACAACGCATTTGTGGATCCTCTGACGAACTAAGGAACGTATTCCAATAATCCAGAATTTTCGCTGAATAAGTGATTGCGTCATGAATGCACCTGAATGCATAGATAAAGGTGATAATTATCACACAATAATCGCGATAAAGTGGTTTGTTTCGGTAATAGAAAGGGATGTCTGTTATCATAAGACAACAGGGAGTGACGCAAACGTCCGCCCACCCTAACAAGACCTAGAGAATCAATAAAGGGGGACAATTTTTGGAGTTGTTTAGAACAACCCTTGTTTAAATTTAGTTGATTTATTTCTTCGGCGTAGAACTGCTGTTGCGTAACTCTTATGATAGTTATCAATGAGATATGTAATTCATCAGAAGAAAGAGAGCCTGATAATTTTTTATCAGAGTTCTTGCAATTGTAAATAAAACGGTTTACATATGCAACAGTACGCTGAAGCAAGGTGAGAGAAGAAAATTTATCCAAAAATTGAGTGCAATTTTTTTGTGTAGAAGTAACTAATATATTAGGGGGAGATTTTATTTCTGGAAGAATTTCTAGAGAAGGGAGAGTTTCCAAATTCCTGGAAGCCGTAATTAGATCGCTGCAGTTAGATGGGCCACGCCACCAGATATCGTTGTCAATCAACTGGTGCGCAATAAGACCACGAGAAGCCATATCGGCGGGGTTGTTTTCACCAGAAATATGGTACCACTGTTGAATGGCAGTGTATTCTAAAATAATTTCCACGCGGTTGGCAACAAATGTTTTTAATAAATAAGAAGGACTGTTAATCCACGCTAGTACCACTTGAGAATCGGTGAATAATCTTATTTCCTTTAAGAGATAAGGAAATTTATTAGAGATTATAGAATATACTAGACGAGATAACAAAACAGCACCTAATAATTCCATGCGGGGCATTGAAAGAAATTTTAAGGGTGAAATTTTACTTTTAGCTTGTAGGAGATGGCAATGCGTGTTATCTGAAGTCGTGCCATGTAGAAAAACACATGCAGCATAACCTTTCTCACTGGCATCGCAAAACCCTAAAAGTCGGTACTGTCCCGAGTCTAAAAACAAACAGCGAGGAATTTTCAAATTTGATAATTCAGTAAGGCGGGAACAAATTTTCTCCCACTTCAAACACCAGTCGGTGTCCGGCGTGTCGTACCAACCTAAACGTTGTACCCATAATTGCTGTAAAAAATGTTTTATTAAAAACACCACCGGAGTCAACCAGCCGAGGGGGTCGACAATTTTAGCCATATATGAAAGAACGGAACGTTTTGAAATATTCCCTTCGAAAGGAACAACATAGTAGGTGAAATTATCAGAATTCGGGTTCCAAACTAGTCCCAATATTTTGATACCAGAGATTTCATCAGAAAATGCTACGGAGGGTTCTAATTCAGATTCCTGGAATTGATTTAAAAGAGAGTTGTCATTGCTGGACCACTTTCTTAACTGAAATTAGCCAAGAGACAGCAATTTTATTAATTCAGATTGCAGCTGCTGAGCTGCCGCAACGGACTTGGCTCCTGAAATCACATCGTCCATATACGTGTGATTCAGCAAGGCCACAGATGCTAGAGGAAATTGTTGTCCTTCGTCGATCACCAATTGTTTTAACACGCGTTGCGCAATAAAAGAGGATGGTGTAAGACCATAAGTAAGCGTGTTCAATTCGTACTCTTGAACTCCGCTGTCGAGGGAGGGTCGCCAGAATATATGTTGGTATATTCTATCTTGCGCACGTACTAAAATTTGGCGGTACATCATTCGTATGTCAGCACAAAGTGCTATTTTGTGGGAACGAAATAAAAATATTATTTCGGGCAAACCTGATTGCAGTTTCGGACCAGCGTAAAGACGTTGATTGAGGGACTTACCGGTCGAATCATTAGCAGATCCGTTAAACACCACTCGTAGTTTGGTAGTACTGCTTGTGGTTTTATGAATGCCGTGGTGTGGTAAAATATAATCGGAGGGTTGCAGAGCAACATTCATGTGATTTAGAGATAGATATTCCTTGAGAAATGAATCATAAACCTTTTGATTTTCGGTTGAATTCCGAAGTCGCCGTTCTAAATTTAGATAACTGTTATAAGCGATTTCACGATTGCGCCCTAGAGGTTTGACATTATCCTTGAAGGGTAGGGCTACAATGTAACAACCAGTTTCATCGCGAGAGTGGGTACTAACAAAATGTGCTTCACAATAATTGTCGTCAATATTCACAGCAGGAGGTTGCGAGACTTCTTCGAGCGCCCAAAAATTTTTTACTTCGCTTTCAAGAGGTTGCGACATTATACAAAGCGAAGTAGCGTTCGACGGTCCTTGCGGAGAAGGCACCTGTCCCATTAACACGTATCCAAAAATAGTGTCAATCGCTAGAGGTTTACCAAGACGGTTATTTGCGTTATCCGAAAATAATATGCTACAACATATGTCCGCTCCTAATAATATTTCTACCGGAGCGGATACATGGAAATTAGGGTCAGCCAAGGGTAAATGTTTAAATCGTTCATAAATTCCACGTGGTAAAGAACAACCAGGAATATTACCTGTAAGTTTTGGAAGAATAGAGGCACAAAAATTTATTCGTTGATCTGCATAATTGGAAAGTAGAAAACAATCGACTAGCCCTTTAGAATTAACAGCGGCATTGGCTAGTCCACACACCTTACTGTTATTGCGAACATATTTAAGACCCAAACGTTGCACGCAAGCAGAAGTGATCGCATTGATCTGGGACCCTGAATCAAGCACGCACCTTACAGGTTGAAAATCGCCATTGATGTCCCGAATCTTAGCTTGAATCGTTCCTAAAAGCACTGTATAATTTTTAGGATTATTAGACACATTGCATGTAGAAACTGTTTCTTTCATATCGGATGAGGAAGGGGTCACAGGGGTTATCGGTCTCGAAGTCGAGACAGACGATACATTATGCAAAAAGGTGTGATGATATCTCGAGCTACATAACCTGCATCTTCCTTTAGAGTTGCAGCCCTTAATATGATTGCCTAAACATTTGAAACAACGCAACATTCTTTTTACCGCGGTGTATCTATCGGAAACATTTAATTTTTAAAAGTTTTTGCACACGTAAATTGTATGCCCTTTATTACAATAGGGACACGAATTACGATCGCATTTTACTTGCGCATCGTTAGTGGATTCTTTTACAAAAAAATACTTATTTAGATTATATTTGAAGCGCGGTGGCATATTTACGTTGGCGGGTTTTAAAGTTTGAACATCTTCGTGCATTTTTGAGGTTTTATTCTGCGCGGTTAAAAATTCGAACAACTTAGCACAAGTCGGCACATTAGAATCCGCGCGTGCATCAAATGCATGTTGTAATTTAGGATCCAAATTACGATAACATAGAGAAAATAAAATAAAGTCCGATAAATCTTCAACGTCGGGGGCAGATTTCAAAGTGCTTACTGCGTTGCAATGTGTATTTATGAAATTTGATAAGGAACCAGTAGATTTAAATTCAAGAATTTTATTCAAATAAAAATTAACAATTCTGCGTGGAGAATCGTACCGATCTACCAGTTTTTAAATGCTTGCTCATACAAATTGGGATCTAACGCTAGATCAGAGACGACACTTAATGCTTCCTTCTCGAGGTACGATCTAAAATATAAATATTTTAATGAGACTGGAATAGATTTGTTTTCGTGTACAACACTGCGGTAAGTAGTAATGAAATTATTCCACTTATCAATGGAACCATCAAAACAGGAATTTCTAGGGTTTTAAACATTCAACGGATGGGCCCTTAAATGCCAGAGCATCCGCAGAAACCGATTTTGTAGAATTTTCTTTCAATTCTAAATATTTTGCACGAACTACGTCAAATAAGTCGTCGAAAGATGCTAGATTTAATTTTATATGTAGTTTCGGGTCAGGTTTAGTAGCGTTGAATTCTATTATTGCTACCTGTAGTTTTTCGAGAGCATTTTCAATAATCGGAAGCCTTTGCATTTTTGCTTCTAATAAGTTTAATTTACTTACATTTGCGGAAATAGCATAATCCCAAATGCCTTGCAAGCGACCAAATAAGGCTTCTTGTTGAGCTTGCAAAGAAATGCTGTTGAAAGACATTTTCAGGATAGCCTAAACTACACGCAAATATGTAATTGAATTAAAGAGTATTTTATAATTAAAACTGAATGCAAATATAAACAAACACACCTGTGCTGATAACCGTTTATCAACAAGCAGGTCAAACTCAATTACGAGGTTAACAATTCGATAAGAGTGAATTTATTTCAAATACTTTTAAGAGCAACTTTGTAATAATTTAACCTAAAGAAAGCTCCTCTACAACCACGACGACAATTATATCACGCATACGGGTCGAAGGTGCCAAAAAAATAAGGTATGTTCACGCCTAAGCGTAGCGGCTGGTTCACAATAACAAAATATGCGTAATAAAATGTTTATAAAGTATGGTTGCATAAAAAACTTACCCCGTGTTCAATTATCACTTTACACTCACCTACTAAATACATAATTGGTTAGGCAGGAGAGGGTTCTGAAGGAAGGAATAGAGGTACCCACGTTGTTATTTAATTAATTAACTAATAATGCCGACAAACCGGCGCGAGTGTGACATTTAATAATGGACTGTGTACTAAGAGAGAGCTGTGTCGACTATCTTATCGTTTGTAACCAGCGCTTACCTTTGGCGATGCGCGAATAACAAATCGTAGTCGAGAGATAAGAGGAGCATGCTTTTATTTTATATTAGGCAAGGCGTAAACATTACCCAAAAATCGTCATAAATTTCACACAATGCAAATTCATTTCAAAAAAATAATTTCCTTATCTGGATTCCTGCTTCTTCACTTAAATTGCTTTCTTCAACAGCTCCCAGGCTAGCTCAGTTGGGCCTCCTCTTGGATGCCTATATTCACTATCATACTCTTTATCGTTCACGCACACTCTCAATAAAACCAGAAAATAATACAACAATCATACAATATTTATTTACCACTATTTACAAATAAAGGTTCAAGATTATTTTCATTTCGGTGCTCAAGTTACACCTCAATAAATTCTATCTTTGTAAAGTCCACAATTTTAACTTGAAATATCAAACACATTGAATGTGACCGGAGTAAATGGGCCCTGAATAATACCTTATTTTTCTTTCTTTATTTATAATTAAATTTAATTAGGACACTCTGGAGTATGGTGAACTCATGATAACCCAGTTTTTTTTATGAATTATGTATGCTTTTTACTTAGCATACGCTTACTGCAAACAAAAAAAAACCATGTACTCTTAACAATAAAAATTTAAATTCCTGATGGAACGTTAATAAGCTTTATATACACCTTTAGATGTATATTTAAATACCACAATAAAAATTAGTTATACGTATTATTTTCAATACGCAAAATAATGCAAAATACCTTCATAGTTCACTCTCACACATCACAATAATTTTTATAGTTTATACAGACAACAAATTCTAAAGCGTTACCTTGAATTTCTTGAAGATCCCTACTCCGTTGACAAAGCCGTTAAGTTCCTGCACCCTCGGTTACGTGGTTCTGCTCTGCTCGCCGCCGCCAGCTATTTGTAGATGAACACCCTCTAAGTTGTGCTGCATGCTATTCATACACGATCCATCCAAATCCAAATCCAATTATATTACACTTCTTTTATAATTGCCTAATTTAATTTATGTTACATTACGTCACTTCACGAGCCTGTTAAATTATATGTTGCACCTCAATAAAATTCAGACTCGACACTATCCGCGTATCAAATTATGAGGCCAACACTGTACTATTTAATTTAAAATATTTTTATATACTTACAAGCTTGTGGTAAATTTCTGTACGTAGTCTGAAGCGATTAAAATACTAAGAGCGAAGTTAAAAAAGAACGATGCTAATTCTTTTAGAGTATTTATATAATTGGAAATGCCACCTCTCGGCCACTCTTCACGCGAAATCCTTCATTTAAAATAATACTTCTTAAAATTTTGGTTCAACCGTTTTTGAAATCTTCGAAATGTAGCTCGTCGTTATTATCTTTTCCGAAAAACCCGCATTCAAATTTTTCCGTGTTTGTCTGTTGTCTGTTGTACAACTAACTATATAGACCAATGATATACTCAGTGACGTCTTGAAACCCTGCCTGTATTAACGCTATTCTTCTCTTATGCATATTCTATGTTTCCTTCTAACCTTGTTTAAGTGGTAGAAAATCAATATTACTGTCCGCGTTTTAAACTAACCCATGTGGACTGAATACGTGCGTTTCGAAATGAACTGCTATTATGCCTGTTTCATTCCGAAGCATATCATTGATCGTCCATCCCTTCTGCGCTTTAAGGAAACTTTTAGTTAGCATTTATACGAACCGTCCGACCGTTTACCCGATATACCTGAATACTGTCTTTTATCTACACAAATAAGTGAAACATGACCTTTCCAAAACCTGCAGGTGTTCAATTAACGAACGTTTTTAAAACAACATTTCTAGGAGTTTGCTTTTAAGGTATTTTATATTCAACGGCTGTTCGTTTGTTAGCAAAGCGTTTCACCTTGGTATTATCGATTTTTCAAGCTCTTATGCATATTAGACGTAATAACCCTTTCAACTAAACTCAATTAAATTAATTAATAATTTGCATTGGCTTCTACAATTTATTTTCTTTACGAGCCTAACTAAATTTTAATCACTACTTGTAAATTTTATGGTAATACTTGTTCCTTTAAATTCACTAAATGAAATAAATTTCGCACGTAAATTCTGGTTGTTTCCTCTATACAGGGTGTTTGAAATTACCTTCTTTATACTTAAATTTACTCTTTAAAACCACTACAATATATATATATATATATATATATATATATATATATATATATATTACTCATATTTAGACCAGGGTAGAAAATTAAATAATCACATCAAATAATTTTAATCACCGTGTATAATGAATATTATTAGATAATACGCGTTATTAAAACCGTGAAGCATAAAAATTTATTAGTTTCAGTAAAAATAAGAGATTTAAATCATGTACAAGACGCTTTATATCAAAAGAAACAGTATTAACAAGCTCTACGTGTAATGTATTTATTCCGAGGAAAGAAACAAATGGAAATTACGTGCAAAATTTATATTAATTAACCCTATTTTAAGTAACCGGTATTAGACAGAGTGTACACATAATAATTAATATTTAACTTGTATTCGCTAAAAATGAAAGGATAGAAGTCAATTTTAATTGGAGTTAATTAAACCATTATTAATAATAAGCATAAAAGCCTGTGAAAATCCAAGATTAAAATACCACGGAATAAGGCTCTGAGAATTAATAGTATGTTTGAACACTTGCGTAGTTTAAAAAGCTCATTCGGCGTAAATTTTGCAGATAATGATGGTTCAAAGAATCTTGGAGAAACCATCGCATAATAGTTACGAGAAATGCTAAAGGTGGGATATTTCACACTCCACATGGACTAAAATAATCGACAATAAAGAATATCGATTTGAATCAATAAGAACAGGTTAGATAGAGACAGATAATATGCACAAGACCGAGACACATATAGTAAAAGGCGTGATTTAAGCAACGTCACGAGGGTCACAATTGGTTGAAAATAGGATGCAAATATCAGAGGTAGAAACAACGATTTCTGTATAAAAGTCAATTAGTTATTTCCAGACATTGCGTGCCGTGTTGAAATTTCTGAGATTTAACTGGGGCGAGTACAAAATTCGTAAAAACCGACGCGCGAGCTACGGAATGGGAACATAGCAAGCAAAATTCTTTAGAATTGTCCATTTTGGAGACTCGACCGACAGACAGGCTAACTTCTATATATACAAAGGGGAATATGAACAAGCTCTTACATCCGCGACTTGATTCAAGATGTTAAACAGTGCATTTTAGTTTGATAAAATAATTTAAAGTTTGCTCGTATATTTTGGTGATTCAAAATAGTTTGTTCTTTACGTGCTAACATGAATATACTTTAGTGCACTTAGATACAAGGTAATAAAATTTAGTATCACTGTGCCAATTAGTAAAATTTACAACGACAAATGTATACACAAAAGTAGGCAGTTTTGGCGTATATTGGTGAAAGAAGTATGAATTTCTTTGCTATTTTTTGGGGGTGTTAATAATTAAATGATTCATGAATGAGTCTGGATCCACAAAACAAGGGTCAGATATACACAGATGAGTTCCGGAAAAGCCCAGAAACAACTTTAAATAAATGGTGATGGAGAAAATTTGAAAAGCGTTGAGAATCAGAAGCCGTAAATATAATCCAGTTGGAATGGTGTGATTAACAAAAGGGACGATGTACATTGAAGCTACGAGTGCAGTAAACTTCAGGTAATTTATACTATTTTGTTTGAACTTTGATATTTTTGTGTGTGTTGAATAACTTTATAATTGATTTACTTTAAATGGACATTAGTGAGATTATACTAACAATAAAATTTTAATTTTAAGGTGAAATTTTGCTTGTTTAAGTAGAAAGGGTATTTAGTATTGATGTTCTGGATTATGATGAAATTTTAGGTATGTCTTTGAGCTCAATTAGACGAACCTGGTTAATTAACGTAAAGGGTGGTAGATGCTCCTTTGTACTCAGACTCCGGTCTGCATATATTGTTATATTAATTAGTAGGCATCCTACAAGGACTTTAATTCTGGATGCACATTAAATGATAATAAAATTAATCTTGAAATTCCTTTTAAAACTGAAATTTATGCTGAATTTTAATTTGAAATTTTAATGTATTGTGAATATTGATGTAAATAGAGTTAACGTTGATGTTTGTGGTAGGAATGTGTTTTTTTATGAATGAGGATGAAGGTTTAACTAGAGGAGCAGCCGAGGCGATTAACAGAAGAAAGTCAATGGACCAACACAGTTAAGGTAATGAATAGCTTTTGTAGGATTCACAGCATTCTTTGGCATCCAATTCGTAGGGGCTCGATTCGAAAAGCGGAGTACCCGGATTTTAGAGGATTCACAGCATTCTTTGGCGACCCAAAAGTGAGGCTCGAGTTCCAAATAAAATTTTGTGATTTTATTCCAGGAAACTGGCGATCTGAGAGAGAGTTTCTGTGTGTGTATAAAATTTAAAGTATTTTGAGAGTGTGTGTGAGAGGATTAGAACGTATGCAGAGAAAGAGTGGTTAAGGAGTCAAGGAGTGGAAATTGGAAGTGACGATAGTGCATTGTGTGAAAAAATCGAAAATGGAAGAAGCTGGAGGCAGTAGAGATCAGTCGAGGACGGAATCAGGGATCAAGGAAACGAGATGATATTGAGAATGTTAGAGAGGATGAGTGCAGAATCGAATAAGAAATTTGACCAATTAAATCAGGAATTAGGGGATAAAATAGAAAAATCGACGAAAGAATTTACAGAATTTAAAAATAGTCTTACCGTGAAAATGGGGGAAGTAGAAAGTAGGGTTGATAAAAATGAGCGTGATATTACAGGTCTTCGACAGGAAATGGGACATTTAAGGTCCGAAGTACGCATTTTTTGTGAAGAAGAGATTAATGTAAAAATGACTGAAGTAACGGACTCATGTAGAGATCAGTTAGGCAGGGTAGAACGCGAAGTTAGTAATATCAAATACAACATGTCAAATTTAACGGGGGAAGGTCCCAGATTTTCTACAGGTGGAGTATCATTGGACCAACACATGAAGTTTTATGGCGATAACAGGGTAAATCCACAAATTTTTATTAATAGCGTAAGAAATCTAGTGGGAAATTTATTTGACGAACAGACTAAACTGAATACGATAAAGGCTTTATTAAAGGACAACGCGGAAGCATGGTACAATTTAGTAGGACAGGACATAGACACTTACACGAACTTTGAGAAAGATTTTTAAAACACTACTGGAGTGACCACAGACAAGACCAGGTACGAGACGACTTAATCACAGGGAAATTTAAGGGAGAACTTTCAGGAAGTAGGGAGCAATATGCTATACGCAAGTATAGCATAGCAAAGCAACTGAACCCACCACTGACGGACCGACAAATTATTAAGTACTTATCACGACACTTCGAGGTAGACATAAGACAACACGTAGCACTACAGAACATAGTGGACAGAGAAATGTTTCTAGAATACTTGCAGAGGTACGATGACGTAAGTAGTGGACGACCTCGGGATAACAGGGAAAGACAGATCAACACAGTTAGGTTTGACAATAGACGGGACAACTACGCTAGAAGGGGGAATAGTTACGGATACCAGCGACAGAATTGGGAACAGAGACGACCATACGTTAGAAGTAATAGTTTAGGAAGGGGACCTGCACCGAGACCGGAACCTACCAGAAGGAATAGTTCACCGGACATTAGGGGGACTGCTAATACAGACACGGAACAAGTGGAAACGCCTAGGACATACGCTGAGGTGACGGCTAGACCAGGACCAAGTAGGGAAAACAGACCTGGACAGGATTTTTAGAACGCGACAGACCACTAGATTTCAGTGTAAATGTATATGAACATCCACGTGAATTTTTCAAAATTGAGGAGGAAGTAGAGCCAGAAACTAAGGAAAATTTATGTTTGCCAATTATTAATTTAGAAATTTTTGAGAATAATGTAGAAGTATTACTTGATACAGGGGCAGAGGCGAGTTTAATATCGGAGGAATTCATCAGCAAAATTAGGGATAAGGTTTGTGATAGAATTATGCCTATAAAGCGTAGCCATTTAGTAGCTCCAAATAAAAAGAAGTTTGCTGTAGTAAATAGTGTTGTGGTGCTTAGGATAGATATAGGAGATTTAAGCTGTGAACAGGAGTTTGTAATTGTACCTGGACTGAAGTTTCAGAGCATTTTAGGTGTTGACTGTATGATGAAGTTAGGGGTTTTGATAGATATGGAAAGGAAGGTAATAAGGATTAAGGATAGGGTAGTGCCATGGAAGGGCAGTTATGAAGTCACAGAGGATGACACGGGGTTTAGTATTAATGTAGTAGAGGTAGAGGATGATGAAGTTAAACAGATCAACACAATAAGATGTCCAGAGGATAGGATAGTAGAGGTTCAAGCTTTATTACAAAAACATGCAGAATTAGTGGGGGTAGAAGCAACAGCAGCAGATCGGGAGCAGGTGAAGGCAGAATTAATTAAAGATGCACGAAAAATTAATCAACGGACCAAACCGCCAATTCCATTGTCCAACATCCATGGACACACTTTTGACGAGGTTAAGTGGCAAGTTTGTTTTTAATAAATTAGATTTAAGGAATTCAGTCTGGCGGATTCCATTACATAAGAATTCTAGAAGGTACATAGGATTTTCCATAGAGGGAAAAATCGATAATTTTAAAGTAGTATCGTTTGGTTTGTCGGCAGAAAAGGAAATAAGAATAAATAAGAAACAGACAAGTGTAGGGACTGAAGAAGAAGTAATATTTAAGAGTAAGGATAATAGGGATGATAAGTTTATTGTAGGTGAGATAACAGGGATGTTAAGTATAGATATAGAAGAGGGAGAGATAGGGATGAAGAGTATTAGGATAGTGAGAAGAAAGACTTGGAGTATCAAGAAGAGAGTTAGATTTAAATAACTTGATGAACAGGAGAAATAGGTGTATAATAGAGTAAAATTTAAATAGGATAGGAGTAGGAATAGGTGTATATAGAAGAGTAGAAGTAAGTGTGTATAGAAAATGAAGCTAGGTATAGGATAAATATGGGAGATAGTTAGAAATAGGTTTAAGATGAGAATAAAGAGTAAATGTAGGAAGAAAATAAGATAGGTTAAGTATAGATATTTCATATAAGATTAGTGGAGAGTTAGGAATAGGGTAAGAGTAGGATAGGTATATAGGATTAGGTAGGGGGAAGTAAAGTATAGTGAAGATTATTTAAAAGTTAGGAATAGGATAGGTATATAGGATGTATATAGGATTAGATGGATAAGTAGGATGAAGTTAGGGATAATTTCAGTTTATAGAATTAGGTGAGAGTTAGGAATAGGATAGGGATATAGGGTAGGTGTAAATATTTTTTTTGGATTGGAGACAAAGTAGGTGAGTTAGATAGATAAGGGTAGAGAGAGATAGGCAATTATTTTTGTAATTTTTTTTTTGTCTAAATGCTTTATATTTTCATTCAAATAAGTTGGATTATTTGTATTCAAATAGGGGGAAAATACTCATATTTAGACCAGGGTAGAAAATTAAATAATCACATCAAATAATTTTAATCACCGTGTATAATGAATATTATTAGATAATACGCGTTATTAAAACCGTGAAGCATAAAAATTTATTAGTTTCAGTAAAAATAAGAGATTTAAATCATGTACAAGACGCTTTATATCAAAAGAAACAGTATTAACAAGCTCTACGTGTAATGTATTTATTCCGAGGAAAGAAACAAATGGAAATTACGTGCAAAATTTATATTAATTAACCCTATTTTAAGTAACCGGTATTAGACAAAGTGTACACATAATAATTAATATTTAACTTGTATTCGCTAAAAATGAAAGGATAGAAGTCAATTTTAATTGGAGTTAATTAAACCATTATTAATAATAAGCATAAAAGCCTGTGAAAATCCAAGATTAAAATACCACGGAATAAGGCTCTGAGAATTAATAGTATGTTTGAACACTTGCGTAGTTTAAAAAGCTCATTCGGCGTAAATTTTGCAGATAATAATGGTTCAAAGAATCTTGGAGAAACCATCGCATAATAGTTACGAGAAATGCTAAAGGTGGGATATTTCACACTCCACATGGACTAAAATAATCGACAATAAAGAATATCAATT
This sequence comes from Platerodrilus igneus, assembly GCA_036346225.1. Lineage (NCBI taxonomy): Eukaryota > Metazoa > Arthropoda > Insecta > Coleoptera > Lycidae > Platerodrilus > Platerodrilus igneus. Next base: position 2,359,535 of record JARFIW010001700.1, read on the forward strand.
TGCATCAATAAGAACAGGTTAGATAGAGACAGATAATATGCACAAGACCGAGACACATATAGTAAAAGGCGTGATTTAAGCAATGTCACGAGGGTCACAATTGGTTGAAAATAGGATGCAAATATCAGAGGTAGAAACAACGATTTCTGTATAAAAGTCAATTAGTTATTTCCAGACATTGCGTGCCGTGTTGAAATTTCTGAGATTTAACTGGGGCGAGTACAAAATTCGTAAAAACCGACGCGCGAGCTACGGAATGGGAACATAGCAAGCGAAATTCTTTAGAATTGTCCATTTTGGGGACTCCACCGACAGACAGGCTAACTTCTATATATACCCAGGGGAATATGAACAAGCTCTTACATCCGCGACTTGATTCAAGATGTTAAACAGTGCATTTTAGTTTGATAAAATAATTTAAAGTTTGCTCGTATATTTTGGTGATTCAAAATAGTTTGTTCTTTACGTGCTAACATGAATATACTTTAGTGCACTTAGATACAAGGTAATAAAATTTAGTATCACTGTGCCAATTAGTAAAATTTACAACGACAAATGTATACACAAAAGTAGGCAGTTTTGGCGTATATTGGTGAAAGAAGTATGAATTTCTTTGCTATTTTTCGGGGGTGTTAATAATTAAATGGTTCATGAATGGGTCTGGATCCACAAAACAAGGGTCAGATATACACAGATGAGTTCCGGAAAAGCCCAGAAACAACTTTAAATAAATGGTGATGGAGAAAATTTGAAAAGCGTTGAGAATCAGAAGCCGTAAATATAATCCAGTTGGAATGGTGTGATTAACAAAAGGGACGATGTACATTGAAGCTACGAGTGCAGTAAACTTCAGGTAATTTATACTATTTTGTTTGAACTTTGATATTTTTGTGTGTTGAATAACTTTATAATTGATTTACTTTAAATGGACATTAGTGAGATTATACTAACAATAAAATTTTAATTTTAAGGTGAAATTTTGCTTGTTTAAGTAGAAAGGGGTATTTAGTATTGATGTTCTGGATTATGATGAAATTTTAGGTATGTCTTTGAGCTCAATTAGACGAACCTGGTTAATTAACGTAAAGGGTGGTAGATGCTCCTTTGTACTCAGACTCCGGTCTGCATATATTGTTATATTAATTAGTAGGCATCCTACAAGGACTTTAATTCTGGATGCACATTAAATGATAATAAAATTAATCTTGAAATTCCTTTTAAAACTGAAATTTATGCTGAATTTTTAATTTGAAATTTTAATGTATTGTGAATATTGATGTAAATAGAGTTAACGTTGATGTTTGTGGTAGGAATGTGTTTTTTTTTATGAATGAGGATGAAGGTTTAACTAGAGGAGCAGCCGAGGCGATTAACAGAAGAAAGTCAATGGACCAACACAGTTAAGGTAATGAATAGCTTTTTGTAGGATTCACAGCATTCTTTGGCATCCAATTCGTAGGGGCTCGATTCGAAAAGCGGAGTACCCGGATTTTAGAGGATTCACAGCAATATATATTATATAATATAGTTTATAATAGTTTACTAATTAATTGCACATGAAAACCCTACTCAGGATTATATTTAAAAGTTTAAAACTAATTCAACACTTCACTTTATCTGTGGGTTCCTAGATAAAGTGAAGTGTTTTATTTTATTACGTTTAACGCCCTTTTATGACTTTAAATCCCACTCACAGTGGGAACCACTATACCGAAATTACAGAATTTGTATTTATTTGCTCCCTTTTAGTGGTTGAAATGTTATAAGTTAAAAATGATGTTTACAAAGCTCTCTCTTAGTTCAGAATTTAACTATGTTCGCTATTACTATTTCGATTACAATTATAATACCTTCGATCCTCTGATCTGTTGAAGTTCCTTCTACACTTGTAGTAATGCAGCTGGTTTACGGAAATATCAAGTTAACTATTAAAAAAATGTTTGCTTTAGTTTTACTATACAACCCTGTTAGCACACCAAATTAATGGCTTTTGTGAAATATAATGAATAATTTTGATACATAAATAACCTTTAACGTTATTCGATATGCTAAACACTGGTTCGCGATGAAATGATTTCTTGGACCTGGCTCGCCGTTTTACAAAAATGTGTTCTACTGGAATGTGATCCGCTACTCGCTGAAAATGAAGTTTCGCCGATCTCCTGCTACGCCTATTATTTTAATATCGCAGACATTAACTGCACTTGCATACACTTTACTATTTTTAGCATTTCTAAGTATATCTTGTAAATTTTAATTAAATAAAAACGAGCTCGCAAAAAAACACAACTATTTTTTTTATAACTGCTAAGTGAAATAATTCATAAGGCAAAACTGTAACTTGGTCTACCTGTGGTAAATTTTACTAACCTTTATACTTTATTTTATAAAGCCCCACCTGATTTTTAATAACAATAAAAATTCCTGTGACCTGCATGAGTAAATGTTTCAACTGCAGGTAATTTTTATTTTATTGGAAATCACAATTTTAATTTATATACTTTTTTATACCCATTACATAAAAATAATTCACCAATCGTATACCTTTTTCAAAACGGAAATAAATTTTCGATATGAACCTACTTTTACTTCTAATCAATGTACATAATTTATTTCAAAACTAGTCTCCCAATTAAATAGTTCCACATGTTCGTGGAATTATTTGCATGCGTTTCCCTATATTTTCTCCTCTACAAACTCTACCTGTTGCTTGTCAAAACTTTTCCAAATACATTATATACTTCTTATCTCATCCTGTCCTATCAAACTTCTATCACTCGTCCCCATCCTTATTTAACTATTCCTATTCTCATATTATCCTTAATCTCGACCTATTCCTCTTCTTACTATTTTCAGTATCCATCCCAATTCTTATGCTATCCTTAATCTCATGCCTAATATCATCCTGTCTGTTTCTAATAACCATTCCTAATACTGTACTGCCATTATTATTCATACATGTTCCCTAATCATCAATATTTATCACACATCCCCTCATTCGAACTGCTATTCCGCAACACTCATGTCCTTTTACATTTAAGCTATACTACTATACGCCCCATCTAATTTCGTCCTAAATGCTTCTATTAAACCTATTCCTATTATAACCTTTTTTTTCTACGTTTCTCAATCGAACGTCTGTGCAACTTATCAGTTTTGTCGTTTCGTTTTCTGCAATAACTCAGATACGTCCTCGACCTCATGTTTCTTTCTCCATGGTCTCGGTGGTAATATGCCTTTTGTTAGTGTGATTGGACTATCCCCCGTAACAGAAGTTAGTACATTATTTACAAAATTTTCGATTTGTGGTAAGTATCTCACCCATCCTGTATGTTTCTTTACAACCAAACGCAAAATTTTATTAACTTCTTTTATAAACCGTTTACAAGAGTTTCTTTGTGGATGTCGTATGCTACAATATGCAACACTAATACTTTCCCTACGCAAACCACCAAAAATTCTTTGGTTATGAAAATAAGTAGCATTATCTGCTAATATTTTTCTCATCCGACTTATCTGTCCGATAAATTTCTTTATCCCTTTTAAGTCCTGACCCGTATTACACCTTCTCGTAGGATATAACTTTATATATTTAGAAAAAACGTTAACCATGACTAAAATGTGTCTATAACCGTACTGTCCTGGTATCAAATTAGATAGTCAACGGCTACCAGATCTAATAGTTCATCTGCAGTTATTTTAACGGTAAGTTTTGTCGAACGATATTTTTCTCCTTCCCTATCAAACATAATTTGCACCTGTTAACAACTTCCTCACAATGGAAATATCATTTCGAGTGAAAAGTGCTTCTTTAAAAATCATTAAAACCTTTCTGATTCCTATATGCCCGTACGTCAACTGGATTTCACTAATTAATTCTGTCGCCAAATCTCTAGTAAGAACTAAAACTTCATCGTCCCCGATTCTTTTTATCAAATATCTTTCTACCAAATTGTAACCCTTATATTCTTTTAAATTTTTCCTTATCAATTTTTCTCTAATGGCACCGATTTCCTCTTCTCCCTGCATTCTCGTAAATCTTTCATTCGACCACCTTCTTTCCTCTTTAAAACGTTGAAATGCAACTAAAATTTCATCGTATTTTCCTGCTCTAAAAACTACATCCTTCCTACTGAAAAAATCTGCATTAACATTTTCTTTTCCTGGCCTATGTCTTATTTTAAAATCGTATTCCTGTAAAACCAAAACCCATCTATACAAACGATTATTTAAAAATTCTGTTTTCTTCAAAAACATCACGAATTGATTTCGCAACAAATAAAACCTTACTTTCTTAACGGCGTACATAATAGCTATCATCTCCTTCTCTGCAGTGGAGTCTCACATCCTATTTAATACCCTGGAAATGAAACATATCGGCACCTTTATACCTTCCTGCACCTTAGCTAATTCTGCACCTACTCCTACATTCGACGCTCTGTTCTCAAAATAAAACTGTCTACAAAATTTGGATACTTTAACAACAATTCATGATAAAACACTTTCTTTAAATCCTAAAAAGCTTTCTCTCGCTGCTCTGTCCATCTCCATTTCACGTTCTTTCTAAGTAACTCCACCAACGGTACACACGACTGTCAATAATGTGGTATAAATCGTTTATAATAGTTCAGAACTTCCAAAAAACTTCGCAATCCCTTTAAATTCTTTGGTTGTTCTCAACTTTTAAGTTCTTCTAGCCTTTTATCGAGATACTAACACTTTCAGCACAAATTACAAATAACAAATAACTGACTTTACTTTTAAACAATTCACACTTCTCTACGTTTAACTGAAGATCTCCCTCGTTTAACCTCTGTAGAATTATACCTACGTGTTTCAGATGTTATTATTCCTTGAAAAATCAAGATAACATCAACATAGTGTGTACAAAATACCTCAAACTCGTTAAATAATTTTTGCATCGCCCTTGAAGCAAGATCAAACGAAACTACCTTATATTGAAAAATGTTTCCTTTGATAATAAAACCAGTCCTACTATTTATATCTAACGGAATTAACCAGGATGAATTTTTCAAATCTAGCTTAATAAAAACTATTTTCCCACTAATTTCATACAATAAATTGTCTATCGATTGTGGTTGTTCATATTGGGATCTTGTTATCATGTTTAACTTTTTAGCATATAAACGAATTGTTATATCTAACTTATTACTAGGTGTGGGTACAACAACTATCGGATTTATAAAAACGGTTCTCAATTCTTGGTTCCCCGTTAAATAACCTCACATGTTTATTTATTATCTCATATAATTTACCTTTTATACCTTTATCGTCAACCCCTATCTGTACCTCATTAAAAACCTTCACAAATAAATTACCTAACATAATCACATCTTGGCCTATCAAACTACTGTTTTTAACTTCTCAGTAGTCATATTTTTTTGTCTACCTATATCAACTATTCCAAAATTTGTTCTATTTTTAATCTCACTTTTAATATGCTTCTGGCCCTAAAATCCATCCCTAAACCTGTGTTACATTTAATCTCATCCCTACTACATTCCTGTCTAAATCCATTAACCATTCCTGATCCTATACTGTTCCTATTATACACTCGTGTCCCATAATCAACAATATCCACATATATTCACTCACTTGAACTAGAACCCGGTACTAACCATTTCTTTTTAATATTTAAAATCCGTATGCTCCTATCCTTGCCATCAGGTTTCATTCCAAACCTTTCTATTGCATCCATTCCGATTATAAAATCTAAAAACTCTGCGTCCCCTAGTTTTAACCCACCTATTTAAATTAGTATACAAATAATCTCGTCAATAACCGATATCTTTTTCTTTATAGCTGACCATAGACTTATCTTTTTATCTTACAAATCTTCCCCTTTAATATCTCAGCATGTTGAATTACAATGTCCCTTTTCACTAACAGCTCGGACCCATTATCAATCACCACAACATATCGACACCCATTAACATTCAAATTTACAAACGGTACCGTTTCTTCTAAGGACGAATACAATAAACAAGAACTACTGGTTGTACTCAAATTACCTAAATCTAAATCTAATTAAAAAATTACAAATTTATTTACAAAATCAGAATTTTTTTTAACTTGGGTGTGCTCATGCACTTGAGCTAATTCAATTGAATCTTGTGAGTCCTTATTTGTACCCGTTGTTGTTAAATGTCTTACCCCAATGTTTAGGTTGTCCTCTAGGTTTTTCTCTCGTTCCTTATAATAATTCGTTGGTTCAGTCTCTCGGTTGCTTCTACCATAGTCCTGTTGTCTACGTTAAAAATCGTTCCTTCTGTAATATTGCCCCCATTATTTTGAACATTTTTATTCCAATTGTATTTGCAATTATCTCCCTGGTATTGGTTCGTGTTCCCGTTGTTCTGGTTTGTCGTCTGTCTGTATCCATGGCTTTGTTCTTGTCCGTTATCATCAAATCTATTCCCAGTTCTAAAATTTTCGTATCGACCCCGGTTTATTTGTTCCCAATTACCCCTCTTATTGGTTTCTAATTCTCTAACCAAATCATAATTTCTAGAAACTTTTTTAAAGTCTTTATATTCTGAATAGCCACCGTCCTTGCTATCTCAACTTCCATGTGTCTCGATAGGAACTGGATGATCTCTTCTTCCCTGAATTTTGAAGTTAGGTGCTGCGCCTGATTATAATTGTCAATAACGTACTCCTCTTTCGACCCCATATTTGTTATGTACTGTCCTGTTAGTAATTTTGTCTAACTTCGGTTTTCTTCGCATTACCTCAATATTGTTCTTTAAATAATGCCCAAAACTGATCGTGAGTGTCATAGTTTTCTTAATAATATTATGCCATTTTTTGGCGTGATCCTTCAAACTTGCTCCTATTAACTGCAAACGCATCCTCTCCGACTCACTTTCCATTACCTCGTCTAACCTATCTAAATATAGCACGGGTTATTCGTATCGTCTTCCCCCAAATTTCGATAAAGTCTCCTGTCCGTTCATACAACGTCTATAGTTAATTTCATTTGTAGCACTACTTTCTAAAAATGTTCCTTCATCTCCCTTACGTTCCCCTCAAATCCACTTAATTTTTCGTTAATCCTATCTTTAAACCCATCTATACCTCAGCCTTTAATTCCCTTGTACCTTCAATTTTAGTGTGAATTATTTCCATCATTTCCCTTTTTGAATTTTGAATACCATTCGTTTGTCTTTGATCAACTGCTAACAATTCAACTCTTACTTAGAACACAGCTGTTTCATAGTTTCTTTAATAAAATTTTTTGCAAAATGTAGGTCAACAGTTCTTTTCTGAAAGAATCTATTCAGAGGCAACGTCACTAATAAAATATTGGTTAGACAAATAACTGTTGCAATAAAAAAGGAATTCATTAGTGATAAATGAAGAGACTGTGCCAGTGTTGCAATATCGGTTTCATCCCACTCTGACACCCTTATGAGCACGTTGTGGATTTCATTCAAAGGCCTCTGAAAAACAAAAGTGCTTGCGTGTTTTTCTATCCACCTGATTTTGCAAAACCCTATTAGCTGTCTTCCTGAAGTATCTTTTAACGCAATATTACGCTTTGAAGATGCGTTGAAAAAAGCGAAAACACCTTTTATGACACCTTAACATTGTTTAACATGATAGTTTTTGATATGAGCATGTTTAAAGTATCTTTGAAGCAAACACACTGCAGTATCACACTCTTTTAGGATGAAAGCAACAGCCCCTTTGCTTCAGACACCATTGTACTACAGTCATCTGCAGCTAATCTAACGCCATATTTTTTAGAAAGACCGTATCTTTTCTTAAAGTTTAAAACTAACATTTTTAAGTCTCGCGAGTTAATGGACTGTCAGCAACTTTAAGATTGCAGGATTTATCTTTCTGTGGTAAAGTTTTTATTCTTGGGTTCAAGAACTCGATAAAATCTTCATGCTATCAGTTATACACGTAACGAATTGCGCATATAACTTGTGATCGATGTGATATATCTGTAGTTTCATCAAGAACTATGCTGTACCATTTACTCTCTAAAACCCTTTCAATTGTGATTTTTGTTATTTCTTCAGCCAGCAACTAATCAATTTATTTTGCACAGTCTTGCTTATATACTGAGCATTCTCAAGCGCAGTTTCAATATGTTTAGCAAGAAATAGCTCTCCAGCTTCTGCTCACGAAAATTACCATCGTTGACAAAATTTCCTTTTGAATTGGCAGTTGTGCTTAAATCTCCATCGTCATGATTTCCTCGAAATGGAACGTTTTGAACACCAAGGAATAATGCACAGTTCAAAACTGATATGAGTTTTTCTCTACTTTCTAAACTTATTGTTGGTTATGTTTGTTTATTAGTTATTCCAGTTGAAGATTTAGTTTGTTGATCCTTTTAAGGAATTCTTTCTCTTTTCCATCGATGCTGGCTGATTAACATTCCGACCATGGGTTGTTATATATCCATTTTCCTTATCAAACGATTATAATCTGTTACTGGCTTTACGACAAAATGTTTCAGGGGAATTCTACTAACTGTGTACGAAGCAAGCAATGCACAATCAATATAAAATAATTCCTTGGAATTTCATAAAACACTGGTTAATGATTAGGAGCCTGGCATAACTAAAGGGAAGCTTGACTATAAGTTCGTGCATTGTAAATTGCATCAAACACCCGAATAGAAGATACGGTTGGTGTTACCCAGCAACCGTTCTTGATTATAAAAAGCAAAAAAGAATTAATTTAACACTTTTGTAAAATGTAAAGGTTTATAAATGTTAGGTACGTGTTATTATAGTTGGAATATATGTACCAGCGTCATTTATCAATTACAATTTCATTTACAGCACACTTTATTGAAGATTATACAAACACCAACCACTCGTATTGGGAAAATAGTTCAACTGAAGGCTTCCTGTAATTGTCTTTTCCTGTCCTTTTTTACTACATCACAAGGGAATACAACTCTTTTGAAGGTTTCCAGTGGCTAGCCAAGCGTTGCCGTTTCGTGAAATCATCCATAATTTCACCAATAAAATTTCCTACGTCATTAATGGTCCTATGTACTGCTCTCCTTAACGTCTGATGGTATTCTGAGCAAGTGATTGATACTTTTGGTGGATTTTTAACAATTGCTTTCTGATTCTGGATAATATTAGCTACTTCACTTTCAAGATTTGTTGTTGTAATGTTACTACTTGATGGTACAGTATTATTATTTCTATTCGCCTTTTTACTAAAAAAGTTTGACAGCGTTGCTTGCGTTAAAGTTCTTTTTCCTGTAGCTTTAATCTTGGACTTCTGATCTGCCTGAAACCCAATACAGACAAATCAGAAATATGTAATTTATACCTTATATTTTGATTTTGAAATCATAAAATATTTGAAGTATTTGTTATTTCCTTTTCAGTACAGTACAAAAAGTTCCTGTTAGGTAGTTACTAAAACACTGTTGAAGTAAATCACAACTGTACAAAATTTTATCTATTATGCAAGCTAATGCGATTCGGACTATAAAAATAAACACAAACACAAAGTGCAATGATATTGATCCCATACAAGATTAAAATACAGATTTTTTTAATTAATTATACTATTTATACCGCGCCTTTGCCTACAAACTGGTTTTACTTACCATGTTAAGGAATAGCAACTGGATAATATCGTAATTATTATCTAAAAGCTAGTATCAGCAAAAACAAAAACCCCAAATAAATTAATGTACTCGTATAATAAAAAGGACAATTCCCAACACAACTACGGTCAGTTACACCATTAATGTTCGCAGTTTGAGAACAACAAAGTCAGTCAACCTTAGTGCCAAACTCTACGCTTTGCAGATTTTTAATACAGCACACATAATAGATTACGTTTATTTCATGACTAGGGGCCAAATGCACCATATTTTGATTATGCCAAGCTTTACTAAGCCGGTTTTATTATTTTTCTCATAATTGTCCAGTAATGGGCAATTAATAGTATTCATTATTCTGTAAATATGTAAATCCATAATTAATAGTATATTATTCAACATACGGTAATGTAGGCAATAACTCACGCAGATGAAGTTTGCGGCACGAGCCGAAGGCGAGTGCCTTAATTCATCAAGTGAGTTATTGCCATTACCGTATGTTGAATACTATACTTTATCTACGACTATAAGCACAGTAACAAGTTTTAATAAACACATGTAATCAAGATTATTTTAAAAAAATTATAGTACAAATTTGTTTGACATTACGTAAATGTCAATGAGCATGGCTACTTTGATATTTTTGATAGGTAATTAAATAGAAATATAAGCTGGAAGCGTGAGTTATTATAACTCACGCTCATAACTCACGGTGTTTAATTATGAACACTATTACTTGTTCAAAAGTATATGAATAATGGTATTATAACTAAATAGGAGTAGAAAAATACCTTTTCCTACGACTTCATTTAAAAATGGATCAAAAATAGTACTCATTATTCATAATCCAACATCTTTAACCAATCAAAAACATCCAGGTCGTGAATTATGATCATAATCCAACACCTCTTGACCAATCAGAATAAATCTCCATTTGTCATCATTCACAGGGTATAATTTTCGCATCATATGAAGTAGGCTTTTACACTTTGACAAATAAATTTTTGCTTTTCAGTGTTTACGATATTAGTTTAAATGTTTAGAAAATATCTGAAAATGAAGATTTGTGTAGTCGTAAGAAAAGTATTCTACTCGCGAGTTATGGCCATTACTCCTTGGGATTATCCTAACGGGCTCGCGACGTAAACCTTTCGAATAAGTAATACCTATCATGACTCGCGCATTGAATAATATATTATTAACCGATCAGAAACGTCCAGGTCGTGGGATGTGATCATAATTTAGCACCTCTGGACAATCAGTACAAATTCCCATTTATCATAATCCACGAGGTATAATTTTCCGATCATGCGCAGTAAGCAGTTGCACTTTGATAAATAAATTTTTGTTTCTCGGTGTTTTTGATATCGCTTTAAACTTTCAGAAAATATCTTTAATGAAGGTTTGTGAAGTCGTGAAAAAGTATCGGCTTCCAATCGCGAGCTATGGTCGTTACTCATTCGGATTACGTCGCTCGTCCTAACAGACTCAAGGCGCCAACTTTCCGAATGAGTAATAGATATCAGAACGCGCTCGTTAATGCACTATGAACTAGCGTTGTTATCCACCGCACAATGAATCTATACAGTTTAGTAAAGCGCGCCTATAATTTGACAACATTGCAAAAAGTTAAGGAGATTTTAGCATTTTAGTAGCAATCTTTTGAGATCAAGCGATTTATTGCCATTCAGTTTGAATCTAAATTCCTGTAACCTGTTTAACATGTTTTACAAAATGTAAGACGATGTTACACAATGTTACTTTTGGCTGAACTTGAGATCTTTTAGGATGAAGGGATCTCTTAAAAAAGATGGAAACTCAACTATCTTCCGACTATGCTAGGGGTCTATTCCTCGGGTAGAGCTTATAAGGATTGGCCGTGGTTCTTATGACAAAACATTATTTACTTGCCAACTCTAATAATACTAAAATAGGGGTGCAAGGGGGGCGCCACCAAGTCCTTAAATTTTCTATACAAGGGTTTGCCTTAAGGGGACTTGGAAGTCCTTAGAGAAAATTATCGTGTTTACTGCCTAAGCAGGATCTGTAAAAAAATATAATTTAGTATAACTTAGAAGGACACAAGAGAGGTGCTGTTGCTACCTTATACTGTAAAGAATAGCTATTAATATAGATTATTTGAACTCTATTATAAACACATTTTTAGGCATTAAACGTCTTGAAAATACTATAAGTGCTCTTCAGTCAAGTGAGAGCTAAAAACATTAAAATTGTAAAGGGTAGTAATGCTTTTTTACTTCTTGAACTAATTACCCTATTCTTGAACTCCTTGTTTAAAATAAAACAATTACTCAGATAATTTAAATGATTGTTCTTTAATTAAAAATTTCCTTCAAAGTAATAAAATTTTATGTACAAAATATACATCTCAAAGGTAGTCTTAATTTCTTCAACATAAATTTAGAATGAGAAAAATGTTACTGTCTCTGCTAAGAATTAAAAAATATCAAAAATGTATCAAACATTTTTATAAGGCTTTTCAAATCAATTACCCAAAATATCAGATCTGTTATTTCGTTTATAAGCGTGTATTAAAATTTTCAAAATCTAATAATATTAGTTTTTATAACTACTAAAGATACGATTGAATTTAAATTAAATATTTTGTTGAGATTAAATTAAGGTATTCACATTCCTTTGTAATATTATTATATATAACCGCTAGTTCAAAATGGGATTAATTCTAAGCACCAAAAGTTTTTCATATTTACTGAGCAAAACAGGAATCGTAGGTTGTTACAATTCAGCCTCGTGGTTAACATAGGAGAACAACTGTCGTCATGGCAAAGTAATAAAAAAGCTTACCTTGCAACGCGTTGTTCTATGCTGCATAAAATAATTACATTGTAGAAACCAAATGTGCTGACATATGATCCTTTGACAAACAAATGACGTCAACCTACTGTCCACACTTTATTACGTAGTAAAACGGAATTTTACTGGAACCATTTAAATGAACTTAAAGAGCTTCTTATCTTCGCAAGTTGAAACAAAACCAAATAATTTAACAGGCTATCCAAAATATATCATCAACACAATTTTAACGGTGATTCAGAGAAATACACACGGTATTTGAACATGTAGCTCGGAATCTTATCTTTGCTGAATGTCCAGAATAAACATTATCATAATTACGTTACGGATAATAAGCTTGATAATCACAAACACCGAATTTTATAACTTTACTGAAATCAAAATTAACAAATTAAATAATTCGTTATCAAAAATCCATAGAGCGTTTAAACGCTATTTTACTAAAAATATCATTAAACGTTTGAAAGCATTTTTTAAAAAAATCGTAGAGCTTTTGAATGTTATCTTACAAAAAAATCATAAAGCTTTTGAGTGGATTCTTACTAAAATAATTAATGGAACTTAAGGGCGCTATAACAAAATTGTTTAGTTTTATCTAACAGTAACTTTATGCTTACCATTATTAAAATACACTTTACTTCAAGTGCATCTTGCACTTGTTCACGCGGCAACGCCTATCTAGACGCAGGTTGCTGGCAAGAACCCAGTTCAACTCCATGACGTTTCCCCTTCTAGCGGTCATGCCAGACTGACGTCTGCTATATGCGCACAAGCAACTTGAAAGCAGACTGATATGGAAGATTCTATTCAAACGACCAACATTTACTAGTAGTAACTAAGCCAGAATTATTAAATAATTTCTGTCTTGTGATTGGGCTACGCAGCTCCGATCCAAATATTTATTTATATAGCAAGATTTAACTGTTTATTTAAATATACAATACAGCGTATTTATTGAATAGTTTTAAAAGATTTGCAGTCGTCAGAAAAAATTGTTACAAACTTTATCTGAAAGCTAAAATTCAGTGTTCACTGCTGTCAATTAGTCAGTAGTTATCTATTTTGCGCCCACAAAATGGAAATTTCACTAGCAATGAAAAATAACATTTAAGCGATATAATTGCAAAATCTTCGCATATTATAGAAGACAAACAAATGGACAGAACTTCTTTAGCTGAAAAATTACAAATTTGTGTAAGGTAGTGCACGATTTTAATTCTGGCTCTATTTGTTCTAAAACGGTTTGGTTAGACAAAAACGTCTAAAAAAAGGCAAAAATTCCATGTCGACAAAGTAATCGGTGCAATAGTGGATTCGTCCTGAAAATGTTAAATCATTTATATTTAATATTTCTAAATAATCAATAAATATTTGGTCTTCAACTTTCGTCATTATAATATAAAAAAGTCAAATTTAAGATTTAAGTCGCTAAACTTGGAAACTTATTTTAAAACTCGCCCTAACATACACTTCTGTTTGGTGCATATGGATTTTACAACTTAAACTGGATTTAATGATTCAGCGAGTTTTAATGTAAACGGTGTATGTCACCCTAAAAACAATAGAAACATTACACTAGCCAACCAGCGCGTGCAATTAAGAGCAAAATCTACCAACTCGCAATTTGGTATAGTACATTAAAAATATTTTGGATCTTGTGAGAGGGGCGCAGATGGGTCAATCCCTGAATCCACGGCTGACGATGATTAAACTATAGTAACTACTAGGTACGGCAATGTACATGTATCTACACAAGCATTACACATTAAACGTTTTTATTTTAACACTCTATCCAATTTACATAATCGCGATTTTACACTTCAGTTGAAACAGGTCGCGCTATTGAACTGTATGGTGCTACATACGTAACTTCATTGTCTTGCACCTTTTAAATTCTTTGTTTTTATATGTTTATGACTCATTAAGAACACCTTTCTAACTGTCAATTAATCCATTGGTGGTTTAATGACTTTGTTACTTTAGATTCTAGACTCTTCGGCGCTTTTGCCGCAGCATACAGAAAACCTAGATCACAAACAATCAAATTAGACGTTTAGAAACTACACACCAAAATACGATTTATGTGTAGATTGAAGTTTCTACTTAAACCAACATAATTTCAGCAAAATGTTTTGTTTTGCATCAGAATCTTAAAAATTTCAAAAATAGGAATTGTTACTGGTAAGACGAGAGGGCCAGGAAGAAAAGAACGAAATTAGTAACTGAATGCTTGCTCAAATTACGGTAGCAGAGAAAGAAAAGGAAGGAAAGGAATGCTACGCTACGGAGATTGGAAGGGTCTGAAAACGAAACAAAAAACACAACCCAAAAAAAGAATGTTTAGTATATATGCGAATAGAACTAGTCTGTCCAATATAATAAAATACAACACTTAACTAGTAACACAGAAAAATAAACGCAACAATTATGGGATTATTATAACAGTTTTACACATTTTTATACCCCGTAAATAAAAATATCACATATAGATATAAAGTTATACATGATAAGAATTATACCTACTTATTTACTACGTTGTCTATGACGAGCTTGCTTCAAGATGATCTACTAAACCTAAGAAGCAAGGTACAGATCTACAACTGTGCCTTTAGGCGCAATCAACATTAATAGCTAATCAAATACCACAATTGATGGATAATTATCAAGAGTATATACAAGTTCGAATCAAATTAACTAAATTATCCATCAATATAAACAAACAATATCACACAGCCTACACTAAATCATTATTCTAATAATAATAGCAATAAATACTTAACAAAGGCTTGCTCATTAATTTATTAATATTTCTATGATACAAGTAAAACCCACGTGCCATAAGTAAGTAAAGCTATCGTTGCCTGTTGACTACGATGACATTCCCTCACGTAGGTAACTGCAATGTATTACCTTATCATAACCCAATCTGCGTAAAAACAACAGCCAGACGAAACGTGTTGTAACAGCAATATAAAATATCTATGTTAAAGCCAAGTAAGCATTGATTCAAATAACCTAAGAATGTGGGTTAAAATCCGGGTTAAAAATATTAAAATTTTACTAAAGAACCATTAACTTTCAAATACCTGCCAGTTACATAAGAAGAACGCAATTTTTCACCATAAAAATTTTGTAACTGTCCAATTGGATAATAATATTTATCACAAAACAACCCACGTAAACCAAACTCGAATTATAGTGAACTCGTTTAACGAACGTATTCCGAAATTATCTCCCAACAATAATGACGGAAAACCCATATAGCACTCAAAGATAACAGTGGCTTTATCAAATTACAATTAAACTAGGTCATTTAAGTACAATAAGTATCGAATACCAACGCATCATAGACAGCTAGTATAATTGAGCAATTTTCCAAACGTGAAAGCAAACATTTATTCAAACAGAGTTATGGAGTGTAAAATGCAGAAAATATTCAAACTATGATATGAAACGTAACAAGTTCCTTTTCATTTACATTTAAGCTTATCTAATTTTGCACGGATATAAAACTGTTCAATGTTATACTGTTATTCTGTCAACACTATAGGTTAATTATGAGTTACTAGAAATGTTAAAACAGGTAAGGTTGTTCAAAAAACCTTCCGAGGATATTCGTCGCACCACTTTAGCTCAAGTGAACTATTTCCAACACACAATTAACTGATGCTGCTTTGAACGTATGAGGATATTTCTTTATCAAGCAAAATGGAGATATCCAGAACACAAGTACATTGTGATGTCGAAATCATTAGTTTGGGCATGAAAAAAGTATTCCCAGGTGATTACAGTAACATTAGTTAAGTGTATGTTAAAAAATTCACTTTAGACACGTCTTGATGAGAATATTTTTAAGTGTCTTTTAAAAATTTTAAAGTGTTGCTGCTGATGGTGACCACTTAGGGATCGAAATGCGTACCTGGTTTTAAATAGTGGGGGGTTACGCTGATTTTATTACAATTAATATCCATTATTTTGATTTGTTGTTATTTGTTTAAAGGGCAAAATTGAAAACGAAGCATTGATAGGCTTTTTATGCAAAAGAAGGAATATACACAAAACAGGATTCTTTTGGTTCAAATCGTGAATCTTGATGTGTAGCTTTAAATGAATAACGCAACTCATCAACTGTATTTTAAACTTTCAAAACAAAAATAATACAACTTAAAAATATAGTCTAAATACATAAATTAAACGATAATTTTCATTGATAGATTATTGCTAGATACTCAAATAAATTTTCATATAGTTAACGTTGAGTAGCAAAGCTGATAAAAATATTTATCAGTACCCATAGAGAGTGCTGTAAAGATATCGTTCATAAGTTTGATATGCGATGAAACCTTGATACGGCGAATAGAGTAAAACATCGGTTCCATAGTAGTTGAACTGCGGAGGAGCTTCTGCCATGACCATAATGAACAATGCAGCAGCAGCGATCAACTGAAATATTAAAAAAAGATTTGTAGTTTAATAGGGAACACTTAAGGTTATTTGATTGTTGGTATCTTGCGTATGCGTGCAATTTTGAATATTTAATAAATATTCAGAGCGCTTTCGATTTAATAATAAATCATTATCAGTGTAGAGCTACAAATTAAGTTAATTTTTTTTGATGATGGATTCGATGATTTTTGGGTTGTGTCCGTTTTTCGTGGTTATGTATTCTGGTAGCTCTTTTTCTTTGAAGATGTTTTCTTTGTCCAATGGGGTGTTGAATAGTCTGTTTAAATAATTGTTGAATGCTGTCATTTTGTGTTCGATGTGATGGGATGATGTTTCGTGTAGTGTGATCTGTTTGTGTTGATTTTCGGCAGATGCTAAATTTAAAATTGTTGTTGCTTTTCGTGATTTTGAGGTGTAGGTGGTTGATGGATTCGTTTTCTTCGTGTTCTATTGTGAATTGGATTTTGGAGTTTATGTTGTTTAGTTTTATTAGAAGTGTCATGCCGTTATTGTAGTTGCCGTTGAGGAAGATTAGACAGTCATCTACGTACCTGAACCATTTATATATGACTTTGTGGTTGGATATTATGATTTTTGTTTCTAAGTTTGTTGATGTATATGTCAGCGAGTAAAGAGGAGAGGTTAATACCCATTGCTGATCCGTTTGGTTGGGAATAATAGTTGTCGTTGAATAAGAAGAAGTCGTGTTGTAGGCATATTGTGAGTAAGTTAATGTAGTTATCGATGTTAATGTTGTTTATATTATTTTATTTTAGTATATTTGCGACTAAGGGGATGGTTTCGTGTCGGTAGATGTTGCTGTACAAGTTGATGATGTCTAAAGAAAACATGTAGTTGTTAGGGGGAATTTTGGTTTCTTGTAGTTTTTAAATAACTGGTTTGAGTTTTTGATGGTGTGTAGTTTGTCAGGTTGTTGAATAGATTTAGAAAGAATTTTAATAGAATTGATATTGTGCATTTTAGATAGTTCATATAGTCTTGGTGTTCGCGGGTTGCTTGGGATTAGTGATTTTGGTACGTCGTTTTTTATGAGGAAGGTTTTTTTTTGTGTTTATTGTGGTTTGGAGTTTGTTGTGAAAGGTTGTTAAAGAGTTTTTGTTTAATTTGTTGAAAGAGTTGTCTTTTAAAAACGTTTTGACTTTTTATATGTAGTCTAATTTTTTAAGCTTATTATACAGTTACCTTTGTCTGCTTTTGAAATGGTTAAGTTGTTTTTTGAAATTTTTGGCGAATTTGTTTGATTGTATTAAAGTCTTTGTTGTATTTTTCGTTTTGTGAATAATTTGGTTTTGTGGGAATAAGATGCAACCTATTTCGTTGCGTAAGGCGTTTTTTGTTTTGTAGATTGTTTCAATTTGTTCTAGGGCAACGTCAATTTCTATTGAGTAAAGTTTGCGGTTGTTGGTTATGAGGAGTTTTTCAATGTTATGTTTGAGTCCTAGTTCTAGAAGGTTTTCTTCTTCGTCGGTAAATTTAGTGTTTGATAATTTTTTTATGCGTACTTGAAAGTTGAAGGTGTTGTGTGGATATTGGTTAGTTGATTTGGATTTTGTGTTAGTATTGTTATTCGTTTGGTGTCTATTTTTGTTGTGTATGTGAATATGCTAGTAATTGTGATTCAGTGTTTGTTTGTTTATGAGGTTTCCAAGTTTGGCGCTGAAAATTTTGTATTTTTGTTCTCTATAATAGTTCATGGCTTCGTTCACATTATGTAAGTAATTGTCTAAGAGTATGAGGTTGTGAGTAGGACTAGTTGATTGTAGTTAATTTTTAGTTTTATGTTTAATATTGCTAGATTTGCGTGATGTTTTCTTTTGTTACATGATTTTTCTTTCTAGTTGTTCTTTTAACTTCTGTGTAACGATGTTTGATGTTCTAGTTTGAGCGAATTTTGGAGTGAGATTATTCTTTAAGCATTGATAATTGAACCATATGTCTAATTTCTAGGTGGCTCATTTTATTATTATTTTCTTGTAGCTTGAGAATGTGACCATATCTATTTATTATTTAAAGTTGTAACTTTTTGTGATTTTGAGGTCTAGGTAGTTGATAAAGTTGCTTTGTTCGTGTTCTATTGTGAATTGGATTTTGGAGTTTATGTTGTTTGGTTTTGTTAGAAGTGTGTTGGCGTTATTGTGATTACCGTTGTAGCATCTACCGAAAAGCAACACAAACAGATCACACACTACACGAAACATCATCCCATCACATCGAACACAAAATGGCAGCATTCAACAATTATATATACAGACGAATCAACTCCCCATTGGACAAAGAAAACTTCTTCAAAGAAAAAGAACTACTAGAATAAATAGCCGTGAAAAACGGATACAACCCAAAAATCATCGAATCCATAATCAAAAATACCAGATTAAAAAATCTAAAGCAAGAAGCATACCCGAACAACAACCAAGAAACCAACCAAAAATTCATCAGCGTACCATTCATTAACAACAACATAAACAAAAACATACAAAAATCTTTTAAAAAATTCATCCCTGACATAAAACTAACCTGCAAACCTAACTCATACATAAACAACATCAAAGACATAATCCCAGACGTATCAAAAAGTGGCATATACAAACTACGCTGCCCTGAATGCAACATGACATACATAAGCAGAACATTTAGAATCGTCGAGACAAGAACAATAGAACACATTAACAAACCCACACAATCAGCTTTTGGTCATCACCTAATCACAGAAAACCACAAATTCGATCAAAACAAAGACACAATAATTCTACATCACATCACCTCAAAAAAACCTCACAAAACTTAGCCTAACAGAAGAATTAGAAATCAGCAACCACAAATAAAACAACATAAAACTATGTAACACTCAAAACCTAAATGATCTATGATATCCATGACTTCAAATAATTTCATCCATAAAATCAATGTCACAATCATATATATCATTTCATTAGTATAAGGTATTTTTAAAACATTTTATCACATTAATTAACTTAGTTTGTAGCTCTACGCTGATGATGATTTGATTTATTATTAAATCGAAAGCGCTCTGAATATTTATTAAATATTCAAAACTGCACGTATACGCAAAATACCAACAATCAATTAACCTCCAACGTGCACGTGACAACACTTTTTCAACTTAATATTATGTTACTTCTAATCTACGTTTTACGTGCATTGGTATACGAATTGAGCTTAAATCAAAATCTTAACAGCACCAAATAGTAGGATTTTGTTGAGAAGGTTTACCATCTTAGATTGTGCTTATAGTGGGCATGCTTGCTAGAATATAGATCCCTTGTGTTGTTCCTTCTTCAATAGTTGCGTACTGTGAATTAGTTTACACCTGTTATATACAAGTTGTAGCGTTAGCGCGTTACTTAAGCAAACATTAAGTGGGAGAACTGAGTTTATTAATTTCAGTAAGTTAAATGAGCTTTTAGCACGAAACTGGCCTGTAAAATTTAGAAGCTTGATAATTTACGGTTAATAACGTTTCTATTTTAATATAATATTGAATTAGGATGAAACAATCAAAATAGTAAAGCATCGAGTTTATTAAATACAAACAGTAATACATATCGGTGCTTTACAACTCTTTGTATTAAATTCAGAAAAATTAGAGATCGACAGTCAGAAAATAACTGGCACATTGAAGTTAATTGTATAAATTCACACGAGTACAAGAAATCGCAATCCATAGAAGGATACGACAATAACAATATACTTATCAAAGACAGCCATAGAATTAATACGTTGTAGACGAGGAATGACGCAGTTTTAGGTTTTAAATGCACAAACGTGGGAACAAAAAAACGGTTCACACCGACACAATGACATTGACTCGAAATTAAACGCACAAAGCATGAGAACGAAATTTGAAGAAAAAAGAATGTTATATAATTGCTTAGTTTGAAACAGTTGGGAACTTAAGAAATGAAAGGTGGTTATGCACCGCGAAGGCGTGTAAGTAGTAAACCAAAGACCCTCGGTGTGAGTGGCCGGCGACGAATTGTTTTTAACCTTCCTGGATAAGTAAGCCGGAAAGCTTAAGCACGTATGTAACGCAAAATTTATATTCGCGTCGGTGGAGCATCGGACAATAAAATTACTCAATAAAAGGATGATAAACGGATTTCACTCTTCAAAAAAAGCGAATTGTTATTGTTACTTATTCTAAAAATAAAGTTAAAACACTATAAGTGCAGTTGGAATTTTCTTTTTAATTTATAAATATGTTCATGTGCAATTGTAAGTATAACTTGTAAATGATTGGCAGTTATTTGGTAGTATTTTGTTAAACTACGGAATAGCAACGGAAATAATTCTGTATAAACTTAAGCAGTATTAAGCATGGATTAATGTCTTTTTAAGGATTGCTGTTAGTAATACCTGGCCAGTTGGACATTTTATAGGTCTTGTTTCTTAAGGTCAATGTACGTGTATTTATATTATCGGAATTTACTGTTAATAGAGTTTAAGCTTAGGTGGAATTTTATTTGGAATTACTTATAATATAGATAAAGATAAATAAGGGATATCCAACCACGTCAGAGATGAAGTCGTATTTGGGGGAAAGTAACGCTTTAGTCTCGAACAAATCCACTACAGACTGAAATAACTGCAATTCTGACACATGATGGGTTCGTCAGAGATCTTCGGCCCGTCCCAAAAAATCATGTACGGTAAGAGTGTTTGGGTCACTAGAAAATTTCAAATTCCATTCCCACACAGGGAGACCTTGGTAGGAATCCAAAAAAAAGAGTAGCAACTGACTTAGGCACTGTAGCATGGGCTGATTCCGGTTCAGCCGTAACAGTATGTTGGTCGTGACTAGGTGATACGGAATTATCGGCCAGAATCTTTGCCGGTTCAAACTTCAGACATTCGTCCTTTAACTCTTGTAAGGAGTGGACGGTAGGCAAATGGGTTCTATAAAATGGATCAAGGTTACGAAGCAAAACAGTCAATTGAACATCTTCACTAAAAGAACCACAGTTCCCAAACAGGCCTGTCATACTCGCGAAATAGTTAGTAATGCTTTCGCATGACTTCTGTCGTCTCTAACAGATCACATTAAATACCACCAACCTATGCTTAGTCAGTTTGAATCAGAATAAAAAAGAAATAGGGTGAAAGTGACTAAATAAAGGCTAACCGTAACTCGATAGAAGCTCAAGAAAAAATTATTGCGAATACTGGACAATCTAAAACATGTCCGATGGATAAACTTCAGGAATACCAATGGAAGCGATACAAAAAAATAGAAATTAGAATAGGGCTATAGAATAAAAGAAAAGTCGGAGAAAGCAACCAACTCTAGACTCGATGGGAAGTACAAAATATACAGAGAGGGAAGGAAGGTAAAAATAAAAATCTTGGGCGGCAGCGTTTTTAATGGAGTAGGATTACTGGCGAAAACACAAGTCCAATAATCTGAAATTCGCCAACCAATCATATTAAGCGATTAGGAAAGAAACCACAACTAAAATTTAAGAAGATCGAACTCGCACAGTAAATAAAGAAAAGAAATAACTACAAATTAGAGCGTAAGGTACGAAAACATTAGTGGTATCAGGTCGAGAAAAGGATCATATAGTAACTTGGGCCGCAAACAAAAAACAAATCAGACCAGAAGTTAAGCGGAACCAAATCGGAACACCAATTAACAAAAACCCAAAATCGAAGCAAAAGAAATTAACTACAGGAAACTTGGAGCAGAAATAAAGCGAAATCAATTCTAAATAACCGTTAACTAAAACAAAATCGGGACCAAAGTTACACGAAACAAAATAGGAGCCCCACACCAGTGCGACAATTTATGCTACGTGCATCGGCGTAGCCTAACAAAAATATATAATCAACGAAAAGAAATGGCCGGACTTATTCGGTGAGGGGGCGGGGTAATATACATACCAAAAGTAAATAGGAAGGCCTGAAATAAAAATACACGCACTCATTCACACTCATAACAAAATTAAAAAAGAACCTATAATTATACAAAGTATGTACAAAACATAAAATTCCCAAACCCAAAAAAAAGATTTGCATAAACGTAAGCATTTTAAATCAGTTATTCATTAAGCAGTTTAAACCAACCACAATAATAAGTAGTATATCCTTTTGTTTTGTAGTTAGTTAAAACAGATAGTATTACATTCAGAACATGGCAAAGAGCTCCAAAATAGTTTCGAAATTTTCGTATAGGCGAAGTAATTTTGTGCATGCATGAGTTTAAACAGGGAAGTCCAAATATATAAGCGCTCAACGTAAGCAGGGACGAAACACTCACCAGCGTGTTCAAGATGTTGGATCTCTCGTTCGCTCCTAGGACCGGAGCGGGCCAGATCGACCTGAGACCACGCCACTGGTGCAGTCTTCTATACCCCCAGGAGCGGCAACTCAAGGACTATCGTTCCCCCGCTGGAAGCTAGAATGATTACAAAAAATATTAATTTATTTACGCCGACAAGTGCAGGTTTATAAAGCCATCAATACTCACGACGCTGCAAGGCGTGCGCGAAATTTTCATAAAGAAAACTGAACGAATAATCTAGCAATTCCAACGAGTACTTTTTAACATTTTTGAAAAGGAAGTGAACATAAATCCGTTTAATTAAACAACCAGAGCTCCAAGTCATATTGTTATCAAGACGGATAGTGCGCGACCTTAGTTCGACGAGTCTGTAAACTGGAACGAGAGAGAAAACAATTATACGTAATGGGAATGTTTAACAAATTAAATGATACCTAAAATAAGATACTGACTTTTTTAAATTTTATCATAAACTTGTCGTTTCCAAGCAAATAGATTTGCTTTAAAAATTATTGTAAAGCAGGCTTATTCTGAACAAGTACAATATATAGATTGTTGTTGAAAAATTTAAGAACAGAAACGGAATTTATTCGAACGGGTAATGGATTAACCATGGAAAAAAAGGTATTTAATTTATCCCGAAAATAAACGTAACAAAATACAAAACTGATGATCTAACCTGGCATGCACGTTTAAACAAAATAAACTGTCCAATCGTGCACAGCTCAAAAAGGATTCATAAGAACTTACTGAGAACTCAAATAAAAAAACGTTGTACTTCCAGATGCGTGAAAAATCATATACTTATCATCCACAGTGAACTGACCACGAGCCGCACAAAAACATTTTAGGTCTTGTTCGTAAAGAATTTCGTAAGTTGTTATCCCATCTGCTCAATCGTTTGTGTTAACAACTTTGTCTCTTTCTTGTATATAGCAACAATTAAAAAGTTTAAATACTGATTTAAAAATAATACGTACTTTGTTGATGCAACATTTTAGCTACATGACTCATTAACGTTCCATTGTTGTGCTGTAAATCGAAAGCATTTATATTAATTTTTAAAAACACCGCTGATCGAACGATTCACAAAATTAAATCGTAACTTATTTCGCAGGCCATACACACGGCCACTGGAAACCCCTTAGGCACTCCTTTTTGCCGCCAAGAACTAATGCAGTATGTTCTGCTCTATAATTTGAACCATTCAAGACAACAGGGAACACAAAACCTCTCCACAACCAAAAGGAAGGTCTTGCAATTAAGAGTTCGAAAGTACGATATGTCTTTAAATAATAAACAAGACAATAGGCACTAACACCAGGATATTGAATACATTAAAGAACAAAATGGAATTTAAGAGCTTGAGATTTTTCGATAATTTTAAATAAACGACATGTGATGGAAAATAATTACGCCACAGACCAGCAAATTGAATAAACTAAAGTCGTTTACAATAAAATAGTTCAAGGATTTAATATTTTTCAAGAGTTTTTAAACAAAGATGCGATTGGAGAATAATCACGCTACAATATACACCAAATTAATTCGTAAATTATTATAAAAATACTACACATTAAAATATGAAAATTTGTTGTTTCACAAAGACAAAACAGAAAGCCCGATACAACATAGAAAATTTGTTAGTTTTATGTAGCAATTATAAATTTAACATAATATTAGTTGATTTGTATAATTTTAGGATTTATCCCATTAAAAACTTTTAGGATTTATCACAAGTTAAAAAGATGCTATAAAACATACATACCAATTTAAACATCTTAAAATTTGTTTCGAGTTGGACACGTGCTTGTGCGGGTATAAACTAAGAATTTCATTAACGACGTATTGTTTTTATAGTTCAAGATTGATTTCATTAACATTTCATAACAATCGCCAAATAAAATTTTGTGTATTTCCTACATAAACCGACATTTACAATCAGACGGTGGTAAAAATAGCGTAAGCTAATTCTTATTAAGGATCAATAGACACTCTAATGGTAATGCAATACATGTAAAAATACGTAATGAATCATCTATTATGAATATTTACCTATCGAACTTAATTAATATGTCTGAAATTTTTGGGTAAGCACACTAAAAAGTGTACTTCATATGTTCCTCAAATTAAAGGAAGCGCGTTCAAGTACAACTACTTTGACCGTGACATTACACACTACAGATTCATCTCTCAACGTCATGTTTATTCATAATTGCTATAAATTATCTTTTACACCCACGATTTACGTTACGTTTAGTATCATTCTTATAGCTACGGTGTGCGTAATAATTTATATATAAAAACAATTCTAATATTTAATACGCCAACGTTAAAATAATAAATCAACATTTTGTTTTCGACCTTACTTAAGGTCGGTTTGACGCAGCTCTAAATTCTTTTCTATTCTGAGCTAGTCTAAAAAGGTCTGCATACCCTTCACAACCTAGATCTCTAATAATTTGACTAATATAGCTTTGTCTAGGCCTTCCTACTCTACTTTTATTTGGTAGTCTATAATCTAAGACTTTACTAAATAGTCCATCATGTCTTAACTGGTGCCCTATCATTATATCTCTCCTGACCTTCAATTGTTTCCACATACAGGGTTCCTCACCTATCCTTCTATAAACTTCCTCGTTTGTTACTCTATCTGTCCAACTAATCTTTAACATTCTCCTATAACACCAAGTTTCAAAAGCTTCTATCTTTTCTTATCTACTTCTTTAATTGTCCAAGTCTCACTACCGTATAGTAGAACGCTCCATACGTACGACTTTAAGAAACTTTTCTATTATCTAAACTAATACTATTAGCTATTAGTAAGTTTTTCTTTTAAAACATTTTTCTAGCTTGAGCTATTCTAGCTACTATATCCCTTCTGCTACGTCCATCCTTTGTAATTATACTACCTAAATAGCAAAATTCATCTACCTCCTCTAACTCGGTATTACCTATTTTTAATTTTGGTTTAGAACTAGGCTGTAACTCACTTGTCATTATCTTTGTCTTTACCGAGTTAATTCTCATACTATAGTTACTCTGTAGTATCTCATCTAAAATATTTAAAACTCTCCTAACTCTTTTCTAGACTCTGCTATAATGGCTATATCATCTGCAAAACGTAACATGTCTACTTTCTGTCCCTGTACACTAATACCTATCTCTTTTCTCTCTCTAGCTAAGTTTAAAGCTTCCTCAATATAAACATTAAAATGAAGGAGACAGTATACAACCCTGTCTAACACCATTTCTAATCTTAGCTTCCTTTTCTATTTCATCCAATCTAATTACTACGCTTTGGTTTTTATATAGACTGTAAATAATTTTCTATCCCTATGAGAGATTCCTATTTTTGCAAAACCCTGAACATAACAATCCAATTAACCTTATCAAATGCTTTTTCTAAATCTACAAACGCAAAATGAGTCTTTTATTTTTGTAACCTTTTTCGATAATTACCTTAATCATTAGTATCGGTTCTCTAGTCCCTCTGTCTTTACGAAAACCATATTGGTCTTCGCCTAAATAATTCTCAGTCAAAGCTTCTACTCTATTTTTAATTATTGTTGTTAGTATTTTGGAAGCATGAGAAGTTAAACTAACCGTTCTAAAATTCTCACACCTATCAGCTCCTGACTTTTTTGGGATTGGGATAATAATATTTTTTTCGAAATCTATTGGAACCTCACCTGTGTCATATATTACTTTTATTAGTTCATATAATCTATCTAAAGTTTTCTGACTAGCATATTTTATTAATTCTGCGGGAATATCGTCTATCCCTGGCGCTTTATTTAGTTTAAGATTCCGAACAGCTCTATCAAATTCCTCTCTTAATATTGAGAACCCTATTTCTACATCCTCTTCTTGGTCGTTCTCTAACTCATCTATATCGTCTCCCTTATATAAAACTTCTAAATATCTTTTCCATCTATCTGCTACCTCAACTTTATTTATTAGAAGCTCATTATTCTCGTCTCTAATACCATTATATTTTTCCTATCTTCCCAAAAACTTTTAACTGCCCTGTAAGCCCTGTCTGTCTTACCTACTCTCAAATCATCTTGTATTCCTTACAATTCTCCTCCATCCATTTATTTCTAGCTTTTCTACACTCATGTACTATCTTATTTCTAACTGTATTATATTTTTGCTTACTTTCACTATCCACTTCTCTGAAAGGTTTAAGCTTTCTTCTATTCTCTATTAAATTTAATATCTCCTTTGTTACCCAGTGTTTTCTCGCTTCTATTTTTTCTTACCTATAGTCTGTGTTGCTGTATCATGTACAGTCAGTTTTATTTCTTTCCATCTATTTTCTACATTCTCTCCTACAGCTATCTCTTGGCTCTTATTATCTAATACTTGTTTATATTCCTCTTTACCCTACTATCATTAAGCTTACCTAGATCCCATCCTCTCTTTTAACTTTTCTCAATTTTTGAATTTTAGTTTACACTTCATTTTAACTAAGTTATGATCGCTATCTATGTCAGCCCCTGGATAACTACGACAGTTTTAACTTGGTTTCTAAATCTTTGTTTAACTAAAATATAATCTATTTGGTATCTAGCCCTATCACCTGGCGCTTTCCAGGTATATCGTCTCTAACATGTTGTTCGAATAGGGTGTTTACAGTTACTAATCTATGTTCCTGGCAAAACTCAACTAATCTTTCTCCTCTATCATTTCGTCTGCCATACCCAAATTTTCCTACCATTTTTCCCTCACTACCTTCTCCACTGACGCATTAAAATCGCCCATAACTATTAAATTCTCATCTCCTTTACTTTTCTCACTATACTATTTATATCCTCATATACCTTTTCTACTTCCTCATCCTCGTACTGAGTTGTTGGCATGTAAACCTGTACTAAAACAGTGTCTGTGGGTTTTGTACTCAATCTAACCATAATTATTCTATCACTAAATTGTGAGTACTCTTTAACTTTATGCCCTAATCTTTTACCTAACACTATTCCTACCCCTGCCTGTCCATTAGTTGAAGAAGTTGTAATTATTCTATAATTATCTTTCCAAAAGTCACTACTATCTGGCCATCTCACCTCACTAATACCTAAAATGTCCAGCTTTTCCTTTCTCATTTCGACTAATAAATTCGTTAACTTATCTACTCTAAGTAATGACCTAACATTCCAAGTCCCTATCACTAAATCGAATTGTTGTTTTATATTCTTATGATAACGAGCCCCAAGTACTCCTCCCGGAGATCCGAATGAGGGAGTATTTTACCTCCGGCAAGAATTTTACTTGTGAGCTCTCCATCATATATATTTCGTGTTTTAGGCCACGCACACCTGGGAAATATTGTGGTAGGCTCCCATATCTTTCCACAACGCAGTTTTTAAAGATTTTAGCAGAAAGCCGTATCCGTCACGGCCAACCCCCAACAAGCTTGTAAATTATTGAGGATCGCCCGAGACCAACCGACCCTCCTCCAATATCTTTTAGCCAGCAAGGCTGCTGCCCCTTGCTGCGCCTTTTAATCGCCTTTTACGATAAGCAGGCTTACTATAGTAGTATTCTTTATCCCCTACTATAGGGAAGTTAAAATAATACTAATTTTAATATTATAAAAACAAAAATACCGTAAATCTCAAAATAAAATTGAAGATTTCGCTATTCCTAGTTTACAAAAACAGCAGATAAACTTTCAATATATATATATATATATATATATATATATATATATATATATATTATACTTTACCCTAACTTACCTACCTATACTTTGTATGTGGTAGTATATAATTTGTCAATGTAAACTATAACGGCGCCACAACAAAAGAATGATCGTAGCTTCTATTTTCAAGACCTCCTTTATTTGCAAACTACAAGTTTGCCAAATTCAATCACCACGGCTATAAAAACTCTAACTTCTTTAAGAATACAATCAATCTCAGGGTAATTAATAATTTAATTGTAAGATAGAATCTATCTTGTGCGGGTTCCATACAAGATAAATCCTATTTCAGAATTTCTAACAAACACACGGTTGTAACTTATAACTCAATGTAATATAAAGTTTTGTTGGTTAGTGTGTTCAATGATGCAACTTTTAAACAAGTGTTACTGTTTTTATTTTGAAATTTTAATACCTGTAGTTGCGTCCAGCTGATGTAGTGGTCCTTACAATCGCCTGGTTGTATTTTGAACTTTCGCACGTATCTACTCTACAAGAAATATGGTTTGTATTAGTATTGAATTGTTTTAGATTAGTAATTAAATGCTTTAAATGCTTTAAAATTGATACTACTTATTCTTGACGTAATGTGATCCGCTGTTGATCCTTTTACTCAACTTCGCCTTCTGTACTTCTCTCTTGTTAAAATTTTCCAATAAAACGCCGCTACTCTCCCATAAACTGTGACTTCTAAATTGCAACCAGCTACACCTAAACTTGAGCTCTGCTATGCTTTCTTGATTATTTTCGATTCAGGTTGAGCGCTTTTCTTCTTATAGACTCGTTACTCAGCTTAAACTGCTTTTAAAACTCTTAATAATTTTCGAGTTCACTATAATTTTAATTAAATAAAAATGAAAAGTGTTCTATAAAACTGCTTTATTTTTCAAAAATTAATTGTTCACCAATCAACAATCTTCCATATCACCATGGTTTCTGCTATCTTTTGTTTTTTTAAAAACCAATGCCCACTATTTTAATTGTAAATGCTTCAAACTGCTGTCTTGATCAACATGATCAGACTTCAAATCCACACTGGTTTTATACTTTAAATTTTTAAATAACATGGTTTTAAATATTTGATTTACAATAATAATAACATATTAAATTTACAACACAATAACATAATACACGCGTTTTAAAAAAACCTAACTACATTTTTACATCAATATTTACAGATACAAGTTTTGGATTATATTCATTTTAGTTACATGCATCATTTATATCTTTGTTAATTCAGGGTTTTAGAGTCTTCCATCACTGGACCTGGTATGCTTGAGTGAGATCTACAGCCACCAACAATTTGGAGTTGTATCATTGAACCCAACCAACTTTTGTTCTAAATACAAATGCACAACTGAATAAAAACTGCAATAGCTCAACATTGCTAAACTTATTAATACCTTTTAACCCCCTGCCCTTGGATCCGTTACATAGGCCCCACTGATTTTAAATAAAAATAGAAATTTACGTGGTATAAACAGTACCTTTTTCAACTGTTGTGTAAAATTTTATTTTTGTGTTAAAATCACAAAATCTAAACGTCAAAATCCTTATGTACATTAGATAACCGTAGCTGGTTATAATTTTCATTTAATTTCTTACATTCAAGATTAAAATCTTTTCTCGTATTATAAGTGGGTTTAATTTATTACATATGGGTATAGATTCTCAATATGAAAACGCCCACGACATCTACCTTGATCGTTTTCCAATTCATACGTGTTTCCTTCAGCGAAAATCTGTTTTATGCGATATGGCCCTCGTATGGAAATAAAAGTCGCAAATGCCACGATCTCGATTAGATACCCTTAGTCTTTTCACGATAACTAAATCGCCTACTGCAAAACTTGTCAGTTTCTTAATTCTTTTTAGTCTTTTTTCAATATTCCTCTGTTGGATTTTCTCAGCTCTTCGCCTGGCTTTCCCAGTAATTCTGAAATATCCTCAATTTCACTTTCCACCCTCCATGGTCTTGCCGGCACTAAATTTCTCATTAGCGTGACTGGACACACTTCTGTCACTAAGCTTGGTACATGATTTAAGAAGTTTTCCACTTGTGGTAAACATCTGACCCAATTTTCATGCTGCTCTTGTGTACATAAACGTAAATATTTTATAACTTCTATTATGTATCGCTCACTTGGGTTAGATTGTGGATGTCTAATACTACAGAAACTAATCTGAATATCCTCTCCTCTAAGCTTTGTTTTTACTCTTTGGTTCCTAAAATACGTTGCATTGTCTGCTAAAACTCTTTTCATTTTTCCAAACTGTGAAATGAACCTACCTAGACAGTTTAAAACATGCCTCGACGTACATCTACGCCCTGGATACACCTTAACAAATTTTGAAAAAACATCCACCAACACCAAGATATGTTGATACCCATATTGGCTAGGAATTAGGTTGCTTACATAATCCATTGCCACCAACTCCAGTGGTTCCGTTGCCGTCACAGTCATTGGTTTATTTTGTAACAAAATGTTCTTCTCTTTTCCAAGTAGACATGTTTCACAGTGATTCACACAGTCTTTTACCAGCTTAATATCTTTCTGTGCATAAAACGCCTCTCGGAATACCATAAAGGCCTTTCTTGCACCAATATGACCATATCTGTTATGTATTTCCATTACTAATTCTGCAGCCTCATCCTTTGGGAGCACCAATAATTCGTCATCACCGATCCTCTTTACCAGAAAATCTCGAAGCAAATAAAATCCCTTGTATTCATTTACATTTTTCCTTACTAACAGGTCTTTTACTGCTCGTATTTCCTCATGTCCCTGCATAACAATAAACCTCGCATTTGACCCTCGTCTTCAAACTCCTGCAATGCCACTAAATATCCGTTTTTTTTCATGCACATACCCTTGTTCTTTTCTGCTTAGATAATCCGCAGTTACGTTCTCTTTCCCCGGTTTATGCTTTATTTCGAAGTCATATTCTTGCAGTACCAGAGCCCACCTGTACAACCTACTGTTCAAAAATTCCTTCTTTTTCAAAAACGTTACTACAGCATTGTCTGACTCGATCAAAAATTTATTTCCTAGCAAATAGAACCTTAATTTCTTAACAGAATAAACGATTGCCAACATCTCCTTCTCAGCTGTAGAATACCTACTTTCAGAATCTTTCAAAACACGCGAGATAAACAAATTGGCACCTCTTTGCCCTCCTGTATCTGAACTAGCTCTGCTCCTATTGCAAAGTTGGACGCGTCGGTTCTTAAAATAAATTTGTCCTTAAAATTAGGGTATCGTAACGATAGTTCTTGATAAAACACCCCTTTAATTCTTGAAAAGCTCGTTCCTCTGCTCGGTCCACTTCCATCTTACATTTTTCTTCAGTAGTTCTAACAGTGGTACACATAACTCTGAGTAATTTGGTATAAACCGTTTATAGTAATTGAGCACCCTATAAATCCACGTAAACCTTTTAAATTCCTCGGCTGCTCTAGCTTCTTCAACTCATCTAATCTTTTGTCACAAATTTTATACCTTCGCTACTTATCAAAAGCCTAAATATCCAACATTACTCTTAAAGAATTCACATTTTCCAACATTTAACTTCAAACCACCTTCATCTAGTCTCTGAATTACCTTTCGCAAGTGCCTCATGTGTTCTCCCTCGTTTCTAGAGAAAATCAAGATGTCATCGACATAATGTGCAAAATCCTCGAACTCATTTAGCAGTTTCTGCATTGCCCTAACTAGCGCCGCCGAACTGGTAGAAAGACCGAAAGGAACTACTCTATATTGATAGATCTCTCCCTCTATGCTAAACCCTGTGTATTTACGACTGTCCTCATGTAGTGGAATTAACCAAAATGAATTTTTCAAATCTAATTTACTAAAATATTTCATTTCATGAACTTTGTACAGTAAATTATCAAGTCCCTGTGGTTGTTCATATTGTGGTCTGGTAATTAGGTTTAAACGCCTCGCGTCCAAACAAATCCTTAAATCTACTTTGTTGGGTTTGGGCACAACAACAACCGGGTTCACCCAAGAAGTTCTCGCTGGTTCAATAATTCCCTCTTTTAACATTCTATTTAATTCTAGTTTGACTTTATCCCGTAATGCAAACGGTATTGGATAAATTTTAGAATAAAAACCTTTATCGTCAATTATTTCTAACTTATGTGTGTACCGACTAGCAAATCTTGGTTCGCTGTTAAATAAACCTACAAATTCGTTAAACAAAACGCTTAATTGTTCCCTCGTCTGATCATTGACTGAACCTATCTGTTCTTCACAAAATACTTTTTCAAATAAATTACACAATCTAATGCCATCGTTTCCATCATAAATATTTTTAATCAATCCTGTCTTATTCTTGCCATTATTATTCACATTCTGTTTTCTCCAACTAATATTCAATAAACTCACATTCTTAATATCGTTCTGTCTGTCCTGATTAACCATTCCTAATCTTTTATTGTCCTTAATCTCATTCCTTATATCATCCTGTCTGTCTTCAATAACCAATCCGAAATCTAAACTGCCCTTATTATTATTCATACGTGTTCCAATAGTATCCATATTTATCTCACATTCCTTTTCAAACTATCATTTGGCTCCACCCAAACCTTTTCACCTTATCAATCTGTACTGTTCTATCCTGGCCATCTATTCTCAACCCAAAATTTTCAATGAAATCAATCCCCATAATGAAATCTAAATGCAACCCTTTAGCTATTAAAAATTCTGCATCCCTATCATATTTTCCCCAACAAAAATTGGTAACTGCCTATTTATTGTTGATAACTTCCGTTTCATTGGACCACAAGTTTATGCTTTTTATTTTACAAATACGTCCTTTTAATAAATTACTATGTTTTAAAAATATCTTCTTTGACCAAGGACAACTTGTATCAATTAACGCAAAATATACATGACTATCCAACTTAACATGAAGAAAAACGGTTTTTAAACTGCTTAAATTAATATTTACATCTGTACCCAAATCTAACAATCTTAAACCTAATAAATTGTAGTTTTTTTTCTCCAGGGCCGGGTGAACTTCAGCTACCTCAATCCTATTTTCGGAATCCCTTGTTTTTTCGGCAGTTGTCAACCCATGATGCACTCCTGCATCTCTAGCATATCCCTGGCCTCGATCGCGTTCGCCACCTACGTTACGGTGATCACTATCATTTCGTGTCGTCGTTCGTCCCTGTTGCCGACCACCATAATCACCCCTGTTGTAAAAACCCCTGTTTTCATTCTTATGCCATATATTGTTTCCGTTTACTTGTGGTCCCCGGTGCTGTCTTTGTCCTTCCCACAGTTCTCAGTTCGGTGGTAGTTATTTCCGTTTCTGAAGCCCCTGTTGTCATCCCAGCGGTTACGGTAGTTTCTGTCCCCATTTCTATCGTCACTCTTATTTCCTCTGCACTTAGTTTCGTATGATTTCGCCATGTCATAGTTTCGCATAATCTCTAAAAAATCACGTAACGTTCTAATGTTCTGTATTGCGACAGCCCTTGTGATTTCGAATTCCATATGTCTTGATAGCAATTGTATAATCTCGTCTTCCCTCATTTTAGGTGTCAGGTGCTGTGCCTGATTGTATCTGTCAGTAGTATAACTATGGAGAAGCTGGGACAGCCCTTTTTAAAAGATCATAAATATCTTGTAAAGGGTGTGTGTATTATGGAAAAGAGAAGTATGTATGTGTGAAGGTCATGTTGGTGGTGTGTGTGTGTTGGTATTAGTTAGGTTTGAGGATAACGATAGTATGGCTATGGAGAAGCTGGCCCGGCCCTTTTAAAAGGATCATAAATATCTTGTAAAGGGTGTGCGTATTATGTAAAAGAGAGGTATGTATGTGCAGGTGTGTGCGTGTAGGTGTAGGGTATGTATGGTTTGTCGGTGAAGTTAACGGGGTCGTGCCGCCCTCGTGATAAAAGGGTGTGTGTGTAGATATCGATCGGTGGGGGGGTGTGTGTGCGGTGTTGTTGTCGTTTTATTTTCGAAAAGAAAGGTATGTATCGTTATGTGTATAGGTGTGTAGGGGGGGCGTGCGTGTTTTAGTCTAAGACGAAATATCGTAAGGGGCGCGCAAGTGGTGCGAACGTGTTTTTGTTTTAAGAGGTGTTTTCGGGGGGTGGTGGTCGCGATCGAGAATAAGTCTGGGTAAATAACCGCAAGGGTTTTTTATTACAGGTGTCGATAAGAAAAAAAATTGCGATGGCCCTTTTAAAAGGGCTGTCTCAGCTTCTCCATAGCTATACTACTGACGTAATCGTATTTTTGCTCAAGATGGTTCGATCGATGACGTGTGCGTGTATTTTTGCCCTTCGGAGAGAAGATGATGAAAGTGCGCTATTTAATTCGTATACAAATACGGGGTCATGGTTATCTCATCGGACACACGTGCAAGACGTTTCAAGTAAACTTTTAATAATTTGGAAATGTTACGCTCGCTGTGTCGTAGGCAATTATGATGAAGTATTTAAAATAACGCAGAGATTTCAGATCGTCGGGCCAGAGAAAAAAAAAACGGGGTCGCGATTATCTCATCGGACACGTGCAAGACGTTTTAAATGTAATTGTTTCGGTATAAATGGTAAAAAGTTCTTCCTTAATTTTGTGTGTATTATATGAACCCAAAGCATATACGATGACGAATCGTATTTTGCCGAGAAATAAAAAGTGGTCGTAAATTTTGTATAGTATACATTAATTATATAAAGCGGAAGTTAAAATATAAATGATCGAGTATGTTTTGTATAATTATTTTTTATTATCGAAGTCGGGAATCGCTTTTGTTAAAACATTGTATGTATAAAAGATAGCTTCTTGGAACGCGTTAAGAAAATACTGTAGTTTAATGATTACATCATTCGTGAGTAAGTTTTAATTTCAGTACACATCGTTTTGCATCATTAATTATATAGGAACCCATTATTTTTAACAAATATGGGCTCATAAATCCTCGAAATATAGACGTTTGGGATTTTTATATTCTTTATCGATGCCGAGTCGGCGAAAATGACTTTGTTACTTACATCTTTGAATAAAAAATATGCTCATTAATTTTTATGCGACTTCAATATCCGCATAATAAAAGATGGCGTTTTAATTTGAATGAGCTTTTTTTGTCCAAAACAAGGGCAATGCTATTTAATTCTAATGAATTGCTATCGTTAATGTCTGAATCGTGTATGTGGGAGCGGTTTTCAGATGCGTAATAAATTGTACGTCATTCGGAGCGATATAAATAGAGGATCCCTTGTAAGGCTTTTTATCTTGTAAAATATAAGGTTGAGAGTCGTGCAACGTGTTTTGTCATCGTGCAGCTTGCATTAAAAACAGGTAATAATTGTAAATATATTTTTAACTTTATGTAATTATATTCGTAATTAGAATTAAAATATGGAGTTAATTAAAAATCAATTCAGTAAGCCGCATCGATAGGAAGAAGACCGTAAAGTCAAAGATCTCGAGCTACAGCGCCCTTATCCGGTTTTAAGCATCAAATCTCTTCAGTCAAAGAAGAATTCTCGCATCATTCTCGTCGAATTAGAAGAATGCGTTGTGTTCCTTCCGCAGAGAATCGCGGACGTAATTAGCGACAAAGATATCGAAGAGCTGAATAAACAGGAATGCCTTTGTTTGCACTACCTAGGATCGTTCGAAGTTGGTCAGTATTTAATATTTTAATTTTTATTTAAAAACTAATACGAAATTCGTTTATTTTAAAGGTAAACCTAATCCTGCAGCGAGTATTTCCTTCTGCTGCATGGGCGAAAAACAAAGGATCCATCATCATCAGCCCTCACGGATCCTCCCAAGGAAAATCAAGAACGGCAAGAGCAAAAAGCCATCCGTATCGTCATCACACTAGAATACCTACCTATACATGGTAATTAATTTTATAATTTTAGTATTTTTACATCTTGATTTTTAAAGTTATGAGTATTGAATATAGAATTAGATCAGCAACCCATTACAATCGTGATATGCTAATTGCGGATTATCCACATAATTTTTATAGAATCGCATGCAAGGAATTGCCTGCTTATTTAAAGGACTTTAAATATCGGGACGGTTTTTGATTGGGTCTCGAGCCCTTTTTCTATTTTGCATGCAATTTAATTTGTTCGACAATTTAACGTGCTTAGAAGATTCGTATTCTAACACAATAGCGTTTTGCTTCACCGACGTGTCTCGTATGAAAGAAAAGCTTTTAATTTATGTAATTACGACCGAAGGGCATTTTATAATATTAGCGAAAGCATCTCGGCCGGTATTAGGTTGTTTAGATTTGTAGATCAATCTGCCGTATCGCCATTAAAAACAGTGTTTAATTTTCAGTATAAATGTGAAAGTGACATTTTCTTTTATGCAATTCTAAGAACCGATTGCCTATACGTGGACTTAAAAAATAGAGAATTCGTGTTTTCAACTCAATTTATTAATTCTTTGTTGATTTGCAGAAAAACCCTCCGCATGCGCTTGCATGAAATCGGCGATTTATTTGTCTATAGTAAATGTGTTAGAACGACAGATGTATTTTCTATAAAATCATCTAAAAATTACAGATTCAGAAAAATATGCTATAGACTTATCCTTTTGTATAAGATTTTAAACTCGTACAAATTGTTAGAATAAAACGGGAACTGCATGCCGAATTAGAAGCCATTTTATGGTCCTGCGATTTATCGCCCAAAGACGATACGCCGAACGTATTAGTAAAATTGCACGGTTCAAAATACAGAAAGTTGGCATTGAAATACGAAAAAAATGTTAACTAACAGAAAAATCGAAGCGGACGCGGGCGTTTCGATGTGTTGTGATCAGATGCTACAGTTGTATCGAAAAGTGCACGCAATTTTAACGAAATGTCGTAAAACTAAAGTATTTCGCAATTGGGTTCGAATATTAAAATCACACATTCACAACACCGAATCGATTTTAAGAACGGTGAAACAAACTTCTTCTTCGCTCTCGGCTAGTTATCTGAATCTATTCGAAAATCTTCT
Source organism: Platerodrilus igneus (assembly GCA_036346225.1). Classification (NCBI taxonomy): domain Eukaryota; kingdom Metazoa; phylum Arthropoda; class Insecta; order Coleoptera; family Lycidae; genus Platerodrilus; species Platerodrilus igneus. The sequence goes on from JARFIW010001700.1 coordinate 2,397,441, forward strand.
ATGCCATATGAAAAGATATAAAATGCTATTTAAAATCTATTAAAAAACTACTGCGGCAGAATGTTCCTAAACAATGGATGTATTCTCGGAGCACGCCTCGACATTCTGAATTGGTTTGGAAGCCGATCGTGTCTGCGTTTAAATCGAGAATTCAAACAGCTCAAATTATTAATGTTGCACATAAAGATCTTAATTTATTTATCGAAGATTGTAAAAAACTAATTTTATCCAAATTGTATACGATTTTTAAAAATCACTCGGTAAACCTTAAAATTAATGTCGTGTTAGCGTGCGATTTTTCAAATTTTCCGTCGCGCTCAACGAAAATGAGTTTCAAACTAGGTATTTTCGACGCCCAACTTTTTAATTTGTTTCGGCAATTTAGAGAAGTTTAACGAGTGGTTTGCGTGCAATATCGCAACACGCTTGTTGGATAAAATAGAGAACGACGCAATGCACGGGTCAGGATTCACGCTATCCGAAATATTATTTTTAAATGTTAATATTAATAAATGCTATGATATGTTTCACGCGAGTTGTTTCATGCCTCTTCCTATCGCAATTCAAAACAAAAGGCCTGTTTAAACATTAGAAACAATGATTTTCATGCTTTTATTGGAGCGTTTTAGCCGGAATAATTAAGCCTACAGCAGGTAAGCATGCTAATCGCACAACTTCGTATCCGCATTTTGCAGAAATTTTTAATATGAAAAATTTCGTCAGCCCCATGCCTATATCGGATATATCGAAATTCGAAAAGCAGAATGATATTTCTGTAAATGTTTTGCTCTTATTTTAAAACGCGCTCGATACATCGTAACACCGGTACAATTAACTAGCCAAAACGAGATAAACACGTTAATCTGTTAATTGTTGAAGATGCGTATGTCGACGAGTCGTCAAAATTTAATTCTGACGACGGCGAAGACGTCAACGGCGACGAGGACGACGACGACGGCGACGAGGCCGATAAAGTTGGAAAAAGTTTGGAAGAATTAAAAAAATATTAAAGATTATAAACGGGGCGTTAGATATCATTATTGTCTTATAAAAATTTAGCCTCACTTGTGAGAGGTCAATTAACTAAACATACGGGTCACTTTTACGTATGCGATAGATGTCTCTCCTATTTTTACGATCGCAAACGTCTCGATGCCCACGAGCAAGTATGCGAAAAACTTAACGAGTGTCGTGTTATTTTACCCTCCGAAAAACAAATATTTACAATTTAAAGATTTTAAGTATAAAATACCTGTGCCGATGGTGGTTTATTCTGACATAGAATGCCTTATTAAAAAACCGAAAGAGCTTCCGAATCAGAACGCACTTTCAAATACCAGGAACATATTCCGTTTTCAATAGGATATTATTTTTATTGTGGATATGACGAATCTCTTTCATATTACAGTTCATACACGGGCACAGACTGCATTTCTTGGTTTGTGCGACAATTAAAACATATTGCCATATGTTATGGGAGCGCATTTTTAAAAACGAGCCTGCTACGTCCTCTATAGATGCCTCGACGGCAAAAACGTGCTTTATTTGCGAAGTCGATTTCTTGCCGGACGACGAAAAGGTTATCGATCACGATCACATGAATGGTTCTGTAAGAGGTGTTGCGCATAGCAGCTGTAATTTAAATTTTAGGTTATTTCCAATTATTCCCGTAGTCTATCATAATTTGAGCAATTATGATGCTCATTTTATTATTAAAGAGCTTGCTAACGCTTTCGAAGGCCCCATGAATATAATACCCTTGAATAATGAAAAATACATAACATTTTCTAAAAATACAACGACGCAAATGTGACGTTCAGATTCATAGATTCCTTTCGCTTTATGGCAATGTCATTGGAAAAATTAGCATGCGAGTTGTCTTTCGATGACTTTAAAGTTTTAAAAAGGAATTTAGCTCGCTAAACCCGGATCGCATTAAATTGCTAATGCGCAAGGGTATTTTTCCTACGAGTATTTGGATGACATTTTGAAATTAAGCGAAGAAAATCTTCCTCCTATAGAATGTTTTATAGCAATCTTAATGAATCACATATTGAAGAATCGGAATATATTCATGCGCAAACCGTATGGAGCACTTTTAAATGCAAAATTTAGGAGACTACGCGGACCTATATTTAAAATGCGACATTCTTTTACTTTTGCGATATATTCCAAGACTTTAGAAAAATTGTCTTGAAACATACAAATTGGATCCCTTAAATTTTGTGACTTTGGCGAGCTACTCGTGGTCTAGCATGTTATTATATACTAAAATCAGGCTAGAACTAATTTGTGACGTCGACATGTTTTTAATGATCGAAAGAGGCATTCGGGGGCCTTACTCAAGTCGTAAAACGATATGTAGAATCCAATAATAAATATTATCCCCAAACGTATGATCCATCCAAGCCGAATAAATTTTTATTTTACGGAGATATTAATAATCTCTATGGTCATGCCGAATCTTGCTATTTGCCTTACGGGATTTCAAATGGCTAACGCCTGAAGAAATATTAAAATTTAATGTTACAACGGTGAGCATTACGAGCGATAAAGGTTATATTATCGAATGCGACTTGGAATTTCCTACGGACATTCACGACGCTCAGAAAGAGTTGCCGATGTGCCCAGAACAGGACACGCCTCCGGGCTCGAAATTTTCAAAATTAATGTGCACTCTCACGAAAAGTTCAACTACGTTGTGCATTACAGAAATCTCCAGGTTTATTTATCTGCGGGCGTAGTTATGACGCGCGTTCATAAGGTTTTAGAATTCGGTCAGTCTCCTTGGTTGAGACCGTTTGTCGAATTAAATACAAGAATGCGCACGGAAGCTAAAACGGAATTTGCACAAAATCTATATAAATTTGCAAACAATTCCATTTTGGTAAAACAATGGAGAATGTTAGGAAAAGACGCGTCATAAAATTAGTGACTCATTGGAGCGGTCGGTATGGTGCTCTATCTTTAATTTCCAAACCAAATTTCCATTCGGCAACGATTTTTGACAAAAATCTGGTCGCGATCGAATTGAGCAAAACAGAGATAGAGTTCAACAAACCTATCTACATAGGTATGGCCATCTTAGAATTATCAAAATTGAATTATATAATTTTCACTACGATTTCATGAAGGCAAAATTTGCAAATAATTGCGAATTATGCTACATGGACACCGACAGCCTTTTGTATAGTGTGACGTGCAATGATTTCTATGAAGAGTGTATAAAGACGAATCTAGAAAAATTTGATACGAGCGCTTATGATCCCGATAACATCTATAAAATTCCTTTAATTAATAAAAAAGTCATTGGTCTTATGAAAGACGAAACTAGAGGTCGTATTTTAACGCACTTTGTAGGCCTTCGATCGAAAATGTACTCTTTAAAAATAGAAGGCCGTGAGATAATAAAGAAGGCTAAGGGTGTTAAAAAGTACATTATCGATCAGCAAATCTGTTTCGATCACTATCTCGATACGTTACGAAATAAAGTAGTTATAGAACGAGACCAAAATAGCATACGATCATATTTGCATAAGGTATATTCCATACGTCAGACGAAAATTGCTTTAAGTTATCAAGATGATAAAAGATACATTTTATCTAACGGAATAGATACTTTGCCTCATGGGCACTATCTAATAAAGGACCTTTGAATAAAACCATATTTTATTTTGTGAATTGCATGTTTATTATAAAAAATAATTAAAATCTTGTAACGAGAAAGAAATTGCATTGTCTTTTTGTATTTTTATATTATAAAACCGCATTGTATTTTTTTAATTTTTATATTATGTATAAAATTAATTTAAAAATATATTTTAAGCGCTGTTGTAGAGGCTCTCTTTGTTATATTGTAATCAAGAAAAAGCATTGTATTTTGTTATTTTTATATTTATTATAAAATTAATTAAAATATTGTAACAAGCCAAGATAAAAAACTGCATTGTATTTTTATTTTTTATATTATGTATAAAATAAACTAAAATAATACATTTTAAGTGCTGCTGCATGTCAAAGTATCGCAGTTGTAGCGTCTCTATCTTTCTTATTTTTACAAGATCAAAAAAATGTATAATAAAAAATCAAACAAAAAAGAAACAAATTTTTATTTTTGAAATGTAACATATTTATATAATAAAAATATAAAAACAAATGTTTTATTTTAAATGTAACAATCTATATAAGATCAGCTTTTTGAATCCAGGAAGGCTCTTGGAAGCCCAACCATTTGACGAGAATTTTGGTTCCTTTTCGCCTTAGTATTTTCTCGATAAGGTAAATATTTGGAACTCTCGTTTTCTGCAGCTCAGCTTCATAAAACTGTCCCAATACTGGATCGCCATGCATGTCGACGAGTAAATAAGTAGTCGGATTTGCTCGAAACACTTTACATATTTTAAACGTTTCCTCGCTCCAGTTTGCATTGTAGCCCTTAGAAAAATACTTCTATATTTTGAAATGCGTACAAAGTCGTCCACGGCATAACGAGGTTTTCTAGTCGCCAGTTTTAATTTATCGTAAACTTTCAGACGCGTTTTCGCGGTCACATTTTGGGTTTTCTTTTAGTGGCCGAATGCACCGTATCGTTGTATTTCGATACAATCGAATCGATTATATCAATCCACTTCCATTTGCCTCTCAGACTAAAAGCTTTATACAGTTTGTTTTTATCGTTCTGATTGCACGTTCTACGATGGCGGCTTTGATTGAGCTATATGTGGAGTAATGATTAATATCGCCATATTCCTTCATCAGCCGTGCAAATTGGCCGTTATAAAATTCTGTACCATTATCTGTTTGCAGATTTTTCGGTAAAGGGGCCGCGATCTTTTAATTTCATTTAAAATCTCGCGCATCGCAGATGTGACTTCATGGCCATTCTTGGATTTAAGCGGTCTCGTCCATAAATATTTCGAATAGCAATCGATCACGAGTAGAATATACTTATGCCCTTTATTATATTTCGAATATGGAATAAATTCAGCAATATCGGCTTGGAATAAGTCGTGATAAGATTTGATGATCGTTCTTCGACGTGGAAAATTTATTCTAACCCCTCTGTGCAGTTCATCCACTAGTATTTCCTTATCGTTATATTTCTTAGACATTTTTAAGGTTTGACACGAGTATGAGAGTTAGACGACGAGGCTTTATCTTGCTCCAATAACACGTGCAGGTGTCTTATAACGTCGGTATTAATTTTGTGAAATTGTAAATCGTCTCCAGCAGACGTCTTGACTCCGTCTAATTTCAAGTGGTTGAAAATCAGGAAGTTCGTGTTTAAAACAACTTCGTTCAACACTTGAACGACCGATTGCAATACATCTCGAATGATCACGTTATCGCGGTGAATGGCGACACCTTCGATAAGATTTTGTATTCTCGCGTTCACATAGAACTTAGAAACGGCATCGTGCTCATCTTCGGCCTCGCCTATGTTGACAATTCTCAAGCCTCGAGAGTCGAAGTTCTTGGCCTTACCGTCGTCGATCGTGGTTAGTTTCATAAAATTTTGCGCTTTTTCTGACAACGTCGAGTCCACGTATCTCTTGTTAACGGCATCGCCGAGCTCTGCGGGTCGTGCAAATTTACAATGGATCGCGACTTGGCGTCAAATTTAAGTTTCTTATTAGCATGCGTTTTTCCTGAAGATGAAGCGGTCAAACATATTTCCAATGCTTTGCCTATACGCAGATTGAGTTCTTCGCTGCAAAATTTTAAGTTTACGCCGTCGTTTGATTTTTAGGATCGGCCAAATTCACTATTCTAAAATCCTTCAAGTTAACTATTTTCTCGTCCTCGTCCAATACCAAGGCGCTTCGTTTATTTACCGCATCCGTTCCGGTCACGGGATTGCCTACGTTGCAAAGTTTTCTATTTTCTATGTTGAAATCGCCTTCCGGAGTTAGTTTAAAGCCTACACCAGGAGGCCCGCGCGCAGCGGTATTACCAAACCCTCCGCCTCCAGAGTCTCTGGCAACATACGCTCTTCCAAATTTATCGACGACCATTTTATTTCTGAGACTATTCTATAGAACGTGTATATTTTATTAGGCGATTAATTTCGCCTCCTTTAATTCGGATATAATAGAAAGAAATTCGTTTTGATTCTGAGAGCTATTGTTGCCCGCCGAACGTTCGGCCATCAACAAACGAAGCCGGCTCACCAGCTCGGCCGGCGAGTCCCAATGAACGTATTCTATCTCATGATTAGAATTATCGAATTTTTTGTATCGCCAAATTCTGCTTATATTACTCGATGGCTGTCTTTTTCGATAAATCATCCATACCGAGACCTTTCTTTTCTTCGTTATTTTGGATCGTAATTGCATGGGAATCGTAGGAGTCGCCGATGCTGTATTCATCTCTCTTGACGACAACGACGACGGTGACGGCGACGAAGCATGCTGCGGCGAGGAGGAGGCGTAGATATTGTAGTCGCCACGGGCGACGGTGTTAAATTCGGAACGATATAATTTTTATATTTGGGCGTTTTAGGCAGATCCTTGCGAAACAGTTTATTATATGCATTGGTTTTCTTCAAAATATCGATGTAATTTTTACATCTAGCTCGGAAGGATTGCCAGCAGGCGTTTTCTTATTCGAAGGATTTTCTTATAAGTTAACAATCGAAGTAAGCCCTCCGTAATAGGATATTTTTATTTCTAATATTAATCGTAGATCCGTCGTCTGCAATAGCTAACTCTGAATTGCCCATAGACCATTTATTCGAAAGGTCGTCGTATTGAATGCCGATTCCGGTATCGTCTATATTGGGATCCTCGCTTTTGGACAGGATGTCGGCATACTTTTTAAGTAAGACATCTGAACCGTCGCCGACATTATCAGATTCGTGCTCCGCATTCTGACGTCGAATATAATTAGGATTTTTACTTGCAGAGAATTTTGATAGCGATTTTAACGGTTCTAGTAATTGAGCATGCTTCATTCCGTATTTTAATTGAGCTCGATTTTGATCTCGTTTAAAATCTAAAACTTTTTCTTATCGTTTTAGTGGCCTGCACTACGGCTCGATTTAAATTCGTAGAGTGACGTCGTCGTCGTCCTCGTCTCATCGCAGCCGCAGACATTGCGTTGATGAAAGTTCGCTCGAACGTCGTGATTTTAAATACATATGTAATGATCGAATCCTTTACGGTAGCGGCCCTCGTTTATGGCTTTTTCTTTGTCTACCACTAAGAATCCGTATCCGGCTTTATTGCCATCGCCGTCTTTTTTCCCACGCTAGACGGCACATCTTTTGAAATCTTCGAAGCTCATGTCGGTATTAATGTGCTCGAATAGATATGTCTTAAGTTCATTTCGTCTTGCGAAAAACTATAATTAAATTTGTATTGTCGCGAATAAGATGCTTCGGTATTCTTGCATACGATTGGCTGAGGTAGAACGCGTCTATATTCTTATGACGGCTCATTGAAAAATATTGACGAATCGCGTTTTGTTCGTGACATTGAATGTCGTCGAAAATGAAAATCGAATTACTCTTAGCATCTTGCGGTGAAATTATTTCGGAATTTTCGCTAAATTCGTAATAGCCTAGTCCCTTGATCGGTCTCAAAACTCGACTCAAAAATCGTATTTGGGCTGAAATAGCGACTTGGAGTAAATGTAAACGTTTTCAAATTCCAATCCGTTGGGTGCCAGTAACAAACTCAAAATCAGGTTTGTTTTACCGCACGCAGAAGGTCCGCATACGATGCATCTTATGCTGGCCGGTAAGAGATCTCCGTGCTTTTGCGCGTTCCAAAATAGGAATAAGGATCATCCTGTTCGACCGTTAGATCCATATTTGCAACCGGTAGAGATTGTTTCTGTTTAATAACCTTCATGTCTATTATTCGCTAATATGACGCGTAACGATTTCCGTAAACGGATCGTATTCGAATATAGAGTCGTGCAAAATTAAGCAGTATGCTTTAGTGGTTTGATCGAAAATGTTGCTGGATTCGATTTCGAGACGTATATCGACGGCCGAATTTTTAATAGATTCTTCTTGACGACTGCAATCGATCACGAACACGGGACAATTGCCAAATTGCTGATAGTCGTTCAAACAACACAGAGCGTAGCTCAAATTGCTCGCGCCTGCATAATAGTTTTCCGGAAATTTCGAATAGTGCATGAACGGGGTCGAATAATCGTTATTGGCAAAGTCCGAATTCATATCTTGAAGTGGAAATTCTTGGGAATTAAGGTATAGTTTTAAATTTGTCAGATTGCAGTGATCGAACTGGGATGCCGATTGCTTCGCATTATCATACTTGCCATGCTGAAGAGTAAATAGAATCCATCGAGGTTTTTCTAATTCGTTCGAATTCTTAATACGCCAAACGTGAATTTTCGAAGACGGAAAGGACGGCAACTCGTGAAGCTCCCAGCGACGAAAGTAAACCACAATTCTGGGATTTTTATGCAAATGATGGAATAAATTTAATTTCGATTCATCGCTAAGCTTTAAATGCGGAACCTCCACGATATTTTAGTAATTTTAAATGTTAGCTCGTTTTCGTCGCTCTTGTAACAATTGACGTCGCTCTTGGATCTAATTAAAACAAGCTCTTGCGGCATGTTTACGACGGCTCGTTTATAATCCTCGCAAAATCCAAAAATATGCTTTAGAGGCACATTGCACGAGAAGCGTCCGTTCTTAAAAATGTCGGCGTTTGTATCTCCTCGAGGGTCCCAGGTGCTATTGCTCAAACCGTTGAATTTTTTGTGATACGAAGCGAGACCCTTCATCGTGCACGTTATACCAGGCTGCTTACAAACGTCGACCACATGCGTGCTCCCATTTTGTACTGTATTTCATCGAACAAGAATAATATTGCGTTGTTCGTTATCGTATACGGTTTACCTTCGGTTTTCACCGAAAACGTTCCCTTAATATTAATGTAACTGTCGTAGGTTGCGGTTATAGCATCGGAATTTTGGATTTCTATAATCACTCTATCGCTGTGGTCTGTGTTTCGCGTGAAGGGTAAATACGAATAATAATCTTCTTTCGAAATTGTCTCTTCGTAGCGAGGCCTTTTGAATACGTCTAATTTGGCCACCTCGTCGAAACGTAATTTCTTCAAAGGAGAACTAATCACCGACGAGATGTGATCTGCGACCATTTTCGTGCTACTACCAAAATCACCACGTATTTTACCGCCACGTTTAGCCATTTCTAGTACTTTTTTTCTTTCTCGTATTCAAAAGCTTGTAGCCGAGCGCTTTTAAGAAACTTGCGTCTGCGCGACTAAGAGCGAGGTTCTTCTTCCTCTTCTTTTAATATGATGTCGCTTTTTCACACCTCTTCCGCTTTTTATTTCGTTATGGCCTAACGATGATTTGCGTGCGACTGCAGATTTCGAGAACGTTTTTGCGTTTTATATAGGTTTGTTTTTGAGGAAGAAGAAGAAGAAGAAGAAGACTTCGGCAGCAACGACGATAACAATGCCCAACGCGCGGATTTTTCTTAGGTATATTGACGACTGCGGCTAACGTCTGTTGCTGCTGCTGCTGATGCTGACGCTCGTCATCGTAAACGACGCCCATTTTAACTTAATAATAATTTTATTATTCGCGTCTTAGCTCTAGGCGAACGCAAAGGTACGTATCCTTCGAAAAATTAACCGCTTCACCCGTATGATCCACCAGTCTCAACGTAATGTTATCGAATTCGTCCACGCACAGAGGGAAACGAATTATATTGCTGGGTTGTTGTTCTATGCTGTAGCCTGGGGCACGGTTAGGCCAAATTCGTAAATGCTATGACAAAGTTGGTTATTGCGGTACGCTCCCGTCGTAATGTTAGTATCTACGAAAATATTAGATACCGAAATTATTTCCACATCGCGATCGGACGTATGCGAACGACCTTCCTCTAAAATTCGATCATAAAATCCCAGCATTCGACCGATGTTGCCGCGCTTCGTGAAGTCTACGGAGTATTTCGATTTTATTTCGCACTTTAGGGTATTATTATTAGCTCTTAAAGAAAACAAGCCGTCGACCAATCCGTCGTCGTCCAAAGTTACGGACGAATTAATTTCTTTGTTGGCTTTAGCCGACTCCAATATCTTTTTTCTCAGGAACGTGTTTAGCTCGTCTATTTCGTAGCATCCCTCGTCGATGGTGATTTCTTTATCTTTATCGTAATAGAACTTATTATTTCCCTCGTAAATATTTCGAACGGTGTTGCACGTGTAAAGACCCACCAAGCCGCAGGTGTACGTACCGCCATCGTTCAGTCTCACAGGTGGGTATAGCGTACCGCTGCTGATGGTATTTCCATACCCGAATATCGTGAATGTCCTAGACATGACTGTAGCGCTCCGAGGGCATTATGGTTCTTTATGTAAAAATTTCAACACTAAATGACCACACACGATCGTGTTAAAGTCTTGCTCCTTTCCACGTTATAATATATATCGCTACCGTGAAAATATCTTAAGACTTCCTCGGAGGCCTCAGGTCTCCGAAACTATCGAAGTATATCACCGTATTGGCCCTTTTTATAACCGACCCAATGCGTGCCCGGACCGGATCCATCGTCTAAATTTATAATACCACTTTCGTTTCGCCACGGCGGTGCTAAGCTTCCGTCGCGTCTTTTAGCGGCAACTCGTCTCGCATGTACACGCCTCTAAAATACGGAACACCTTTAGCATATTTGTGCAGATCGAGATCGGTCAATGCGCGCATGGGAGGTGTAAGGGTGGTGGTGGTGGTGGTGGTGGTGGCGAGCTTAGCATTCCTCGGCACCGTCGAAGTCATCCGTTTTTTGAATCCCCCGGATAAGGTTTCAAGTACAAGGCGCTACCTTTCTTGTGAGGCTTTAAATACAATCCGCTGCCGACTTTTTTCTCTTCCATGGCTCTGTTGTGACGCGCGTTCTCGTCGAAATACCTCTTTGCATTTTTGGCCGAATTGATGGCGTTTGCAACGCTCGACGCTCCGCCGGCCAGTGCTCCGAGCGCCGAAAGACCCGCAAATATCGGAATCAAGGCAATAAGCCTCCTCGCTTGGGCACCGGTATTATGCGCGGTACTTTAATTTTCGAACGACCTCCCATCCTGTTGACTATAATTTTGCGGCATTCATCGCGCTCGAAATGAGACGATTATGCGAAGCATCTCCGTGTCCTTTACTCTTGATGCTTTGTTTTCTGATTTCTTTAGATATTTTACTTATAAGACCGCCTCTGAAGGAGCATTTTCTGCCGACGTTGCCGTTATTGTCTTTGAATTTACCCGAGCATCGACGTACTCGACGTCGTCGTTTTGTCGTCGTCGTCGTCCTCCTCGCTGTCGACGATCCAGTTTCACGGCCATTTTCTTGTCTATTCCCATTCCTAGTTTGCGTTTCGCTTTCATTGCAGCCGTTACGCCCAACGCTGCGAGCTTCTCGGACCACTTAGAATCTTTGGCCTTGACTCGCCGCCAAGCCGCTTCTTGCAAGACCTTGTCGGCCTCGTGCCTGCGCTCCACGTCTTTGTGATGCGAATACGCGATGTCGTGCTGCTTGCACGCTTCGTCTAGAGGATTAATACCTTTGTCTCCGCGATTTAAACGCTCTTGTAGCCTGGTTCCGGGACCGCAGAAGTTATGACCAGGAAGGTGCAGTTCGAAGGGCAATTTATTTAAGAGGTTGTTGAACAACCCTTCACCCCGTGTACCAACATTGACTAACATCTCTCCTGCAATAACGTAACAATTTAAATATATATATATATATATATATATATATATATATATATATAATAACTGCATACAGAATAAATTTTATTTACAAAAAGGATCATACACTATCTTTAAAATACAAAGGTTTCATTTCGACATTTAAATTCTTTTGATATAAACATAATACGTCATCGACAATTTTGTGAGGGAAATGGCGCGTGATTTCTAATAAGCCGAGTCTGTTGATATCGTAAAGAACGTTTAGGGTACTTAGGGATGGATTTCAAATACGTATTCGCTTATCATCTCGACTCGACATAAGATTTGATCCTGCAGGTTCGAATAAAGTCCAGCATCCTCGAGGAGGGCCCGCCTTCACCTCCATCGTCGTCGCCGTCGCCGCTACTGCTCTTGCACCTGTTATACGCGTAAGCTCCGAACTCTTCGGGAAGGCAAGTGGCGACGCACTCTATATTTCTATCGTAGAACTCTTGAAAATCTTGTCCTTTCAATATTTCTAATTTGAGCATTATAAGAGGCTAGAGTAAACACTTTTGCAAATTCTTCGCGGGAGAGAGAAATTCGCGCAACATTGTATCCGGATCCTGTTGTTGTTGTTGATTCTAATGCGGCGAGAGCCGCAGCAGTTTTTTGCACCTCGACTCTATGAATGGACTCGTATTCGTCTTTAAATTCCACTTCCAAGTATCCGTCGATCGTCTGATGCATTTCACGCCTCCAGTGCCATACGTCTGCGACTACGGAGGCGGCGGTAGCGCCTGCAGATGCAACCTTGGCAGTATCCGAGCGGTTGGAAAAAAATTTTCTAAATTTATGTTCGATATTGATAGACGACAAATCTTTCCACTCGTTTTCGTCCATTTGCAATTCGCCTTCTTTACAAAATCTGTTGGGGCATATAAGTCTGATAACAGGGCTAAAATCCATATTGCTCTTTCGTTTGGTTAAGCCCACTTCGATCGTATGACCGTGAGCGCACCATTGCGCATTCTCCTTGGAGGAATTCAATCGGTATTCGGTGCTACATATCAGGGGATCCATCGCCTGATCGTTATCGTAGACATGAATACCTGACAAAACTTGCGGCGATCCAGATACTGCACACGTAGATGATGATGATGATGATGACGAAATTACGTCATCATCATCGTTATTTAAAAATACTTGTCTGTCGTCACCACTTGTATGATTATTTTCGTCTTGAATATACTTCACCATAATTGCTATTTAATTAAGTGCAAAATTTCACGCGCACATACACACCCTGAACGAAGATACCTCCCGGTTAGAACTGAAAATTATTTTGCATGTAGGTTTTCGTTCGAGCGCAAACGATGTTGCTCATGCGCGCATAGTTTATTTTATATTTGTAATAGATGTAGTATGCCCACGCTCCTATTAATTGCATAAGTACGATGTGTTCTAAATACGTCCATACACCATCTGAACTATCAAATTCTCGATCTTTTTTTCTCGCTCTCTCTTTCTCTTTCGAAGGCGATTCGTTTATGATTCCATGGCATGACGTACCATTCGGTCTCCGTAAAACTGCTATTGTATTTAAATCTTATTTTAAACATCAGAAAAGGATCGATGCCAACTCCGTCTCCGACACAATCGCCCGCGCATCCATTGTTCAACCATTCGGCACCGTCGTCGTCGTCGTCGTCGCCGTCCTCGCCGTCGACGGATCCATCTACGTTTTCTATTTCTCGTCGTCGTTGAAGGCGTCCTCCTCCTCCTCCTAGATAACTTTTATAAATTAAAAGGTCTCTCGATACCGCGGACGACGACGACGACGACGTCTCTGATGATGATGGCGATAAGGGAACCTCTTCCGAATGGTTCTGTTGCTGCTGCCATTGCTGTTGCAGCTGCATGGTAATTAATTCCATACGTTTCCAATCTTTAGAGCGAGAGCATCTTATTTGTTGTTGTTGTGACGACTCGGACTTCGACAATGCCAAAACGTCTTTATTTTCAACAACCTCGAAACATACGAATGCATTCGGAGGATCTACGGGAACCGGATTTCTTTGCCAGGAGGGCACGCTCGGTTTAAATATGTATAGGTAATTATTACATATTAAAGAGTAGGCGAGATATGCTGCGACGGCTGCGGGCGGTCCTTTAGAGTCATTTCGAACAATGAGCATTTTAATTGCATTCATAGGTTTTTATTGCAGGGCTGCGATGTGTTGTTGTGCGCGCGTACATATGGGGTAGAACATGCGCATTCAGGACACGATTTTATTTGTAGAGGAGGTCCATCTATCTGATCTGCATGCGACGACGATTGTAAGCCATGCGCTAAACAATAGCGATGCGTCCATAATTGTTTTTGCAAATACTCCGGTAATTTATCGAAATTTCTGGCGACGTCTTTACTTGCATGCCTCTCGATATACTCGAGCGGTAATTTCGTAAGATCCTCGACCGTCAACATTCTTCTATATTACAAACGTATATGATTAAAAATAAACATATCATCTCGTAGACAATTTTCTTATCCCCTTCCTTAAGAATGCATACTATATGTTCCTGCATGATTTATATTGACGCCTAAATTTAATATTCTCGAAAGAGCTAACCCGCTCTGCTTTTCGGTATATTCGCCCAGTTTATTGTTCAATTCCTGAATGGCTTCGGGTTTAACTTGAGTTTGAAAGTCTTCAATTTTAAAATTTTATAATTTTAGTAGTAAAATGTCTGAGCGACGACGACGATGATGATGACGATGTATCCACGGCTTCTGAAGACGATGATGATGTTGATGCGTTGGGCTTTACGTATTCACCGTTAAACACGAAATTAATTTTAAGAGATCCGAATTTTCTCAAACATTTTCTCAAACGTCGCTCTATTAGGGCGAATGCATCTTCTAAAATTGCATGGGATCTATGTGATATAAATTGACCACAGCACTCGAACGTATCCTGCGGGCGAAAGCCGATTTCAAATCGACCCACACGATATTGTTCGACGTTCTACGTCTTTTGACATTCTTCTTTGTTGTTAATCTATCGAAATTTTCAGCAGGATCGTCGACTTCGACGTCGTTCGCATAACCCTCGTCGTCGTCCTTCGCACTAGTATTATCGCCGGATCCATTCTTTTACTAACACCTGCCCTCTGATCGCCCTATCACGCTTGCTTTTTGCATTAGAACACGATCTGATTACATTTCAGATTTAGCAGCATCGATTCGTAGTGACGTTTTCGACCTACGTTGCAAGCACTTTTCAATTGTTTTAAAATTGCACGCGTTGAGGTAGGCGCGTCTGGAATTTTTAATTCGTCCGAAGCTTGAGACATTTTTTGCACTTTCGACACACGATGTTTACCGTTCGAATAATTACACAATAATAAATAGAAAAATATTTTGGATATTATTTTTACCAAGACGACGAAACTATTATTCGTAGTAGGGGAGAAATTTTTTTTCAAATACAAACGCAGCACGCAATTTTTTCTTATCGACACCTGTAATAAAAACCTTGCGGTTATTTCCCCCAGCCTTATTCTCCTTATACTTCATCATAATTGCCTACGACACATCGAGCGTAACATTTTCAAATTATTAAAGACTACTTGAAACGTCTTGCACGTGTCCGATGAGATAATCCCGAAAACACACTCTTAAAACAAAACACGTTTGCACCACTTGCGCGCCCTTACGATATTTCGTCTTAGACTAAAACACGCACGCCCCCTACACACCTATACACATAACGATACATACCTTTCTTTTCGAAAATAAAACGACAACAACACCGCACACACACACACCCCACCGATCGATATCTACACACACACACTTTTATCACGAGGGCGGCACGACTTCCACGTTAACTTCACCGACAAACCATACATACCCTACACCCTACACGCACACACCTGCACATACATACCTCTCTTTTACATAATACGCACACCCTTTACAAGATATTTATGATCCTTTTAAAAAGGGCCGGCCAGCTTCTCCATAGCCATACTATCGTTATCCTCAAACCTAACTAATACCAACACACACACACACCTACACATACATGACCTTCACACATACATACTTCTCTTTTCCATAATACACACACCCTTTACAAGATATTTATGACCCTTTAAAAAGGGCTGTCCCAGCTTCTCCATAGTTATACTACTTCTGTCAATGGCATAGTCTTCCCGTGACCCTTGTAATACAGTGTAATGTCCGGTCGTCAAGTTTGTACGTACATGCATTTGATGTGAGTTACTCCAGTATTGGTCAATGAATAGTTTTCTAAATTCGTCGTACGTATGATATTGTTTTTTAACGATACTATTCCATTTTTCCGCATTTCCAAATAGTGTTGCGTTTATGATTTGTAACTTAATACGTTCCGGTTCGCCTTCTACGATCTCATCGAGTTTGTCCAAAAATGTCATGGGTTGTTCGAATCTCTTACCGTCGAATTTTGGTAGAGTTTCTTTTCCAAATCGATACTGTATTTGTTCTTGTCCGTTTCGTCCCCTTTCAAAATCATTAATTTTGTCTCTAATCTGTTTTACATAGCCATCGACCCCACATATTTTCTCGTTCATGCGTTCTGTTAACGTTGTTGCATTTTGTTTTAGCAAATTAGTTTCGTCCCAACTCAGTCTTACTTGTTCTAAAATCTCGTTCCGTGCCGTCAAGTTGTTTTGTTTGTAAATGTTAATATTTTCGTCTAACTTTCTGTAATTGTCACTGTGTTTTCTGTCAACCGTATCTAAATCTCTCTGTAAATTCGTCAGCCCTGTGATCATGTTCCCCCTCTACCGTTTCAATTCTATCCTCAATCTCTTTCTGGACTTCTAACCGAAATGACGCAAAGCTCCCCTGCATTGTTGCTTTAATCTCTTCAACCCTAGTGTCCATTTTCTCCATTCTTTCCTTCAAGTCTTCCTGCGATTTTTCCATTCGTGTTTGGAAATTTATTAAAAATGTCATGATATCCGGAGTTTCATTGTCATTTTTAGGTGCAGTCTCCCCCTTATGACTTTCTACATTTAGGATAGTGACCTCTGGTTCCGCATGCGTGCCTATGTCTTCTTGTCTGTCTCCCGCTGTTTTCATCCCTACGTCAATCTCTAGACCATATGACTTTCCCGATCGTGTAGCAAATCTTTGTCCGTCTGTCATATTCGTAAAGATCAAGCTACAGGCCCCACTTAAAGTTTAAATCTCTCAAAATTTCCTTTCACCTTTTGTATACCTACGACCTGCTTTTCGGAAAACAAATAGTCCCTTTTTAGAATACAAATGCGCCAAGTTCCAATCTAACTTCTTACGTTGCCCCACGTTGGGCGCCATATACTTTACCCCTAACTTACCTACCTATACTTTGTATGTGGTAGTATATAATTTGTCAATGTAAACTATAACGGCGCCACAACAAAAGAATGATCGTAGCTTCTATTTTCAAGACCTCCTTTTATTTGCAAACTACAAGTTTGCCAAATTCAATCACCACGGCTATAAAAACTCTAACTTCTTTAAGAATACAATCAATCTCAGGGTAATTAATAATTTAATTGTAAGATAGAATCTATCTTGTGCGGGTTCCATACAAGATAAATCCTATTTCAGAATTTCTAACAAACACACGGTTGTAACTTATAACTCAATGTAATATAAAGTTTTGTTGGTTAGTGTGTTCAATGATGCAACTTTTAAACAAGTGTTACTGTTTTTTATTTTTGAAATTTTAATACCTGTAGTTGCGTCCAGCTGATGTAGTGGTCCTTACAATCGCCTGGTTGTATTTTGAACTTTCGCACGTATCTACTCTACAAGAAATATGGTTTGTATTAGTATTGAATTGTTTTAGATTAGTAATTAAATGCTTTAAATGCTTTAAAATTGATACTACTTATTCTTGACGTAATGTGATCCGCTGTTGATCCTTTTACTCAACTTCGCCTTCTGTACTTCTCTCTTGTTAAAATTTTCCAATAAAACGCCGCTACTCTCCCATAAACTGTGACTTCTAAATTGCAACCAGCTACACCTAAACTTGAGCTCTGCTATGCTTTCTTGATTATTTTCGATTCAGGTTGAGCGCTTTTCTTCTTATAGACTCGTTACTCAGCTTAAACTGCTTTTAAAACTCTTAATAATTTTCGAGTTCACTATAATTTTAATTAAATAAAAAATGAAAAGTGTTCTATAAAAACTGCTTTATTTTTCAAAAAATTAATTGTTCACCAATCAACAATCTTCCATATCACCATGGTTTCTGCTATCTTTTGTTTTTTTAAAAACCAATGCCCACTATTTTAATTGTAAATGCTTCAAACTGCTGTCTTGATCAACATGATCAGACTTCAAATCCACACTGGTTTTATACTTTAAATTTTTTAAATAACATGGTTTTAAATATTTGATTTACAATAATAATAACATATTAAATTTACAACACAATAACATAATACACGCGTTTTAAAAAAACCTAACTACATTTTTACATCAATATTTACAGATACAAGTTTTGGATTATATTCATTTTAGCTACATGCATCATTTATATCTTTGTTAATTCAGGGTTTTAGAGTCTTCCATCACTGGACCTGGTATGCTTGAGTGAGATCTACAGCCACCAACAATTTGGAGTTGTATCATTGAACCCAACCAACTTTTGTTCTAAATACAAATGCACAACTGAATAAAAACTGCAATTGCTCAACATTGCTAAACTTATTAATACCTTTTAACCCCCTGCCCTTGGATCCGTTACAATATTATTACTCATATTTAGACCAGGGTAGAAAATTAAATAATCACATCAAATAATTTTAATCACCGTGTAGAAGCTTTGGGAAAAAGTACGCTTTATTAAAACCATGAAGCATAAATAAATTCGGTCGTTTCAGTAAAAATAAGAGATTTAAATCATGTACAAGACGCTTTATATCAAAAGAAACAGTATTAAAAAGCTCTACGTGTAATTTAATTATTCCTATGAAAGAAACAAATGGAAATTACGTGCAAAATTTATATTAATTAACCCTATTTTAAGTAACCGGTATTAAACAAAGTGTACACATAATAATTAACATTTAATTTGTATTCGCTAAAAATGAAAGGATAGAAGTCAATTTTAGTTGGAGTTAATTAAACCATTATTAATAATAAGCATAAAAGTCTGTGAAAATCCAAGATTATAATACCAGAAAATAAAGCTCTGAGAATTAATATTATGTTTGAACACCTGCGTAGTTTAAATGTCATGTACGGCGAAAATTTTGTAGATAACAAATGGTTTCAAAGAATCTTGGAGAAATCGTAGCTTAATAGTTACGAGAAATGCTAAAGGTGGGATATTTCACACTCCACATGGACTAAAATAATCGATAATAAAGAATATCAATTTGCATCAATAAGAACAGGTTAGATAGAGACAGATAATATGCACAAGACCGAGACACATATAGTAAAAGGCGTGATTTAAGCAACGTCACGAGGGTCACAATTGGTTGAAAATAGGATGCAAATATCAGAGGTAGAAACAACGATTTCTGTATAAAAGTCAATTAGTTATTTCCAGACATTGCGTGCCGTGTTGAAATTTCTGAGATTTAACTGGGGCGAGTACAAAATTCGTAAAAACCGACGCACAGGCTACGGACTGGGAACCTAGCATGCGAAATTCTTTAGAATTGTCCGTTTTGGGAAACAGACCGACAGACAGGCTAACCGCTATATATACCGAGGTGAATATAAACAAGCTCTCTTACATCCGCGACTTGATTCAAGATGTTAAACAGTGCATTTTAGTTTGATAAAATAATTTAAAGTTTGCTCGTATATTTTGGTGATTTAAAATAGTTTGTTCTTTACGTGCTAACATGAATATACTTTAGTGCACTTAGATACAAGGTAATAAAGTTTAGTATCACTGTACCAATTGGTAAAATTTACTATGACAAATAAATACACAAAAGTAGGCAGTTTTGGCGTATCTTGGTGAAAGAAGTATGAATTTCTTTGTTATTTTTCGGGGGTGTTAATAATTAAATGGTTCATGAATGGGTCTGGATCCACAAAACAAGGGTCAGATATGCACAGATGAGTTCCGGAAAAGCCCAGAAACAACTTTAAATAAATGGTGATGGAGAAAATTTTTAAAGCGTTGAGAATCAGAAGCTGTAAATATAACCCAGTTGGAATGGAGTGATTAACAAAAGGGACGATGTACATTGAAGCTACGAGTGCAGTAACCTTCAGGTAATTTATACTATTTTGTTTGAACTTTGATATTTTTGTGTGTGTTGAATAAATTTATAATTGATTTACTTTAAATGGACATTAGTGAAATTGTACTAACCATAAAA